>VXAU01005412.1:405985-555177 GCA_013399695.1 Formicarius rufipectus
TTTATTTTTTTTTTTGGGTTTTTTTTTTTTTTTTTTTTCCCCCCCTTTTTTTTTTTTTTTTTTTTTTTTTTTTTGGGGGGGGGATGTTGTTTTGGATTTTGTTTGTCTTTATCTCCAAAGAACACCTTAGCAGAAGCTATCAGCTTTGACAGAACACCAGAATTCTGGCACTGAACCATAAATTGACCATTACCATAAAAAGAACTGCTAAATGAGAAACTATGTGCTCAGTATAAAACTAATTTCATGCTTTCAAAAGCACACAGTGGCTTCTAGCAAGATAGTGGCCCTGGGACTTGCAAAGACAGATTGGCTAATACAAATGGTGTATGCTCCTGATGCAGTCTGCTTAGCCAAGCTTTACATGTACTGGCAGTAAATGGAAATTCTCGAATCTTCTGTCAAACAAATACACACTTATCTATAACTTTGGAGCTGAAAGCTATAAAACAGCTGCCTCATAAATATATTTAGCAGGAAAAAGCATGAGCTGTCCTAGTTCCCCATAAAAAAAAAAAACAAAAAAAAAAACAAAAAACCTCAAAACCAAAATAAAATGAAAAAACCTACAGCAGCCTTTACATAGTAAGCACAGACATTTCTGCAGCAAGAAAAACATTTTAATAATATTTTTTCAACATTTTTCCCTGTTTTACTTAAAAAAAATACTATCAGCATACACAAATAGAATCACAGCAGGTCTCGCTTCACAAACTAAACATATTAGCAGAACAGCAATGCTTAATAAGTAACTCAGCTGAACTAATTCTTTATGTTCTGCTATAGGTGAAATTCTCAATAAAAAGCCCTTTTTTTAAACACAGAGGTACAAAGTCTGTTTAGTTTATGATAATGTTTCTTTCAAGCTTAAAGATTTACTACTGGAACTTCACGGACTACCTTCAGCACACTATCTGTTCCCTTAAATAAAACTTGGTGCACTTAATCTCAAATTTAACTGGTTAGGGAGAAGCGACACTAATTTTATACCATTCTCAAAGCAAGCTGTCAGTGCAAATGAATTACTGGAAGCTATACTGGGCATGACAGGTTGTAACTTTTAATATTAACAATGACAGACATATCTCAGATGTCAAATCCAGCATACAATTTATTTCATTCTTTACTTAGTTTATCTGGAGAATCCAACAGCTCTTGGGTTTCACACATCATTTGTAACTATACTTTGAGATTTAATAAGCCAGAAAGTAAGCCCTGGTAAGAGGTATTTATTCACACTGCTAATAACCTTCTTTCTACAACAACAACACAGCATCACTGACATTCAAAAAACATTTAAAATGCATAGGAAGTCACCTACTGGAAAGATGCCCTCTGCAAACAGCAAGCAAGGAAAGAGAGCTTGCAACATATTTAGTTACTTTTAATACTGAAATAAGAAGAGAAGAAAAAGATGCATTACATGCATTGCCATTTTTGTTACCCTTTCCACTGGAATAACTAAATCAGAAATGACATGCACACAGAAATAATGCCAGACATGTAGCATTTAACGTCGCAGCACAAAGCAATCCACTGAAGTTTAATAGTAAAAAAAGAGACTTACCTCTACTGGGAAGTCCACCCCACATTATGGCAATACTATTTATGCAGGTTAAACAGCAACCAAGTTACATAAACAAAACTTCCAGTATGTGACCAATATGATCTACGGTGCTACAGAGTCTTGGCTCCAGCCCTGCTCATCTGTGTGACAGTACACTGCTGTACCAGTGCAGCCTCAAACCTTCCCAGATGCCGGCTTACAGCACTGCTCATTGAAAATCCTTCACACGCTGGCAACATTTTAGGGAAGGACAAGCACACTCTGAGTCATTTTTAAAGAAAGCAAAGCAATTTCAGTTCTGTATCTTCCTGCACACCGAAACACAGAGCACTGTCAAAGTAGAAGTCTGTGTGAATTTATGCTGGGAATCAGGCAACCCAAGCCTTCATTATCAATGCATGGAATCAGCTACAGTGAACAAATTCAAACAAACCATACAAAAATAAAAGGATATGATTATGAAAGACTCTACAGATTCAGCTCCAAACCACAGAGAACGAGGAATCATCTATCTAGACTGTGTAAATGTTAAAAATAGCTCTGCTTTTCTACAATGAACACAAGACAGAGGAGAATCAGCAGCCTGTATTGTGATGAGATTCATTATTGGGAGAAAAATCCAGTAATAAAAATTAATGATTCCTTACAGCTTTTTAAAAATACGATTAATTCACAATTATGCAAATGAACAAGCAAGTACTTTTTGACCACATATCAGACAAAGTCTATTATACATTTAAAAAGAGAATATCTATTAAAAAGAATACTTAGATGAAAAAATTTAGAATACTGACCCAGCTAAGACCTGTACAGTCTAGCAGATTAAGTATCTGTATACAAACGAAAAAAACCCAAAAAACTCACTAAAAGCATGACATGATGTGACCGATGTCTTCACCTCTCTAAAAAAACCAGTAATTTTCAATTACTTACTATGAAAAATGTCCATGGTCTTCCTACTTCCACATACACTTCTCACTATTTAAATCTCTTTGTCTTTTCAGGTACTTCATAGGCTTTTTTTTCCCAAAAAGGGTAAGAGGGCATGTGTCACTGTACACACTCACACAGAAATACACAGCACAGTAAGAATCAGATGTAATCACAACTGGGTTAAGTTTTTTAAAGAAATGGAAAGACATGGGAGTTTTTTATTAGAGATTATTTGGATACAGTTATCCAAACATCCTGCTGTGTCATGACACAACTGTGAGACAAATTTTGACAGGATATGATCCCAGATGGGAAAACATAATATAGAGGGAGTATCAGTTTTTCTTTTGCAAGATAAGAATAAACAACAAATCTGACTATTTTTTTCAGTAGTTTTAATACAGAAATCACAGTTACAAAAAACACACAAGTAAAATATCTGCATTTATTGATCCATTTTCATCTCGGTTGTCTACACCTGCAAACTGTGGATCACATCCTTCAACGTAACAGTGAAAAAATCCTTGCAACAACATGAACCCAACTGATTTAAGAAGTCTGCAGGTCATTCCCCAAACTGTTTAAATGACAATGGAGATGCTCCAACTGGAGCAGAAGTTGTGTCATCACCATTCCTGCAGACATTCTCAGTCTGAAACCGTGGCTGGTGAGCAGCTGCATTTTTGGTCCTAGACTCTAGAACATCTGATTGTATGGGGTCTTAAATGCTGGTTCTTTACCACAGCATAACTGCCCTCAAACTGAAGTTACACTCTCTACAAAGGGATTTTGCTACAAGAATATATTTATGCAAATTAGTGCCAAAGAGTGTCAAATGTATTAGCCAATTCTATTCTGAAATCTTTACACACTTCACCCAAAGGACCACCTCCCATAAACCACTATTTTTATACTAATTATATATTCTGTTTGTTTACAAATGTCATCCATGTGCTTCTCACCCCCAAGAGAATGAAGTGGAGGTTGCAGATGAATAATTGGTGTGGTAGCCTTTACCAGCTTCAAAAAAGTTGGAGTTTGCTATCTGCCATTAAGGAATTTTGACTGTTTTGCTCTAATGCAACTTACCAATTACTTAAAAACCCCAACCTCAACAAAACAGTAATTTTTCTTTTTTTTTTTTTTCCCTGAAGACTACTAGTGAATGCACATACCATCTACTTCCCATTGTTATTAATTTTATCATCTCTCTTCCAGGGCAGTCACTCCTATGCAGAAGAAAGTATACAGTGTGTAGTTACTGGAAAATAAGAAAATAACTTTAATGTCAGCTCTGACCCTTGATATTAACTCTCATCATCAACATTTTTTAAGGAGTATCAAGTGCACCAAAGGAAGATAATAATTGCCTTAATTTCAGAGCAGCTAATCATGATCTTGATGGGTGCCTTTCAGCTCAGTATACTCTATGGTTCTATCATTACTTCTGTGAAAGAAAAACAGCAAACACTTATCATAAACACATTTCATGTTGTAAAAAAAAAAAAAAATGTCAACTTACATAGCATTATCTATTTCTTAAGTAAATTGTGGAAAAGACTCAAATGATGCAAAGAACATGGTACCAATCTACCAAAGGCAATCCTATTCAAGAGACCACTGAATAAGAAAAGAAGTCAATATACCATGCAGCAAGAAGTGAAATACTAACAGTTTCTCAACAGTGTACTGAGCCAAGTTGCATTACTGTCATGTAACTCTTTTTGTTATCATTACTATTATATTGGAGAAAATAACAATTTTGGTTTTTAACAAAAGTGTCTAATCTTTTACAGAAGAAAAATGGATTTTACCAAGAGCAGGATAGCAAAGTGTGGAGCAGCCTCCCTCTTAGAAGTACAGTGTGGGAAAACCTCGAGGCCTTGCTCCACTTTGTGCCTTCACAACAGCACTTTTCTTGCTTTCCAAAAGGCTGGGCTGTAGGTAGCACACATGGAAGGCAGAACAAGTGCTGACCTTCTACAAGCCTCAGGTTTTGACATAACACAAAAAAAAAGAGTAAGACCACAGTGCTTTTTAGTATCCTTCTCCTCTCAAGACTTATGCATTAATTCTATAGCTATGCATGTGTGCATTTAATAGGACTCAGCTCACAAACTTTTTCAAGATGCTTTTGAATTACCGCTTACCATTCCTCTGAGTACTTCATAGAGCAGCTCATAAAGATCTGCAATAAAAATCAGACTATCCTTGAGGGGTTTTTTTTTGGAGGGTGGGGGAATTGGTTGTGTGTGTTGGGGTTTTTTGTTTGTTTTCTTTTTACTTTTTATTTTTTTCTTTTTTTTTAGATTAATGAAAGAAACATTGAGAAGGAAATGAGGACCTAGACCAAAGTAAGCAAAAATTCTGTTCTCCATCAAGTTGGCAGAAAGTCTTAGATGGCAACTAAGGTACCTGTTCGAAAGCTAGTCTTGGACCAGCTAAGGATTCAAACCTATATACAAAGACATGCATTTAGGAATAGATTCTTCTAACGAAAATGAAAGAAAAGCTCCACTTAAATCAAAGCAATGCAATAGTTTCATTCTGTTGTAACCAGCTATCATTTAATCCTGCATTGACCTAGTCACCTGGCAAGCTCATTTCTTTTAGAGATTCATTTTTAAAAAAAGTCTTCCTCATATGCACAAGGCCAAAAGTGGGGATGTAGATTTAAGGCTATCTGGAATATTTTCAGTATAATTTCTCAACATCTACCAATAGTCAGTTTTACCTTTTGGCTGAAGACACTATTCGTATTTTATATATTTAATTTGGAAAACTAATAAGCACGTTAGCTACACAGTCCATGAATCCTATGAAGGATAATTCTGAGCTCTTAATTGTAGGGCACCCTGCCTCTATGAGCTTGATAGGATGCCTAGACTTCCAAATTTATATGGCATTGCACAAGGAGCCAAAGAAGGTTGAATCTCTATTGCTGAAAGAAACCTTTCCTTCTCTTACTCCCTCCCATGCCCAAGAATGTGGTTTACCTTCTCTCTTCCCCTACCAGGCCCTTTTTGTGACCCGATTTAAGTCACAAACACAACAGAAGTCCAGTGACTTATGTATTTACTTTGCTATATTAACAAATCTCTGGCTGTCACTGCAGTAAACCAGATCACACAACAGGGTATTTATCATCTCTCAGGAAATCTCCCGGCCATTATTTTCTCGGTACTGCAGAGCTAACATATTAAACTTGCAGGACTGTTCCCTACCAAGAATGGTCCAGGCTACAGCATTTCCCAAACTGTCCTGCAAGGTCAGAGATTGTGAGAGCAAAATAAAAAGGAAAAAAAAAAGAAAGGCAGAGCTGCTGTCCCAATGCACTGCAATTGAGATGCAAATCGTGCCTCCAGCTGCACCTCCACATAGGTATTAAGGGGTGCCACCTGGTCCCTAAAGCACTTCTGCTCTTTGGAATACCCTAGGAACCAGGGAAAAGTGATTCTGCTGTGCCCACTTGTAAATGTGAACGCTCTGTGTAACATAAACACACATTAACCCTACCCGATTCCAGGGGTCTATAAAATTTGGACTTCAATAGGTATTTCTAGTCCACTTTCTTAAAACTGCACCAACTGTTCCCATGTCAGCCTGCGAGTCAAGGAGAATCAGGAGACTCACCAGGAGATACCAGGGAACAAGCAAAGAAAATTCGTGGAGCAGAACCCGTGTCACCTCCAAATGAGAACTGGGAGGAATACAACGAAATCATCTACAAAGCTGCCCCCATATATTTGCATGTATTAGCAAACCACTCGCAGCTGTCCCTACCAGTACCCTGCTCACCAGGCGAGGCTCAGGCGAGCCGCAGCATCCCCGGCTCTCGCTCCATGGCCCGGGCTGCAGCACCATCTCGTGGAAGCCTTGCGATCCCGCCGCCTTCATTTCCCGAACAATTAACTCATTAGCTGTATCTCAGCAGAAAGGAAGCAAGCTGACTTGAATTAGCAACTAGCCAAGTTCGTACCATACTCTTCCAGCTGTGTCCCGCCCCTCGGAGGTAGCAGACATTTCAGCCCCGGCTTTGTGCTGTGCCAGGTGGGATTTCAGGTACCCCACACACCTGTGGCCAGTTCCACGGGATTGGCACCGCAGGCTCCGGCAAGACCCACCGATGAAAAGCTATAAACAGGCTCACTGCAAAATACATTTCCCCAAGGCTGCAGGAAACCACCCTTTCCTTTCACCTTTATAGGAAGTAACTGAGATAAATTCCAATTTAAACCACAAAGGAAAACCACACACTTGCTTCCCTCCCTGAGACCTCATTTCTTTCCTCCTGGCAGCAGCCTGTCCATACACCGTGTGTGCCTGGCACAAGGGTAGGGAATGACCCGGGAATGGCCTTGCTGACAAATTTCAGTCTGAGCTGCACTAAGACACAATTTGTAATGAACAATCACGAACATAAGCAATAGTGAAGGCTTTAACACCGTGTGTAATATATGTTCTAAGTAGAATACCCTTTTTTTCAAACACAGAATTTTCAACATCAATGTCAAGAAAAGGAGGAGTTCATTCAATGGATCATTATATATAATGATTATAATATAATAATGGATTATTACATTAGGTAACCAAAGTTACCTAATATGGTCAACTTCTTGATTTTGGCAATATAAAGAAAAGCAGCTATAAAGTAGGCAGAGGTACAATAGCAAAAGAGCTTCCACATTTCACTAATCATGTGGTGAGGCAAACTACAACTAGAGTAAGTTTTCAAAGAGAAATATGTTGCTAAACACCTTTTTAAATCATGTGACAATTGTACTTTTACTCATATTGAGAAGTAACTTTAAACTTGTATCTAAAGATATTTAGACTAAATATATAAAGCCCCTCATCTAAACACTGCAGAGTATAATTGCCAGGACCTGGAATTACACAGTTATCAAGTCTTTTATTACAAGTTGTTATTCTATTATAAGTTATCTTCTATTACAAGTTCTATTACAAGTTATCAACACTCCAGGTGGTACAACAAGAACCATTACCAATTACTGAGAGTTATGGACTACAAATTGAGGTTAGAGCTGTAAAACACAGTGGAAGTCAAAAATCAAAAGGATATTTTATAACAACCTGAGGCCACCTATCACAAGGAGGACCCCAGAAGAGAATGAATATGAAAATGTGTCTCATGACTCCTTTGTGTTCATCTGCATTTACAAAAAAGGCCACCAAGAGTCAAAGAGTCTGGTGTCAGTGATGGTGCACAGATCAATTCCGTCACACTGGATCAAGACAGCTCTGGCAGGTCTGTAATTCTGGTTTCTGTACTGTCAACAAAAACTTACAGTCACATATTTTATAGTCATCCTATTTTTCAGTGGGAATATTATTAATTTCAGATTCATCTTAACACAGGAATACTCCAACCTTACATTAGCAGGAACCCTTGCAGGAAGTTTCCTGGGTTGTGCTGAGCTGTTCAATAGTTGGTTTGTTAGAAGAGTATGTAGTTATAAGAGTGAAGTAGAAGAAAGGCTATTTAGTTCCTTTCCATGTAGAATAAAGTCTGTCCACTGGTGAAGTGAGATTAATATGCTTGCTCTCTTACCATCTGCAGAATTAGCTCTGTTTACAATGTTAGCTGAAGAAATGGGGAAGGAAGATTTCCATTACAAGGGGTAATAATGCTCCAAAGAACATGGATTAAAACTGAGCCTGGATAATGTCAATTTATAAGAAAATTAATTTCTTCTATTTTTTGAAAGTGTTGAGAACTACATTTCAGTAAATCTTGTTCTCATACTAGTTCTTAAGCAGTAATTGTCTTAATTGTCATTATAATCATCATAATAAAATGACTATGGAAGGCGTTTCTTTCTTTTAAATGCTATGAACACAACGTCCTTCAGCTATGAAGAAAACAATGCCTATTTCAACGTGCACTGGATAGACCAGCATAACTAGTACATAATAAGGATGTACTCTGCTATAGAGATCAGTGAGTAAAGCAGAAAGGAACATGAACTTTAAATCCTAAACTATATAGTAACTCCGAAGCAGGGGCACCATCAAACAAACATATTCTGAGCATCACAGCACTTTTGAGCAATGGTGCCAGAGCATCAGCTGTGAGCCCCAGGAATGACAGCAAAAACATCAGGTGAAGAGGTTCAGCTAACAAAAAGCAACAAAAGTATACAATGCAAACATTTAAAACGTTTTCTATCAGCACATAGAGGAATCTTAAATTATTATGTCTCAGATATAAAGCTATTTTAAGAATGCACACAATTAAGTGATCTTCAATCAGGATTTAATCTTATGGACCACCAGCCCTACACAAGTGATACTTTTACACTATTTAGTTCTAAATCAAACAAAACAGTTAACCAGAATCAAAATCAGAAAAAGAAAAAGCTAAATCCTTTAATGCAGTTTGACTGTTTCTACGCACAACAAAATAAACCAAAGCAAATACCCTCATTTGGCTAATAATAATAAAATCTTTAATACAATTCAGAAAACTTTTTTAAATGAAGATTTGAGATCTGTTAGATTTTTCTCAGAATGGCTATGAACAGAGTCTAACAGTGAAATAAAATAAATAAATAAAACAAAAAAGCATATTATGTGCTTTTTCTCTTTACATTATGCATGCTAACTGCATTTTGCTCAAGCATTTGGGACCTTTGTTTTGCCCAGTAAGTAAAAAGTTTTAAGCTACTTCTCACTTAGAGGTCTGTTCCAATCTAAATGGTTCTATGAATAAGAGTAATTAAAACCCAGACAACTGAAAGCAGAAATAATGAAAGGGCCAGGCCTGCAAATTCCAGCTCTCCTAGTCCATCAACCTACTACTAGATTTCTTTTAAAAGATTCTCCTCTACATTCAGCATCCCTCCAGAACTTTATTTTGGGAACAAAAGCAAATGACAGAATTTCTAACTATTTGGATTCAGAACAGTTACTTTTAAATAGACCATATCTCAAGGTCCAACACTGTAATTAATCATGAATTAATGTAATATTGCCTCAATACAAGTTGGCTTCCCAGGAAGAGAAATACACCAACAATTCTGAACATGGCAAAATATTAATATAGATTAATACTAGTAGTTAAGTCTAATGGTTATGTTGGCGGGAGGAATATAGAGCTTAAAAGCTTCCTCAGAATTCTTAACCAAAATCAAACATAGCACACCAATTATGTACCTGTGCTTGTACTTGCAAACAAAGTGCCAGGAGTTGTACTTGTAGGGAGTTTTCCATTATTTAGCTGCTTCACTCTTTTCAGGTGAGACTTCCCATTGTAATGAACTTGGGCTTGAGCTGCAGAGTTCAGCTGTATATTGCACACTTCGCAGAAGGAAAACAGTATCTTCTTTTTTTCTTTGCTTAATTGATAATCCTGTCTGTCATTCCTCAGTCCTTTTTCTTCAAAGGCCCGTACAACAGCTGGTTGATTCATAATCCCATCTTCAAAGACGTGGTCAGGACTTAATGGACGCTTCATGCCTACAAAGCAAAGAGACAAAATTGTTACAAAAGGCAACTGATGCTTACTATTAAAACTGCACTTACTTCTTTTAAAAGGAGCCAAAGCATGAGCCAAAGACCAGTTCTAACAAATAAGGTTCAAAATTGCAGAGGCACTGCTTAATACAGAAATACATGCATTTGTAACACACCACAGAGCTCAGAAATAAGTTGGCAATATATCACAGTCTGTGAACAACAACAATTCATTATTTTGTTATGCAAGCTCTCTATTTAAAGTAGATTTATTATTGCATCTCTAGCAGAGGTTAAGATTACTTTCAAATATGTTTCCTCTGCCTCACTAAACAGTGGTTCCAGAGCTTTTTACTTTCCAATGCCCACAGCAGTACCCACCACCTCAAATCCGATTGTTCAACAAAAAGGATGCTGCCAAGAGATGTTACAGAAACTCTGGAAGACAGAATGAGACTAATCAATGCTTTCCACTTTTACATACACTCAAATCTTCAGCCTTCATACAAGCATGGTATATTATCTACAGCAGTCCATCAATACCTTCACAATTCACACTGTTTTACAGAGAAACACCAGCTAGAAATTAAGTCTTGTGGGAGCTACACAAATACATGGTAAATGACAGTCCCCAAACAACAATCCAAGAGTCTGAAATATTAACTTACCCTAGAGAATGAGAACCTCATCATGATAAATGAGTCAAGCTGCACAAAGAGCAGTTTTATCTACATGGAGGGAAGGTGTGTATTTCATTTAAAATATGCTGCTAAACCAGCAGAGAAGAAAGGGGGGGAAGCGGCTCTTTTTAAAGGGGTCCAGCGTAACTCATATAGAAAATAATTCTGTTTTTTTAGCTACACAACTTGCTGTCTCACTTTCTTCTTTTCCCCCACCACTCAGATACTCTGGATGGCCAAAGGCTGTCACAGGAAGCTTGCAGAAGAGGAGCTCTTCGTAGGCAAGGGTGCACATATATTCAGCTGTCAAAAGCAAAAGGCTTCAAACACAAGGTCCCTTGTTCAGCCCAGGAACCAGAGAAGCACAGAACTTTGTGTACACCTACCACCCTGTTAGGCAGGAGCAGAGAGAGACACAAACAATGAAAGCAAAAGCACTGCTAGCAGTCCTCCCCAAAACACTGTAGTACTCACAAGCAACACTAGAATTGTCTTCTCATTATCAAGATAAGTATATTATCAAGAGCAAGTCTGTTTGGTTCTCTGACACAGGGATGTAAATGGAAAAAACTTCAGAAATAGGTTAAAGTCATTTATATGGTGGGATAGAGCATTTCACCACATTCCTAACTCTAGCCCATGCCTAACATTTTAGCATTTGTACAGATTCTTCCTCACATACAATTCACTGATCAAGTATTATGAGTTCATAGTCATGTATCCATTTCAAATGCCTTACAGCCCTGTCAAACAAACAACAAATTTAAGCACTACGTTAATATATATATCACACAAATATAATTTTCAAAAATAATTGTAGAGTACAGGTACATTATTGCTTCTAAAAACAAAATACTGGTGATCCTGAAAACCTAGGCTACAGACTGTCACACTAAATCATTTAAGTGGAAGTATCATATTTCAAGGCCAGCAACCAAGATCCTTGACTCAGCTGAGCTAAGATGACATTTTCATCTGAAAATTTAATCTGCTTAGAGCTTTGGTATTTGTTACTTTTTAATGTATTTTTTAAACCATAAACAACCTCCCCTACTCCCTTTGTTTTCTGTAAATTTTTATTTCAACAGCACTGCTGTAGTTTTCATTGCCTGATGTAAAATATTTTGAAATAGAAGTATTTTTATATTAGATTATTTTACAAGTTGTACATATGAACATAATTATGTAATAATAAAAATAAAGAACCATTTAAAAATCCTGGCTTCTCAGAAAACTCATAAGCTTGGTTGCAGAATGAAAATAAAATATAATTCAGCAATTATTTCAATTATCTACAAGATCTTCATGAAACTCAGTTGGTTTGGATATATTTAAAACTGGCAAAGACAAACATGTGCATGAGGAAGCTGCATGGACCAGAAGGCAGACTGCTGGAGCAGACAGCTGCTCTTGAGTACCTGTGGCAGACACCAAAGCCTTTCCAGCACCAGCCTGATCCTGCATTAGCACATTATCACTGCAGCAGCAGATACAGACACACCTGGACTCACGTTTTGGTTTACTTTCTTCCATAGGATCAAAAACCCAGCAAAGTCTGAGATTGCTCAAATATGAACCAAAGTAGGGAAAGTGGGGAAAAACCAGAACATTTGCCTCAAAAGTGTACTCCTGACAACACCAAAATTGTTTATAGTATGGCCACCCCCTAAAAGAACAACTGAGCACAGCAAGGACTCACACACTGCGCCTGCACCCTTAGGCATCCCAGCTGCCAGCCTAGAAAGAAAATTAACCTTCAAACAAATAAAAAGAAATCACTGCCCAAGTTTCATTTTTGTTTTAACAAACAAAATAATTATACACTCATGTTTATACAAAGTGCTGTCTTAGGTGCTTACACAGGACAAATGGGTTCTTGAGGCAATGTCCTGCTACTGATTTAAGAATTAAAATACCTGAGCTGAAATTTTAAAATAACCCTCATTGCCTAAAGCTCTGCATCTAAATTAAACGGTGACCTGATTATAAGCAGCAGTGATCTCCCAAAAACTGATGGGAGCAGCAGATGCAAAGCACTTCTGAACAGACACCTTCACTGGGCACAGGAGGGCTTGCAGCAACGCAGTGTGATGGGTCCAACCCTGGGGAGAACCTGTACCTGCAGCCAGAGACTGAACCATGCTAGCCCTCAGAAGTCTGCCTGTTCCTACACAGGAATTCCAGCCCACATCTTCCTGGGATTTGGAGACCTGAACATTTGGTAAAGCAAATTGTTGGTATTTGAAAAGCTCTATTCAGTCCCTTATAAAGGTTTTAAAAAAGAAAATGGTGGAGGCAAACATGCACTGGGATTTTCAAGTATGCCCATCTTCCACACAGCAATACAGCTTTTACCATAACTCATTACTTTTTGCAGTGTATGGATTTGTTAAAAACAGTAACAAGTTATTATATGAAAGGAAAGTTTCCATTATTTTCAAAATTTTGCCTCCTTCCTTTTCTCTTTAAACTTCGGGTTGGAAAAACACACCTTCGAAAATCTCCACTGAAATGTCCTGATTCTAGAACACACAGAACAAGTACATCGAGTCAGTGTTAAGATTCTTACCATGACTGTGGTATATCTTGTGCAAGGTAACCGTTCTTTAGAAGGCTATCTGAATGCTTTAAAGTTTTATGAAAAAAAGAAAAGAAAAAAAAACAAAACAAAACCCACATAAACTTGTACATAAAATTAAACTGTAATTGAAAAAAAAAAAAATCAATCAACAACAAACAAAACAAAAACATACACCAAAAAAACCTACCACAAAACCCAACCAAATAAAAAAAAAAAAACCTCACACCAAACCCACAAACCCAATATGCTTGACATTTTTTCTTATTCTCTACATTCCTCTACATACAGATACAAGCAAACATCTGTCAAGTGTCTTTTTCTTTCAAAAAAGAGCTCTTCACTGTAGACAGATTTTGAAGAGTTCTGGGTGATACTTGTTCTCACTCACCAGGAGTCAGATATGAAAGAGGGCCATTTCATCCCTCAGGTTTACCCATAGCGCAATAACGTTATCATGTAACAGAAGCAGCTACTTGAGACTACAGCCAGTGAACTGAGAATAAAGAGTAGTTACATGACCATTATATTCTGCAAAACCAAACAATAATTTATAATAATAGCTACAGATGGGATTCTGAAGTATTTAGAAGTCGGTTTAAGACTGAAAACAAGAATGAGAGTTTATTAAAAGGGAGAAAGGATAGAAATTATCATATGAAGAAAATACAGTTGATCAATCCTCCAAGGTCCCACTTCTGTATAACCTGAGGGCACCACAGCGTGGACCAAGTCTCAGCTGCAGTTGATACTTAACAATGTCCACAAATTAAAATGTCCCATACAAAAAGAAAATGATTATGTGAATCACACTGGAGTGACACACACTTTACACTCGAGTTGTATTTACTCAATGGCTAAGAGCACCAGACCCAATTAAAAACTGAAAGGTGAAAATGTGAAAACAAGAGGAAAAAAAGCAGGAAACAGAAGAGCATCCATATATCCAGCAGAAATGACCCAGAAAAATGTAAGTCTGTAGAGGGATTGTAAGCCATTCCAATCTTTCTCTTGCAAAAGTTCTGATCCAAACCAGATATCCTCATTTTTATTCTGATCAAAATTGTAAGAGGAAGCAATGCAAATGTAAGACCTTCTCAGGTATTTGATAAAAGCTGTTAACAGACTAAACAGGTTGTCCCCCCAGTACATTTCCTCCCCCGTACACAGGACTGATCTATCTGAATGGATTCTGCAAACAATACTGAAACAAGAATAAGTTAGTGATTTATGACACCACATTAAAATTCTTAGGTGTCATGAGATACCTAGGATTTTGGAAACCACATCTTCTCAGCCTCTTGCAGCTCACAGAGAAATCTAAGCACGGATATCCTTTGTACTTGAAGCTTAAGGCAATTAGCCTTTCAATTTGGCTAATTTACTTTTAAACAGAGTTGTGCTTTCAGAGGAGCTACAAAGTAGTACTGTACGTGGTACACTGCTGTAGGTGAGAATGTGCAAATCTTTACTCAAAGGAAATAAGCTTTATCTGAATGAATAGGTTATCTGAATGAATTAGTGATGGTTACATGATGCATTCTTTTCCTGAGTGCTGGTCTAAACCCTTGCAATACCTATTCCTAATTAGTTGATACTTCAAAGAACCACTATACTGGAAATGTAATTAGACTGCCTTTCCTCTGTGGATCTGTGCCAGGTAAGCAAAATAGAAAACATATTTTAACAATTTACACATGGGCAAGGAGAATTTTCTCCTTAAGCCTTTGGAAATACTCAAATGAGTTACAGAAGACATAGGAACAAATATCAAAATTAACTGGTTTTCTATATTGTTACAGTTAATTTAGACAGCTGAGAGGAAGAAGAGAAAAAGAGACCCAGGACAGAGCCTTGTGCTGTACTCCTCTGAAGCACCTCCTGTGGAGAAAAACTGTCTATGCAGACGGACTAGTGCAGTCTGCATGCATGTCTTAAGAGCTGTAGCCTTGCCCTGGAACATGTATGATTCCCTAGTTCATCATCTCCACCAGAAAACATTTACACACACCCTCCTCCCCATCCCCCAAAAGATAAAAAAAAAAAAAAANGCCAGCTTAAAAACCTCCAGAGCATTATTTAAAAAGGAACTCACCAGAGCTGTTTTTGAGAGTCTTATGACCTTTCTTTTATTTTTAGACAGTATTTCCCAAACATAGATAAACTATCAGGAGGCATATGGTTTGCACCATCTGGGCAACAAGTTCTATTGGGATACTGTGGTGAACAGCATATGCATAGTGCCTTGTGTGCAGTATCCTACAGTGTTAAAAAAGCACTAGAGACTATTTTGAAGCCAACCTTGAAAAATCCCCCATATGTTTAAGGGACCTGTTTTCTTTCAGAAGATGTGTTCCTCCTTCTTTCAGTACAAACCCAAACAGAGAAGTGCCATGTTTAATCTTCATCCCATTCTAAAATTCCTCAAGGAGGCATCATATTCTGCAACATCTCCACCTGTCAAACTATTTATTACTCATTCATATACATGTGATGAATGTCTTTCATGTCTGCTTACAAAATACACGGAATGTTTTAATTCAAAGTTATAATAAAAAGTGGATGATTCAGAAAAGTAAACACATTTTTATTCTTTAGAACAGGTAAAGAATAATCAGCCATGGTACACTGACCCAAATGGGTTAAGTAATTTTTTAGCTTTTATTTTGATGCTAGTTTATCAATGTGAAAAGGAACAGAAAGTCAGCTTGCTATCACTCTGCATGAAAAGTTTTGAATGGTGTAGTATGAGAAATGGCTGACAGCCTCTTCACTAACACATTTTAGAACATTTAACATTTGAAAGAGATTCTCTTTATAAAAACAGATGGTTGTTTCACAACAGAAACATTAGCTGTTCAGTACAAGGTAATTCAGAAAACTGAACACATTCAAGTAGCTAGTATTTTGCTTTGTTTTATCAACCTTGAAATTTTCCATATTAAGGAAACCTAAAATTAGACCTTCTGTACTAGACTGTGAGCTCAGCTAAACTAGAGTAAATAAAATCACTCTCAACTTAGGTTATCACTGACTGCATGGCACATGTCAATGTTCATAGCTGCCTTTAATGATAAGGTCTATCCTTTCCTTTGTAGTCTGTGTAGCCCTCCCATAATTACAGATTTCTGGCATTCTTAACATTAACATGAATACAAGAATCCTTTTACACATCAATTTATTTGCCAAAGATATATAATATACCAGACTGCTGCCAAGCAGGTTAATCAAGTTTGAAGTCCAGACAACTATCTTGGATTATGCTTCAAGAGGAACAGATAGTTTTCAAGAATTATCATAATACGATTTTGCTTGATGAACCATTTGACAAGTTGGTGACTTCTACTCAGCAGTCTGTCATTAAGCCACTACTTACCTTCAGTGAACTTCCACTCTGAGTTCCTCTAGCTAATTGTACAAGAATATCTAGATGCCCAAAGTGTCCAACACATGGCTTGATATGTCGTTTTAGACATTTTTTCTCCCCTACCATGTACATAAGCCTATCAGAGAGAACAGACCATCCAGGAAAAATGGCTGCTCAGCTCCCTTAGCATTCTCTATCAAAAAGTCTGTTGAATAAATCCATACAACATTCCCAATATCCACACCTGCTACCCTTAGTATGCTACCTGCAATGTATTCAATCAGCTACCACATGCTCCAGTCTGTGTTTTAGTGTTCTCATTAAAAAGTCCTTTTCATATCAACCATTACTGATTGTCATTATTGGTCATATTTTTGTCCTATTCCATCCAGGAACTCTAGTTTTCTATTAAAGATCTAAATCCCAATTACTCTGTGCTTCTAAAGCAATAGCCAGGAAAAAGGGGAGGGGGCCAAACTGCAAAACTAGACATACTTAAAAGAGTTCTCTGTCAGACAGCGGCAGGACTAAAACACCACACATGCCAAAATGTCAAGCAGCCACCAAAAGAACAGTTAAAAAAAAAATAGATGGGATACTTTTAATAGGTTGAACATACGAAAATTACAAGTCAGTTTGACAGCAAATCCTTAAAATTTTTAAAAGCTAAATTTTTCTAAACAGAAATGAGCAAAGTGAGTTTTCCTATGTGTATTCCCAATTTTGCCCATTTTCACAAACTGATTCCTTGAGACCAGGGAACTGTCTGTAAATAAATTCAATGATACTGCCTCTAAGATAATTTTCTAAGACTTTTTTTCTAAATCTCTATAGTTCATCAAAGTTGCCAGATTGGGATTTTTACTTGTATCTTTTAAAGTATTGTATCCAAGTACTCTTTTAAATCAAAGGATTCCTTACACTTCTCTGTGGAAAATATTAATTAGATCTATCTTCACCAGATTTTACAACTTAGAAGAGCTGGAAACAAACCTATAAAAGGAAAATACTGTATATAGTTTGAACCTGTCTTCAACAATAAAGACTGCAAAAAATGTAGGGGTTTTTAAAGAACAAATTATTTTTCTATATTTAAGAATCATCTCTTAAAATATAACTTAAAACAACTGAAAAGCAAAGAGGTTTTAACTAATTGGAGAACTAGTTCAAGATGTACTTCTAATGAAGCACCTACTTTAATTACAAAAAAAAAGCCAAAAAACTGTTCAAGGCAAGAACTTGCACAAATAAAGATCAAAAGCCAATGACCTAATGTGAGGCTCCTGTAGGGTATTTGTACTTGGCTATTGCTTTATCTTGCTGGCACATGGTCACATTTGAAGATGGTCTTTGGTCTCAGGAAGCAAAAATAATTTCCTATCTTTCTTAAAAATATCAAGAATTCACATGAGCATAAAAGGAAGTCACAACAGAAAGTCAGGCCTAACAGACAGGTGTCTTGTTCATAAGTCTGACAATACCAGGAGATGAATATAAGTTGTACTGGAAACGATTAATTCAGGATAAAGCCTGGTAATGCTGTGAGAGTGCTCTGGGATACAAGAACTTTGAGGATTGTGTGAAAATAATAGCTGGGCATGAACAAAGAACAAGCTACAGTCAGAAATAGTGTGAGATCCAGATATAGCAGCTTGACTGGCAGCACTGAGAATATAAAGAATAGAAAACTGCAAGCATGATCAGTGACACTGAACCTAAAGTGCTCCTAAAAAGATGGTCTCTGATTAGTCAGTCCTAAGAGGCTGACAATGTCCATGTAAACTGCTGATGCCCTTTTGGAGCCAAAAGGATACTGAAACCAATATTCCCTTATAGTACAAATGTAAAGGGACAACACACCTGCTATGTCTTATTAACTACTTAAAATTTATGATTTAGTTATAAGAGAATCATCCAGCTGGTAGTGACACACCATAAGAACAGGCAAGTGGATCAGCTAGTTTGAAGCCACCTGCAGGAACAGACCTGGTTAGATTTAACATTGACCTGAATTTAACCTTTCACTTCCCCTTTTCCTTGTTTAAAGAAACCATGACTAAGCATACTTTTTGCTGCTGCTGAATTCAGAGAGGCCTCTGGTGAAGTTAAAGATACAGCCACTCCCTAATTCCTCCTGCCCATAGAGAGCTGCACAGACCTCTCCTAAACTTGAGCTGCCACTCACCTAGGACTTGAAGCAACTGCTGCTTGCCAAATCCATTCTGAATACCTCTATTATTCCATATAAAAACCACACACCCTTCTATTCATAAAAAAAAAAAAACCCAGCCTTTTGCTAGTTTTGCTGATGTCTTATACCCTGATCCAGAAATAGCACATGCATTTGCCTTCAAGCTGTAAATAATCCACACTGCTCTCCCCTCAGTTGTGAGCCAATTAGAGTGAGTGTGTTTGCTCATACAACTTTGGCAGACAAATGCTCCTCATTTTTTGTGCATTCCAGCCAGTGCAACCATATTATTACATTAATCTAATTTGGCTTTTATAAACTCTTGGACATTAAAATGTAAAGGTTACAGTTAAGTTGAATGGTAGTACCTGAGTTAAGAATTCATGTGAGAGGTTGTTTGGGTTTCTTCCCTTTTATTTTTCTTTTGTATAAAATTAGTATACTATTTGCATATCATACCTAATCAGAAAAAACTCTTGAAGATATTCAGTATCCCCAAACATTCATACCAAAGGTCCACTGACAAGTCCTACAGCACTAAACTGCAGAAACATTTGGAGACCTACACTCTCATAGATATTCTACACCAAGTCAGCTTGTAGATGGCACTTCACTGAACTATGGTTTCATACAGGTGTAAGGCCCCCAGTGTAAGGAGGACATGGACTTTGTGGAGAACATCCAGAGAAAGGTCACAAGATGATTGGAAGTTTGGAGCATTTTTCCTGTGATGACAGGCTAAGAAAGTCAGGGTTATTCAGCCTGGAGAAGAGAAGGCACTGGAGAGACTTTAGAACACCTTCCAGCACCTTAAGAGGCTATGAGAGAGCTGGAGAGGGGCTTTTCTCAAGGGCATGGAGTGATAGGACAAGGGGAAACAGCTTTAAATTGAAAGAGGGTAGGTCTAGGTTAGGTATTAGGAAGAAATTCTTCACTGTGAGGATGGTGAGACAGTGGAACAGGTTGCCCAAAGAAGTGGTGGATTCTCCCTTCCTAGAAGTGTTCAAGGTCAGATTGGATGGGGTCCTGAGCAACCCTGTCCAGAGTAAAATTCCCCTGTATATGGCTGTGGAGTTGGAACTTGATGACTGATCTTCAAGGTCCCTTCCAACCCCAAAAATTCTGTGATTCTATGATACCTGTTTCAGCAGGCACACAGACACAGATAAGTGTGAACACTTTAATGGAAACCAAAACAGATGTTCTAACTGCAACAGGAAGCAAATTGCATGACAGACGCACAAATTTCTTCCTTTCAAAGATGTTGTACATAATAAAGAGTGTTTCCTACAAGACCAGCTTTACTGTCTAAAATACTCCGCATAAAGAACCTGTCACAAATTACAAGCAGCCTTTTCAAACAAAACTAGTCTAAATAGTGTTTCTCGAAGCACTTCCATTTGGAACAGACGTTTATTGCATAGAGCCAGGAACAGGGAGGAGGAGGAGGAAAGTGGCCTGTGGATATCCTCATGGTTCAGGTTTCTGTCTGTGCATCCCCACTCAGGGACAAAGGAAAATGGATGTAGAGGAGGGCCAGATGATGTGCACTTCCTTTCCTGCATCTGCAACAAAACTATGAGGTGTTCTTTTGCAAGCAATTTTACACTTTCATATCCAAATTGTCCCCTCCTTTTCCCCATCAACTCAGACTACACTGTCAAAGCAATGGCATGTTTCATAGCATGCATTCATGCTCACTATCAGCATCAGGTACAATCCAATAGGAGGCATCTAAATACCACTGCTGACACAGTACATAAGAGAAGAATATTTAGCCCAAAAGCAGCAACAAAAACTAAAGGTCTACCAAAACAAGAACCATTCCAGTTCACCATCAAAATGAACAAACTATGGAGGAATCACCCCATACCCACCCATATTACAGAAATGGGCCCAAGGCACAAAATTCAGCTTCTGCTGATTACTGCATAAAGTGAGCTGCTCATGGTGGTGACTGCATACCAACTGCCATGTTAACAAGCAGGATCTTCCTTCAGACATTTACAAACATCAGAATGCTTATTCATGACAGTCCCACATATCATCTGCCATCCCAGATGGTGACTGGTGGGATGCTGATTTTGTCCTAAGGCAGTTACCACCCACCAAGATAGTATATTCAGGGCTAAACAAAAAGCATGTGCCATCTGCTGTCAAGTTTATAAGATTTGTTGAGACCTCTAGGTTAGTTTATTTTAGAGCAGACAAGTCAGGAGGCTGTAGCTCTCTAAAGGCCCAATAAAAGAAGGGCAACTTGCACCATAAAAGACGAAGTAACAAGGTACACTATTCTGCTGGGCCCTCCTAACACCCTGAGAGCAGCTAAGGATCCTCACTGTGATCAGTGGCAAAAGGTACGTACAGTCCATTAACTCTGAGGGAACCTGAGACCAAGAAGCAAAACAAAACTCTGCAGAATGTATAATTTTCCTTGGCCTGGAAATTTATTTTTTTTTATTTCCTTTCTTGTCAACAGGATGCTTCTTTCTGCCTCCTTGTCTTGCAATGTATCTACTACTATCATTTTGATAGCTGGTGTCCATCTTAATTCTTGACCACTCCAATTCTTTTCCTACTTCTGTATCTCTGTGGAGTCTTTTTATCCTCCTGCTCATGTTCTGCTGTACTATATATACATAGAGGAAAGAAAAGTCAATTAAAAAGCAGAACTAGTGGGATGTCTTCTGACTGTCTCACAAACAGCATGAACTCCCTCTTACCTGCTTCACCTGACATATCCGTTTATAGATGGTTAATAGAATATACAGCAATTTCTCCAACCTGGACTATTAAGCACTCAAGCAATGTAAAATAACTCTACATGTTCTTTTTAAATCATCTAATTAAATTTCTTTTTTTTTATACTGATAAATATCTAAAACAAGTAGAGAAAACAGAAAAATATATCCAGAGAAGCCTTTTTTCAAAGATTTTAAAATCACCAAGTACCTGAAAACTTTCCAATGAGACAGGGAATTAACCTTGCAAAAGTTTAAAAGTTACATCACTGTTTCTGCATGGACAAAATAAAAAAATAAAAAAGACATTGCTGAAGATCAACACTTAAGTAAAATGTCAAAAGATGGCCAAAGGAGAGAGATCATGAATGTCTGTTCTGCAGAGTAACGAGAGACAGGGGTTGCAAGGGTCTCTACACTGTCAGAGTCCCTGGAGCTGCAGCCCACACCAACACAGCTGCGTCAGCAGAGATCCTCCAGGAAGCCCAGCAGTGAATGCTGAAAATGCCTCCAGCCAGGACAAGTGCATCACCTCCTCCAGCATTCATACCATGCAGGGCAGAGGAACAGAATACAACAGTCACCTGCAAATGACACCTTAGCTCCTAAGAAAATGCAGGGACTATCCAAAGAAAGAAAATCTGGGAAAGTACACACAAAAAAGGATTTGTCATTCCTCTCTTCCCTCACAAGCAATCAGGGTCAGTGTAGGGCACAAGGTGGAGCTTCTCCATGCTCTTTAAGCATGTTTCCTTACTCTTCCTTAAAAGACTGTTAGTAAAGCTGTGTCCTGGTTTTGGCTGGGGTAGAGTTAACTTTCTGCCCAGTGGCCAGTATGGGGCTGTGTTTTGGATTTGTGCTGAAGACGGGGTTGATAACATAGTGATGTTTTGGGTTTTTTTATTGCTGAGCAGTGTTTTTACAAAGAGCCAAAGCATTTCTGTTTTCTGCACTGTCATCTTGGCAAGGAAATTGGGAGTGCATGGGAGGCTGGGAGGAGACATAGCAGGAATAGGTGACCCCAACTGACCAAAGGGACATCCCATATCATATGGCATCATATATAAAGCTGGGGGAAAGAAAGAAGGGGGAGAATGTTTGTAGTGATGGTGTTTGTCTTCCCAACTCATTGTTACATGTGATGGTGCCCTGCTCTCCTGGGGATGGCTGAACACCTGCCTGCCCATGGGAAGCAGTGGATTGATTCTTTGTTTTGTTTTGCCTTGCTTTTTTGCACAGCTTTTGCTTTTCCTATTCAACTGTCTTTTTCTCAACCTGTGAGTTTTCTAACTTTTTACCCTTCCCGTTCTCTCCCCAATCCCCTGATGGGGCAGTGAATGAGTGGCTGTACTGGACAGGATGGAACTCCAGTCTGAGAGTGAGTTAATGGTACTGTGACATGTGAATGAGTCCATGATGGAGGACCCCATGCCAGAGCAGGTGGATGTCTGAAGGAGGATGTGACTCCATGAGATGCCTGCGATGGAGCAGGTTTGCTGGCAGGACTTGTGACTTCATGGGAGAGAACAAGCAAAGGAAAACAAAACAAGAAATTAATTCACTGCTTCCCATGGGCAGGCAGGTGTTCAGCCATCCCCAGGAGAGCAGGGCCCCATCACGTGTAACAATGAGTTGGAAAGACACCATCACTTCAAACATCCTCCCCTTCCCTCTTTCTTTCCCCCCACTTTCTATACTGAGCATGATGTCATCTGGTATGGAATATCCCTTTAGTCATTTGGGGTCACCTATCCCTGATACGTCTCCTCCCAACCTCCCATGCACCCCCAATTTCCTCACCAGTGTGGCAGTACAGAAAGCAGAAAGGCCTTGGCTCTGTGTAAATGCTGCTCAGCAATAAAAAAAAAATCCCAAAACATCACTATATTTTCATCTCTGCTTTCAGCACAAATCCAAAATACAGCCCCATACCGGCCACTGGG
This sequence comes from Formicarius rufipectus, assembly GCA_013399695.1. Classification (NCBI taxonomy): domain Eukaryota; kingdom Metazoa; phylum Chordata; class Aves; order Passeriformes; family Formicariidae; genus Formicarius; species Formicarius rufipectus. The sequence continues at coordinate 429,462 of VXAU01005412.1, forward strand.
AAGGAACTTAACTCTACCCCAGCCAAAATCGGAACAAACTGCTAGTTGTTTTTAAGTCATCCCAGACTGCTTTCTCTACTGCAGAGACCACAAAAACTAACCTGTGCATCCTAGTGCAGCTGTCTGCAGAACTTGGGTTTGCTAAATGGCCATGTAATCAGAAAAGTATTTAAAACTCAATACCATGATAAATTTAAGACAAAAAGACTTGAGAAACAAAATTATACAAGTCACAGTCTTGTTCTGCCCTTCTACATAGAATACTCGACCTTTCATTTTACAGCTATGAATCTGAAGTCTTCACAGACATTCCTGCATACTGTTCCTACAAAAAAGTAAAAAAAAAAAAAATCATCTTGCAAAGGGATAAACTTCTGATGAAGGCAGTCACACTGAAAATTGGCTGTTAATCTCCTCTGAATAAATATAACCCCCAGAAAGATGAAAGTGTGAGCAGAATATATGTTTTTTTGGACTTAAAAATGCTGAGAAGCACAACATGAAGCTTTTACTTTTGCATTTTCAGCTGAAGTTATCCCTCCGAAGCCCATTTTACTCTCATGAGATATTTCCAGTCATTCAGTTTTCAAAGCCCCTTGCAACTTTAAGATTGCAGTGAAGCTTTTTATGCCTTATTTCAGTAGAGCTTTCTCCCTTGTCCAAGCTATCACATTCCTTGGAGACATTTGATGGTTTTCGAATTCCTCAACATTTTATTAATGAGGAAATCAAATTTAAAAAAAAATTCTTTTTGCAATATGCAGACAGTTGATTTCATTACACAAAACATCCTTGTGATAAACAATTCCTCCAAAACAAATCCTCCAATTGAGGAAGATCTTGCTCTCTCACACTGGATTACCTAGTTGACCTCTGCCCAAGTTATACTTAGCTGAATAGCTAGTAACTGAACACAGTTTCTGCTAAAAGACAGTTTTAGACACTCAGGACCCAGCAGGTTGATTATGCCTCCTGTGTTGACATCACAAACATGAGATTTTCAAATATGCAACACTTAGAAAGGTTCACTTAGGAAAAACCAATTTATCAATCCGATGTCACTTTTGCTTATGACACTCCTCTCACTCATTTAGGCCTGCTAGATCTCAGAATTGTATCCTGAAGTATCAGGCATTTTTCTTAAGCCTGGGTCATGCAGTCATAAAAATCCCCAGGAACTTTGGCTTTTTAAATATCCTTCTAATCCTTGCAGAGCTGACTGAAAACATGATCCCCATAGGGAATTAAAGGGAAATCAATTTCAATTTCTTCTAGATCTGATATGATTTTTGAATGTTCAGAGCTGACAATGTTTAGGCAGAAGCACTGATGTTGTCTCAGCCATGTATTTGAACAAGTTCTGGAATGCTGCTTTGCTCCATCACTGTCAAACATAAGACTTAAAAAAAAAAAAAAAAGACCTTTAAATCTAGTCCTTATGTACTTCAACCAGGACAAAGCCTGAACGATCAGATGCGTATCTGGTCATACAAGCTTCTTCAGGGTGATCTCCAGCCATTGGTTTTGGGTCAATGCTGGCTGCTGGTTTAGTTTCTTTCCCTGCTGTGTGCAGTCCATAAATACATCAGAAGGCAGGTGCTTTGTCTTCCCCCATGTTCCCACAACCTCCCCCTTTCTACAAGGACATGCAGTGAGAGAACACAGGGTAATGGCTTCAAACTAGGCTACTTTAGATTACTCATAAGGAAGGAGTCACAGTAAGACTGTGCAGGTGGCAAGGCACTGGAACGGGTGGCCCAGACAAGTTTTGGATACCCTGTTCCTGGCAGTGTTGAAGGCCAGCTGGATGGGGCTTTGAGCAACCTTGTCTAGGGAAAGGTATTCCTGCCCATGGCAGAGGGTTGGAACTAGATGAACTTTAAGGTCCCATCCAACCCAAACCATTTTATGCTTATATTCCCTTAGTCTTTATTTTCCAAGACTGAAACAGTTTCCTCATAACAAAAAAAAAAAATAAAAAAAAAATCTTGTTTTCCCTGACCCACCCATCTCAGTTGGAACTCATCACAAGCAGCAACCAAATCAGTTTCCTGAACTCCAGATGGAGACTCATCAGTTTTGCAACTGCAGCATTAATGCTTCCTTATCCATGAAAAGCAGAATGGTTAGGAATCACTAGTTCATTTAACAAAATACAAGTAAATTTTTTTATTTGTTTAAACATGTTTCATGGGGCATAGAAATTAAGTGAGAGTTCTCAGTTATTTTAATTCATTCTGCTTATGCTAAATGGCCAATTCAATCAGTACTCCAAACTGCCACTTTATTGTTTTTAAATATTTATCAGTTCTTAGCTCACAAATGAACCAAGAAAGTTCAGTTCAACTCTCAGCAGAAAGTGACTGTCATCTGCCACAGGAAAGCAACTAGCATTCAGAGATACCACAAAATATGCTTACAAAGGAATGGGTATCAAGGAATCAGTTACCAGAAGACATTTCCAAATAGATACAGCCACAAATTTTCCAATTCCCTGTGTAAAATCCTGGTTTGTAGGCAAAGTTTTCCCTAGAAAATAATTTTGTCACCACATTGTTTTCAGAAATTGCATAGCCATTAAACAACATCAGGAGCATCTGTTTCAGCACTGTCCAACAAGCATCACAAATGGAAAATTTGAAAGCCTAAGAATCCAAAATATTACAGAAGCACCATTCAAAGGGTTTTTTGTTCATTTGTGTTTAACATTTAAAGACTTCCCCCCAAATTCAAGGCAGGAATCAAACTGAGAAGTGAGGTAGCAGCTTTGGTTTTCAAACACTTTTAACCAATAAGTTTTTTTAATTCAGAGGCCCTTGGTGAATCAGGCTGATTTATCCTTTCCATCAAGTAGTAGTATTTACCCAAATGCACAAGCCAATACTGAAATAGCTTTCACTCTTGAGATAGCATCTGCAGTATAATTAGCATTTACTGTAAGTTTGTTTTAACCGGCTTCTCAGGGAGCAAATTATAGTGTTTTAAAAACCAAGTAGTATCTATTACATTTATAAAAAAGCAAATTAAAATAAGCGACTTCATAGGCTCCAAAATCAAGCAGAAGTAGGTCACAAGCGTTTTGTCATGATTTTCTAACAGCATTTCAGCCTGCTGCAACCTAACTCGCATTCAAGGTCTCCTATCAACACACAGTCACCAGTATCTTCCCAATTTTGCAAAGGTCTCTACCAATAACTTCTTTAGCAGGCAAGTTCTTCTACCTGCATGTTGAATTATACTGTAAATCCAAATGAGAAGTTCCATGCTTACTTATATTTGCTATAGCATTAGGTGTGTTCACATCAAAAGGACTAAACATGACCTAGGCCCTAAGGACTCTGTTTTTGCTATCAAAACAATCTGTAGGTACAGTACACAGGCTGACCTAATGCCTGCTCCTGGCAGCAGGAGTATATCTTATCTAGATTATCTGAATAAATCCTGCATAACAATAGAAGTATGGTTTAGTCATGCACATTTTTTAGATAGAAATACAAATAAGAATAGTATAATCTTGAAAGACTTTATTTTTCCTGTGACTACTTGGACTGTAAACGATAGTAAATAATAAATTTCACTTGGTCTCTTGTTGACCTTCCAAAATCAAACACACAGATGGACCAGGGAACCACAAAGTTAAATTACTTTCTTTTTGCAGGCATTCATCTGATTCCTTTAATGAACATGCTTATTTCAGCCTAAGTACAAATTTAAGGGGAAATCTTGAGGGAACCTGGAACTTCCCAACAAAAATTCTTATTGCAACAGCAACACAAAAAAGGTAGTATTGACCCAGCACTGAAATTATTAATAAATACAGCCTGCCTACATTGTTCATTTCACATCCTAAACAATGTTATATTGCAGTCCTAAAGAGCTGTCACTTCTCACTCTCAGCACATCATAAACTGTCATGCAAGGCAATTTTCCTTTTTAAACTATGTATAGGCACTCTGAGATAAACCATCATATTTATTATCAGTGATAAGCATTTATTTGCCCTTCCTAGGCATTAACGTCACTAAGCATTCTGGAAACAAGTTCACATGGAATACCAGTTATCCAGTTTGCCTGTATTTTTTTTTTTTTAAATACTTAACTCGATTTCATACTGTGTTCATAAGAGACAAGAACAAGGAAGAACATCAGCTGAATTTCCTAAACGAAGTCACACTAACAATTTACCCTAGCACATCACGGACCACAAAAACACTGCAATTTCTCCACTGCACAGAAAAATCATGGTGAACTCACTCTCAGAAAGTAGATTAGAAATCTAACCAAAGAAAGATGTGTGGAATAGCTATATTCTATATAGGAATAATGAATTAATTTCAAATTAATACTTGTCCAAGAGAAATAGGAACAAACAAATCAGTGTACTAAAACTCTGTCAATGAGTGAACTCATTTGGGAACTACAGCTGTTGCGCTTTAGAGATTTGGATTAAAATCCATCATTATCTTTCAGTTAATACTCTTTCATCGACCAATCAGCAGTCATATGGTGTTTACCAACCCTGGTCACTTAACCCACTTGAATGGCCTTTGTGCTATAATTTGTACTTCAATACAATCAGATTACTTTTAATCTAAATGATTTGTCCCCTTTATGGGACAGATAAACACTAATCCCAAGGTTCCTAAAACATAGCAAGCCTGAACAGTGTCAGTACTGGCATCCACTGTTTGCCATTTTAATACAATATTTCATTCAAGTTGAGAAATACATGATTTGATCAAATTGACCTCATTTCAAATTTCTTATACAAAGAAGATAGATTTGTCAGCAAACACCACCACTCATCAAAATCAGCAGCAGGCAGTCAATTTACTAATACCTAGGTACTACTTTTTGATCAAATTATTTCACAGAAAAAATATTTATTCTTTAAAAGAAAACTAAGCAAAGAGGAACATTTTAAAACTCATTGTTCAGTAATGAGTTACACACTGTAATGGCTCATAGTCCCTAGTTACCAATTTTATAAAAGTCTGCCTCTACAGAATGGTTTTCCAAGCATTCAGCACTTAAAGTGTCCTCAATCTTTCTTGTTCTTCTGTTAATCTTGGTTGACACTTGGAATAAACTGCACTACAGCCTGAGTCTGGCATCCAATTACATTTAACAGTAATGTGCTTAGGCTGTGATGCCACAAATGCTGCTGCACCAGTGAATCAGTGAACATGCATCATTCTCCCCAGAAAAGGAGGGACCCAAGTAGATGAAAGCATAGTGGCATGATTGGAGCCAAGTACATCAATGTACCTGTACCTCAAAAACCGCCAGAGTCGGGAATAGAAACAATTGAATTGTTCAGCAATAACCTCATGGTGACAGCAAGTATGCAAACACTTTTGTATGTAAAGGTATTATCAGTGTTACCCTTTTATATTCACCAACATATATATTTCTTACCTAGCACAATGCCAAGGCCCTAGAAAACACAGCACTTTGTAGACTATAACTGATCATATCCCAAGTTAAGCCAGGACAAACTTACTCAGAATTGAATAAAACATTCCCAAATGAAAATTAAGATCCTGGATGATCTTAATAGCACCTGTAGCTATTACCTCACACAAATATAAACATGTTTACTTAAAATGCCTCAACACAGGTGCTTATATTTCATTTAAAAACAAACAAACAAAAAACACTCTTCCTAGTTTAGATTGTCAGGTACAGCAAAGTCCACTTTCTCACAGTACCCACGTTCACACACGGCGCTGCTCTCAGTTGGTGACCTCAGTCTACCTCACAGTGATGAATGAGCTCACACACACAAGGAATCAGGACTCACCGCTATCACTGTGTTTTATAGCAGAGACACATGCCTGGCACATAAACCTTTAAAAAGTCTCCATCCGGATTTGAGAGGAGTGAGGCACATCACACGATAGAATACTACATGGGGCATGAGGGGGGTTGTACTATGAAATTTGCCATTCCGGCAGCGAGTACTTCCAGGATTGCCTCACCTAAAAAATCAATTGTGCAGGTTTATCCCAAGATCTTCATTCGCGAAGTCCAGCCAACAACAACAACAACTTCCAGGATTATTCAGTGAATGCCATGTATATTCCTTACTCTACTCTGAAAATGGCCCTTTTGATCTTCTTTGTACTTTGAGCAAGATCCCCATTATCCATTTCAAAATAGCCTCCCTGAAAGGTCTAGCAGAAACTACAGCGAGCTGGAGATTTCCCAGAAGTTGAAACCATTTCAGAAATGCTGGGAAAGTTTCCATAATTGACTTCTGGAGCTACAACTTAACATATCACCAAATACAGGGTGATCAGTCGATCTACCTTTCCAAGAGCAGTAATATCTGCTTTTCACTGATTTCTCAAGTTCTGCCACAACCTCATAGGGTTTCATGTATCCTTGAATACTGCATTTCTGCAACTGCAAACATGAAGTAAGCACAAACTGTGACCGTAAAATGGCAAAGCAAGTTTCTTTTCAACACACATTTAAAAGAATGATGAGAGTTCAAAAGCCAGAGATTCAAACACAACAATGACTCGCACAGCCCACTTACACAATTAGACCCACTGACAGAGATTGGCGGAGACTTGGACTAGGAGGAGTGTTATTTTTTTTCCCAGATACCTAAAAATTCCTGGACCAGTTGTCCCAAAGACTGCTGGTTACAGAATAGACTGTAGAGTCCAGAAACATCGAGAAAACAATTATGAATGTCAGAAAGTAATCAGATATTGATTATGGAAGAACTTTATACAAGTCCTTAATTAAGCAATAAACATTTGGCAATAGCAAAACTCTACCATCTGTGAACCCCAGAATTTATGTCAGAAATTTTATCTCCCATCAAGGGAGTAGGTAACAGTCTTCACTTATAAACTCAGTAGTTCATGTATAAACTAAAAAGATACAGTTCTTTGCACATCAATAACACTAAGTCCAAACTTCAAAAGAGAGGAGGTAAGGAAAAAAAGAAAAAAAAAAATGGACTTACAAATATTTCAGGGCAAACCACAACCCTCAGATGAGGCCCACAAAAGACTCTAGCCTTTGTGGCTTCACAGAGACAGGACTATAGACTAAATAAGGAATGACCACTTCCTGGAACATGTAGGAAATGGCTGTAGATCACAACACATTCAAAACTAAATGTGTGTCTTTCTGTTCCACACAGGTGCCGGATACGTATCTGTAATGTTACTGCACTTGTGGCAGAAAGTGGTAATTCTTGAAATTCAGCGATGCAGCTGCACCATAAAATAAAAAGGACCTCTCATTCCACTCCTTTATTTCAGATGGCTCCCCACAGTAACTCCAGAAAACTGCTACCCCAAGTAGAAATCACATTATTTTTGGAGATCCAAAAAACAAGCTGATATCCCTGATTTCCCCCCACCCTTGCCATTCCAGTAGGCACACTTAGATCACTTAAAGTATTAAGAATCCAGAATTAACTAATTTGAGATTACAGTATTGTAATTAAGGATATCAGAACCACCATATCAAAGATGCCATGAAGACAAGCATCCTGCAACTAACAGAAACATAACTAGAAAAATTTTAAGTGTAAGAGTAATACAGCAAACAACTACCTCTTTCTTCAAAAAAGTTACTTAAATGGTAAGGTAGCCATTTGGAAAAAAAACCTCCCCAAAGCCCCTTAAGTAAGAAACACTGTTGCCTAAGGATTTTACAGCCTGTTATGTAAATTAAATCATGCTGGAATGCTATTTCTCTAGTATCTAGAAAAGGTTAGATCCCAAATGTGTCAAACAGCTGCATTAAACTAAGTTTGAGCATAAAAGATTACATCTGCGTTTCTTTTCTTACCTGCTATTTTTATGCTTCAGGAAAGAATCACATCCCCTCCTCACTCCAATGAATTGTAAATGTGACAAGGAAGCAAACAACTAAGTCCCAGCAATGTGGACTTTTATGTCCCTACCATAATAAATGAAAAGATGTTTGCAGCTGCTTCTCCTCCAGCACCCCACTCACCTAGCTACAGGAAACCATTACACCACCAGAGGTGTGAACCCACTCGAGCTTCCCGCTTCATTAAGTCGTATATCATTTTTACATAGGAGTCACGGAGCTATAAATCATGTGAGACAGAATGAGAGCTAATTAAAGACTCAGCTAAGCATAAAATTTTGCATTGTTGCATATCAGACAATTCTAAAGTTGGCCATGTTTTGTATAATATATTGTAAAATATTAACACATTTCAAGTAGGTTCTCCTCTAAAAGCTGAGCATTACTATCTGAAAAACATCAATATTTAATTTCCTAGCAGGGAAGCCCCATGAAACCTTGACTCACCCTCTTTTTCTTTTTAATAACAGACCATTGTGCCTTGCACACATGTGCTGCAGTGCAGTCTTCTATACAGTCTTTGAACTTAGTCATTTTTTTTCTAATTAGAAATCCTACGCTTCTGAAGACAGACACTCAAGAAATCTCTACATGAACTGCAAGTGTACCTAAATTTAGCAGTTAAACTTAAGTGCAAGCACTTCAGGCTATTTACAGAATTCCTCTGCCAGCAAGATAATCCTCACTTGAGAAGAAACAGCCTATTTCTTGATACCACATTTCTCAGTCAATGCAGTTATGTCTTAAGAGATATTCTTTGAAGGGTTAGAGGAAAATTTGACACAGACATGTTAAATATATATGTATATCTCACAACCCAAGAGGGCTTTTAAGTATGCATAATATTACTGTGACTCCTAGAGCATCTGTTAGTAGGTGAGAAACTTTTTATACCAAGGCCATATAAAAATAGAGCACAAAGATGATCCTCTAACTCCAAGAGTGTCTTCTCAAGAAAAAATTTTAGTTATGGATACATGTTCCATTTTTATTCCCTCTTCACCCTCTTTTAAGTGATCTAATAACTGGAGCTTCTAAAGCAACTCATCAAACAAGAAAATAAATTTCAAAGTAATGTTTACCTATATGCATTTTTTTAAAAAAATATACATGTTTTTCAGTCTCAATGTGTAACTGCAAGGAATAGTCAAGTGCTTATATGGTAGCCTTATACTCCATTTCCCAAACTATGATTTCCCACTAAATACCTTAAAAGAAGGAAGAACAAATGTTTTTCCATGCTAAGTGTATACATAACTTTGACAACTAATCTTTCTTTTTAAAGAGCGTTCTTTTTTTCTACTGAAGAAAAAAAAAAAGGGAGTGTGAAACTTTTAAAAATATGCCTTTATTTCAGGTTTCTCTGACTGGAAAAGGGGCTCAAAACATTTTTATTAAAATGTTATCTATAAGCATCTATAAGAACAGTCATATTTTACTGCAGTATTTTAAGAAACCCATTGAGTTGCTGACCACTCTTACAATTTGTTGAAGTGGGCAGCAATCAGGAAGGGGGGCACGGATCAAATACACAACTAAGTCACACACTAAGCCCACAAAGCCAACACAGGGGTCAATAAATTCAAACAGCCAAGAAATACAGCTGCTGAAGGAAAGGCCAAAGACAAGGCATTAAAGCTGCCTGAGGGGACAACAAAGAGGCAGGTGTAACAGATGTTCTGACGTGGCAAGGACCAGGCAGGGCTGCCTGCAGTCAGCTCACAAAGCCACAGCTCACTACTCCCATGCAACCTGAAAAATCCAAAGCCATCTTGAGGAAGTTTTTAATCTTCATGCTATCCTATTAATTCTGAGAAGCATTTGGCAGTACTCTGATAACATGAATTAAGCTCTGCCTATGGCTTTATGGAAAAACATGAAATACAAACCCTAGTAACAAGCATTGTAGAGAGATTCTGACAATTCTTTATGAAACCAGCAACGTTCAGTTCTGGAAACTAGCCCATTCAGAAATGCAAGCTGAAATGATCCTTTTAAATGACATAAAATACTTTCGTGGCCTAAAGCCAGCTACTTCAACCTTATTAGAAATTTAAAAAAAATCAGCTTTTTGCAACAAATTGGCATAAAAGGAATTTGAGGGTCCTCGTAAGATGGAAGAAGCCACACAACAAAAAAATGATAGGGAAAGAGTCATATATATATATATACACACTTATATATAAAAAATACATAACCAGAAACAGTGAAAATTTTGAAGTGTCACAAAATATGGTCTCCAGCTCTGGGAAAACAAGAGCCGCCCCATCACGTTAATATTACAAAGACATTTTTATGATAGCAGCATAGAGCAGCAAATCTGCCAAGCCCCTCATGCTCCATATGAAACACGATGTTGACTCCTAATTCCCCAGGACTGTTTCCACCATTACCACAACCTCATGGTAAAACAACCCCCTGTTCAGCTGCATACGGCACGAGGCAGGAAGCGGCCACGGTGCTGCATGTAGAGATTACAAACCCCACACGCTCCTGGCAGCCACAGGCTCCTTGCAGCCCTTCTGTGTCATGTCATCTGGAGTTTAACACCAGCATATGCTTCCCTTTTCTTAAAAAAAGACAAAAACAATGCTAAATCAGGTCGGTATAAATCTTCTCGTCTGAACAAGAAGGAAGTTTTCCTATCCTTGCTCAAGATCTACATGTCCTCAGTACAGATGTAGAAAAATAAAAAATCAGATCCTGTGTTACTAAACTATGATACAGAAACTTGAATAATATTCTAATTTACAGTTATGAAAAAAAAAATTGAAAAGCTTCTGAGAACTACAAATAGCACATAAGAGAGGTCCTTCAAGGGCATGTTTTTTCCAGATCTTTTACACTACAAAAACAAGCCACCACCAAGTTATATGCAGAAATACTGGTTAATTCAAATTCACTGAAAGAGTTGAAAATGAGCAATACACCATTCCTGTTTTGTTTACCTCTCACCACCCTATCCTATCTGAGTTACACAGGACATTGTAATTATGACGAGGATAATTGGGACTCAACAAATCTTCAGAGCTAACATATGGCATTGCAGCATAGTTGACAATACAGCCAAACTATGAAGTTGACAACATAATCAGATTTTGACATTACTTGGGTCAACATTTGTTATTACTGATCATCAAAGCACAATTTTCTGACGCTAAAATTTGTAAAGCCCCATTGTCTAGTTTCTTAAGCTATTTTTGTAACATTCACAAGCTGGTGAGGCTAACCCACATGCTGAGGAGACACAGCAGAATTTGCCTGAAATGTTTTCTTAATGTGTTTGAAAGAGAAAGTGCAGTGTAGGTTGCTCTTGTCTAGTGTTTCAGGGATTTCACTTGCTCCAGAGCATCTGTCACTTGCCTGCAGTATGGAAGGGGTCCCTGAGCATAGTGGGTTTAGTCTTCTTCAAACCTACATCAGTAAAAATCACAGAAATGCAGAATCATTGAAGTTGGCAAAGACCTTCAAGATCATTAAGTCCAACCTTTGACCAATTTGGTCAACTAAACTGTGGCATTAAGTGCCACGTCCAGCTGTTTCTGGAACACCTCCAGGGATGGTGACTCCATCTCTTCCCTGGGCAGCCCATTTCAATGCTTAACCAATCTTTCAGTGAAGAAATTTTCCCTAATGTCCAATCTGAATCTTCCCTGGCACAGCTTGAGGCAAATTCCAGTTGTCCTATCACTAATTGTCTGGGAGAAGAGGACAATCCCCATCTGGCTACAACCTTCTTTCAGGTAGTTGTAGAGAGTGATGAGGTCACCCCTGAGCCTCCTTTGCTCCAGGCTAAATACCCCAGCTCCCTCAGCTGCTCTTCAAAGGACTGACACTCTAAACCTCCAGTAGTGTCAGATACTTCTAAAAAAGGGGTGATTTCCATCTTCAAAATTTATTTTATACATTTACAGACCATATATATTAATTTTCAGCAGTTTAATCCTATATAGAATAAGACAATAGCACCAAACATACCTACCCATATGTTGAAGTATTTAATATTTTTCATATTATTTATGGGACTAGGAGAGTCATAACTCAATTGTGACTGACAATAAGGTTCTGCTGCTTTGGATGTCACCTGTCTAAAAGAATGTGCTGAAGTTCTCCAAAGTAGGATCTGACAACACCTGAGCAAGTACCAATGAAACACAAAGCCCATCAAGCCTATAACATTACTCCACATAGTAGCATGAAATTTATTTCTTCAGTTGTTCCATAAGCTTGAGAAGCCAGGCTCTGGTTTCAACAATTTGAAAAGCACTCACTGATGATAAATTCAAGATTTACCTTAATTTCTTAGGGCAGAATAGCTTGGTTTTTTTAAACAAACAAACAAAACAAACAAAAAAACTAATAGGTTCTTTAAGATCATGAGATCATATTTTCCCTCTCCTCACAGACTGGAGATTAGTCAAGATAAACAATGTAAGACATAAGAACAGCTGCCTCTTGAAAAATACCTGTGTCATTTGCTGTAGAATTTGGAAGAAAAGCAGGAGACTGTAAGAGAAAAAGATCCTCTCAAGGTTAAGGAATTTGAATGCTGCAGTGCAGAACTTACCCACAGCCTGGGCTCCACCACAGAGCTGCTAATAATGCTGGGCAAGTTGCTTAAATCCATCCTTCCACAATCACTAATTGCACACACCTTTCCTGCAAGCCTAACTTGATAACTGCAAGCTGTAGCTGATAGAAGCACTGAATGCTCGTGCTGCTGTTCAAGGCAGCTGAAGCTCTGCTGTGAGCACACCCTGTATCATTTCAGGTGTTGACATGCCAGTCCCCACAACCTAAACAGAGCATCTAACATGGCTGAAGACCCCTCTCTGTGCTGAAGTTTACCCCTAAGTCAGGAGAATGCCATTTATTTGTGTTATGGAAGTTTTGCAAAGATTTTTTTCATTTTTGTTTTTGCTGTGGTTGAAGCACACATTACCCATCCTGTGCACCAAGTCTGATAAGAGTCTTACAAGAAAACAAACAAACAAAACCAAACAAACCAAAGAAATAAACAACAACAACAAAAAAACCCCAAACCAACAAACAAAAAACCAAACAAAACAAAAACAAAAAACCCAAACAAACAAAAAACAAACAAAAAACCCCACACAAAAAACCAAACAAAAAACAAAAACAAAAACACCAACAGGTTAAGCTGTGGTTGTAGAGACAACACTTTCTGGCATTTCTAATTTGCAAATTCTTAACTTTGCAACTTCTGAGTTGGAAACTTCTAATGCTGTTTGAGGTCTATAATATGGGTATTCTTGTTTCTCTGATTAACAATGAATGCAAATTTGGTACTGACTATGCACAGGCCACACAATCTACCAAATATGCATCTGTCTGGCACAGAATGCACCTGCATTGCAGATAACAGACTGCACAAGTAGAGAGAGGCAGAATTTTACTCAATAAGCTTTGATGCAGATTTTTAAGGGGTTCTCTTACTTGTAACATGTATTAAATAACCTCATTTTAAAAGAAAGATGAAGTGCACATAAGCACTTATGTGCATTCACAACCTCAAGTGAAAGATTCACCATCCAAATATTATCAGGTGGCCAAAGGAAGAAAGACTATGCAATTTTTTAAAAGTCTTGCTGTACAGGGCAGAGTGAAAACTTCTACAGTGTTTACTTAATATCTTACCCAAACTCATCTTCTCTGGAATATGCCTCATTAATGAGTTTCTGTGCTCTTTTTTTTTTTCCTGAAGAAAAAAAAGTTCTTTCTAATGTCACAATATAATTCAAGATGAACCTGAAGTTAATTTTACTTTGCACTCCTGATATTAACACTACCATTTCAGTCACTGTTCTTCAGTGCCTGTAGTAAATAGTTGCATAAGTTACAGTCTTCCTTTATACACAAGACTTACCTTAGTCTTAAGGATCACCTTCCCTGCACACAGGTGCAAGTAATGGATACTATAAACAGAGCAGACTGGCTTTAAGCTTTGTGGTTTGCTTGCAAGGAAAGACTGAGATATCTCTCAGTGGGAATCAGTGTGCTGTAGGAGACAAGACTACCCTGTCTCACATGCAGAAGGACTAACGTAGCTGCAGTGTGCCCCAAGTTCTCCATACTTTCAGTACTGGCATGATTGCACTACAGTTTACCAGTAGAAAGCCAAGAGTAATAAAACATTGTCCAGCATATTTCAAAATCATAGCATTTTAACAATACCACAACCCATCACCCTGTCACACAGCAAAATTACCAGGAGAAGGTCTAGAAAACTGCAAACCAAGATGCTTAGTTATGCAGAGCCTGCATTCTGCTGCAGAAGAAAATGCTTTCACCTATTTAATGTCTCTGTGTTCAAGGCAAACCTTCAACATTTTAAAACCTCTGAAACACTTAAACAGAAGGCTATGTAATTGAAAAAAAATTTAGCTATATAAAATGAGATATAAAGGACTTCAGTTGACTAAAACTTCTGCTTGTATTCATGTTTAGCCACTGCCCTCTCAAATTCCTTATAAGTGTTTGATTGCAAAAAAAAGTTAACGATAAACAAAATTTTATCCAATCATTTCACTGAGGCATGAAGCATTAAGTGTTTTCCTAACAGCTTAACTTACATCCAAATAATCATCAATAATGTAAACAGCACAATTCTACCATACCTAGATGTGTACTAGCACCACCTGTCATTAAAAGATCTGTCTGGCAGTTCAGCAGCAGCAAATTGTTTAAGGTAGCAATATTGATAAGCAAAGGACTGGGACTGCACTGATATAGTTAGATTGGTTTACAAGGCTTCTATTTTTACAAGCCTTGGAAGCTCAGGTTGTCTAATGAATTTTTAACATGCCAATTAATATGTTTATATAAACTGATGTCAACTTTAGCAAATACATAAGAAAAATCACAGTTGCATGCAAAATGTACACGTGTTAAGACTGAGCTTCACATTTGAGAAATTCAAAAGAATTATTGCAGATGATGAAGAAAAATCACTTAAGAAACAAAAATGTGCAAGTTAACGGGTGTGACTCACCACTCTTGGAAATATTAGTTCAACTTCATGAAATGTGATGTATTACAGGTCAGAAAAAAAAAAAAAAAGCTTTATTCATGAGAAACAGAGTAAGACCCTCACCTTCTATAACTAAAAGACAGATAATACACAAAAAATTACCAAATATTTTGTTATTTTTACCAATATAATATTGATGCCATAAACTAAGCAATGTTTACATATAATATGTGTTTCTATTGAATGTAACTATATTAGAACACTAGCTACAGTTTTGGAGAACTTTCTGCAACAATACAGAATGACATCAAATGACTGCATGGTGTGGATATGATTTTTGTCATAATTACCCTCCTTGCTCTGTGCATTACATAAAATCAGAAAATACATTAATTTTAAAAAATCCTTAGGATACAAGTTTTCAAAATGTCTTCAATGTTTTGTTTTTAAAACCTGGCCGGTGTTAAATACTGAAACCCATAAACTTCCTTTTGTAAGATTATGCATGCCCCGTGAAACTATAGTAAAAAGAGAAATTTTACATTTAGAAAGAACCTACCCATTTTGCACTTGTTGGCAAAATAACAATAGAAAATAGCCCTTCAACCAACATTTGAGCTGCATCTGTAGTTAGGTAAGCAGAGCATGTGGTGAAAATCTAGCAACCTATGCAGCCAGAGGGGTATTACAGTCACACATGAGAGAAGTTCCTGTAATTCTTGCAACTCTGTGCATTCATCAGCTCGAGGATAAAAGGTGCAAGTGCATTCTGTGGACTTGGGTAAAATTTTCCCTTTGTTACCCAGACTATTATGTCATTTAACATCTGCCTCTACCTTTACTACATCAGAGGTAATTCAGGATCACACACAATACAATATTCACACTTTTATCTTAATGGGTGCATTTTTCTGAATGTAATGCAAAAAGTTACAGAAACAAAATATTTATCTGCTACAAGTTGTCATTTGAGGAATTCCAAGGGTTTTAAAGCATATAAAAAGTGAGAGCAGAATTTCAGAAAGTAAGCTATTCAGACTGCAAAGTCATCTTTTCTTCCCATTAACTACAGATGACCTAAGCCTTGCAGTGTATCTTGCTACACTACAGAACCTTGCACTCCAGTTCTATACTCCCAACACAGCCTGATGAACGTTTCAAGGCTGGAGACTACCACAGATGTACCATATTCTCATTTTGAAATAATATGAATGTTCCATTTCATAAATTCTCAAACTCTCAGAGCAAATATTCTCAAACCACAATCTCTTGTGATAACCTTAAGAGAAAAAACTGCGACAACTGTAAAGCATCTGTTATGGTTTATGCAGAAATCGTCATTGCTGTTCAAAAATCTTAGGACTTGCAGAGCTAATTAACTAACAAGCCTACACTCCCCCAAAAGATTATCTTCCACAAGGCTTTTTCCTGCTTTTATACTGCCCTATCCTTGAGCAACTGTACTCAAGTAGGAAGATATCCTCCCAGCTGAAACTCATCTGAGGAAATCCAAGAAATTAAAAAATAAAAAAATAAGCAGACAGTGAAGAACAGTTGATTAAGAGAAACTGGTGCTGGCGTATGTTGATCCCTTGTGAGAGAGTGTGCAGTGCAGAGGGAGCCCAGAGCGATGGACAGCTCCTGCTAGTGCAGGAAGAGGCAAGACAGCACAGTGCCTTGACATCTGCTAGGTTTTTTTAATAGCGCTTAATTTAACCAAGTACTCACTACATAACTCACTGAGAAAAAAAATAAGGAAATTTGGTAATTCAGTGAAAATATCATGTGCGATGATTGTTTCCTAATTTCTTGCTACCTCACAGAGTACTAAACCAAACCAAGGTGTTAGTAATGTGACAAATTTCACAACTTTCAGTTTATATTCTACCTTCAGGGTTCACACAACCATATCAATTCACATTCACTGGAAAAGGTGCAAGGTACAGAAAACCCATCGGGCAGGACCAAACACCAGAAAAAAGTTTGCAACTATGGAGGAACGCTTTAGAAACAGAACAGAAAAAAAAAAAAAAAAAAAACCCACAAAAAAAACCCAAAAAAACCAACCAACCAACCAAACAAAAAAAACCCACCTCATTCATCTCTCTGAGCAGTCTACTGACCTGGCAAGTTGAAAAGAAAGTTGGAAAAGAAAAAGCAGCATAACCCGTTCAAACTAGTGTAATGTCAGCTCTAGACTATGCAAAGAGATACCTTTTTCTCCTTCTCAGAACTGCAGTAACAGGGCAGAGGGTGGCTGCATCCACTGGCAAACACAGTGCTGCTGTGAGAGGCAAAAGCTTCAAAGCACATATTCCCTTTCCACCACCAGCCCGGGCATCTCACAGATACCCTGCCACTGCCTCTCATCTTAGACTTGCAGCAGCAATACATCTACATCTACTGCAGTCACACAGATGCATCCTCAGTGACTTCGGGTTTTTACACTACTGTTTCATATTACACTCAATTCAGATAAAAAACAAACAAACAAAAAAACAAAACAAAACCCCACAGGTTCTTGACAGCAGTAGAGTTGTTTTGCACCTCATTTTTATACTTCATCAAAGACATCACTAAAGCAGCAGAGTATGGGAAATAAAATTACCATCTCCCTCATTCTATAAGTAGCAGTTAGCTGCAGTTAAATGCTTGCTTGGAAGATTTATTTAAACTTCTGAGTGCTCACAGTGCCACACTTCTCTAACTTTTCCATTTACAGACTTTTCCACTCAAGCTTAACAATAAAGACCTAGTGCCAAGCCCACAAGATTTAAAAGCCATGAAGAGAGTTCCCAAGTTTGTTCAGGAGACAAAAATAAGAGAAAATCAACACGAGCCTTCACACAGGCATAGCTATTCTGACAATTGCTCTGAAACAAAGACATTCCGCACCTGTAGCCACAGAAAACACAATCTTACACCCATCTCTCCTTCACATGTTTTGAAACAGCGTTACCAGGACATAAACTTTAACATTTTCAGCAGCCACCACCGCCCACGGGTTTGCGATGCCGAGCACTTACACTCACCATGGGTAATCAGCTCATCAAGGGCAACTCCTCCATGTAGGTTAATTCCTCCTTTGCTGAGGAAATTTAACTTTCGTTAAAGTCGTAGGGATTTATAAAACAAGAAAGCCGAGGTATGCTCATGCGACTATTCTTCTTTAAAAGTCACTCAGCATGCCAGGAAAGCAGCGCTCCATCCAGCCTCGGAGCCCAGAGAAGGAGCCCCTCACCTTTCCCACGTAACAAAAACCGCTACGCAAATCCCAGCGCTGCCGAAGCCACTGACCTATTTAGAGAAGCGCTTTATCCCTTCTGGAACCAGACGACGCTGCGGATAAACCCCACCCACCCCCCGCCCATCCCGGCACGGCGGGGTCCCCTCTACCTGCGGCTCTGCCACGCCAAAGTTCTCCCGGCGGCGGGCGCGGACTGGATCGGGGGGTGTGGCTGTGGCTGCGGCCCCTGGCCCCGCATCCCCTGACATTGAGCAAGGTCCCCGCCGGCACCTGCCGAGCCCCGGGGCGCCGCCCGCCCCTTACCTCGGCTGCCGCCCAGAGGGAAGGAGATCGGGAGCAGGGAGGGAAGGAGGGATAGATGGATGCAGCGCGGCCCCGGCCCCGGCCCGGCACAGGTGGGGCAGGGCAGGGCAGGGCGGGGCGGGGGCACCTGCGGGTGCGCCCCGGCTGAAGAGGGGCCGCCCGGACAGAGGGACGGAGCGGCGGCCGCGGCGAGGAGCTCCTCCGATAGAGCGTGTCTGCTCGCCCCGGGCGAAACCAGAGGTGGCCGGGCGCGGTGAGCTCAGTGTTTCCCGGTCCCTCTGGGGTTTCGCGTGCCAAGAGCGGCACAGCCGCGTCCCAAAGGCGGTAGCTGTCAATAAAAAACAAACCCCGAGCAACCGGCCGGGAAACCGCCGTGCCTCTTTCTTGCCTTGCCCCCCTGCAGTTTCTGGTCGTCAGGGGTTTCTCTTGGTTTCCTAAATTTAGACAAACCGCTAGCGAGGCTCCTGCCCTTTTGGCTTTGCCAGCCCACCTGTGAGGGCTTCAAAACAATAACCATATAAACAATTACCAGTTCTGCCTTGTAAACTGTACAAGACTGTATCCCAAATATAATCGTTACACTAGAAAACATCAGGCTTTATAAACGTACCTAAGAGAAAAACAGTAACAGAAATGGCACAAACATTAAAATCAGTACAAACTTTAAGCATTTTTATAGCATCAGCTTTTATAATTCAAATATTCCTCAAATATATCAAATAATGTGATGCAAATGGGAAAACCTGCAGTACTTAATTTGCTATTCCTCTGCAGAAAACAAGAACATTTAACGTAGGAAAAAAAATTCTTGCTTTACTTTGATTTCAACTTTTGGAGAAGAGCAGTACTACTTAATGCTGTTAAGAATTGCATCATACCTTATTTACAGTTTTGTGTTCAGTAAGTTCTTTTAGAATTCGGGACAGGAAATTTTGAGAGTTTGAATTAATCATCCCATGAAAACATGATTATAAAACTTCTTTTGGTGCTTAGCTACTACAAGCTTCTTGCTCAGAAGAAAAATGAACTCTAAAGTACCACCAAGTGTTTTATTGAAAGATTTGCTGGTCTCCTACAGAGAGAAAAAGAAGCTGAAACAGGACACATTCTTTTTTCCCCACAAAAAATACCCAGGCTGGCAGGATTTAGGATCAGTTAGACACCAAACTGATTATCTTGTAAAGTAATATCTATGTGTGATTGCATATTAGCAATATCCAACATTTTCATATATCATTATCTTTTGTCTATCTTTTAGCCCTCTTCAAGACACACTTGTGGTAAACTAGAACAATGGTATCCAAAATACAGTCAGAAATCTCAAAATATCTCTAAGGACTGTAAAGAATAATTAGCTATTTTTCTCTTCATATCCAACTGTTAAAGTCCTCTTGTAAAGCACTAAGAATGTTATAATCAGGCAATATTAGTTTCCTATGTAATCAGTTGTTGTAGTTGCCATAGAGATGTTATTCAATCTCAGATTGAATGGTGGTCTACAAATGACCATGCACCATATTTGCCATTACAATGAAAATGTTTAAGAAACCCTATGAAAACTATAAAATTCTTCAGAGCAAATACACATTCTGTTCTGAGTAGGCTCATTAATTACTTTTTAGCAAAAAATTAAAATATAAAAAAACTGCAGTGAATGCTAACAATCATCTTCCAACAGAGAGATGCAATGGCAGATAGATAATTGTATATGGTTTTGAACTGTTGATGTCTGTCTTCGATCTGTCTTTGAATGTTCTCATCATAAACAATAACATTTAACCCATGATTGTAGTCACCTTTATGATGCACTTCAGTTAAGTGCAACTCACCATTCTTGACTCCAACTCCCTCTCAAATCCTGTGGTTTAGAAGATAGTATAGGTGTGAAAGGTGGAAAATTTTAAGTGCCCTGTGATCTGTATTATCAAAGTGTCACATTTCATCTCTATCAAATGCTGAAAGCACACTAGAGGCTATAAAATTACAGAATTGTTGTAGAACATCAAAACAACTGTAGAACTGGTGTGACTAACAGGAAGATAATTTAACCCAGGAGACCTTATAAGGCAACAGGTCTGTAGATTCAGAGGAACCTCATGGAAAGGAGAGGCTCCTACTTGCTGCATTTCCACAGAAAATCTACATACATCAACATGGAAAAACAGACAGAGGTGGGATCCTACCCTGAGTAAAGCAAGAATATGCAGAGTAGGAAGAAGACATGCTGAGTGTGAATTAGAATTGCATTTTATCATTTCAGTTTTTTCAGAACTTTAAAATTGTCTCTACCTAAACAAACTTGGATGGCTTTAGTTTTCTAAAACATCTGTCACTGAGCATAGGTTTAGTGTGACACGAGTTTGTCACTGAAAGGAATAGATCCATGCAGAATGGTGCATGCAAAGAAGACTCTCAGTAATGCCTGCATGCAACCAAAATCAGTTTGGGATGTCCCAAGAGAAAAGAAGGTGTTTTGTTGTTTGTTTGTTTGTTTGTTTTTTTCCAAAGGGAACAGCTGGGTGACATTTTGTATCACATTATGAGATCACCCCTTGCCTCAAGCATCCCTCACAGACATGATTCATCCTGTAAGAGACACAGTGCATGAAATCCAAGTAACTCGGTCCCTAGAAAACAAGGAAACTGCTGAGTTCTCTGCACTAAGCTATTCTTTCACACATATGAAAGGCCTACTGCTTATTTTGAGGAAGTCTTCCTTTATTTGATTGTTGTACTTTTGTGAGAATTAAGGTTCAATAATGTTTTATTGTCATCCATTCCTAAAATAAGCTGCCTCTAAGCACCCCAGGGCATTTGAGCTATGACTATAGGCTTTTTGTTTGTTTGTTAGTGGTCTGCACAAAATATGAAATTATTGTCCTAATGCTCCAAATGTTGATTTGTCTTTTTGGTAATCCCATATGGCCAATAATGCAAGGAATAACAACAAGAATAAATACTTTCAAAGCAGGTTACACAAGTGTCCCTCTGTGGAAATAAACCCAAGCATTTCCAGTACTTCTTTCAACTGGCTTGTCTGGCAGTAATCTATTAAATGTTTGCTTTGTTGAGAAGTGTTTCAGTAAAATACATTTCAGAAATTGGGAGACCAGATGTAGACACAGAAACTGCAGGTAGAGTGATGTCAGTATTTCCCCTCCATTGAGTACCAATACTTCTTATAATAGGAGATGATTCTAATTGATTACCTCAACACATCTTCTTTCCCAGGGTAGTTGCCCCAGATTCTTCAAACTCATATTTGCTTAATTTTAGCCTTCTGTGTTTGCTTTGCATTCTACCCATTCTAAGACAGTAACAGCCTTGTCACAACGTAGATGAGAAGAAACTTGAGAGGTATTTTGTTTTGTTTTCCTGAAAATATCCACTCATTTCTGTGGTCTTCAGTATTTAGGCCCAATAAACAGAGTTTTAATAAAACACAGCTTAAAATCTAACCAATTATTTTCATGCATGGAAAAAATATGGAGAAGAAAGTCCCTCTGATGACTGAAGTATGATCTTCCATGCCTGAATGCAGGTCTCTGTCCCTAATCAAACTGAGATTTTGGTATTTTCTCACAACATTGCTTCAAAAGACTTTGTAAGAGTTTTTCCCACTGGCATGTAGTTCCTTGTTTGTCCAACCTCATAGTTTGTTTGGGAGGGGGGGATTTGTTTGTGGGGTTTTTGTTTTATTTTTACAATAAAGGAGTTCCTTAGAATTGTTTCTGGATCAAGGGGGGTTTTTTTTAAGATTTTTGAAACTTCATTGATTTCCTTACTCAATTTAAAATTCACAGCTGTGTGCTTGTCTTGAGTTTTGGTTCCTCTAAGGGAATTTGACATTTTATAACCAGATATCTTATATGCCTGTACATTTTCTAGCTGCCTTGTTACTGCCTCTGGGGAAACAATCCCAGATTTAGCAGATCTCCATCTGCCTTTCCTGTAGAAACAGACAAAGCAACTACTTAGCCACCCTGCTACTTGCTAACCAATCTATCTTTATTTTTTAAGTAGGGCAATGATTTGTTTTTGTTCTTCTTTTACCTTGCATCTATATTTGATGGAGTTCTTGTTACTTGAGATGCTTTTTGCCATTGCTATTAACTCTTTACTGCTCTTTATTTTTTCTCCACAGATTTCCAGTTTCAAGGGGTTTTTACAGTGTGTTTAAGTGTCCCATTTTTCTTATTAATGGTTCAAAGTTATCCCTTTTTAAAAGTTGTCTCTGCTAGCTATAGCTAGAATGCTCAGTATCAGATGGGGAGGGTGCCAGCACATTATCTGCATTATTTCAAATAATAGTAAGATTTTTTTATTAATATGCTTTATGAGCTATCTGTCAACCATTCAATCTTACATAACTATGCTATTTGTACTGTGTGACAGGTCAGTTAATTCCCCTGATAGCGTTTCTATTTCCTGATTGCATATTGAGGAAAATTACATGGATTTAGATTGTAGGCTGTTTGGCACAAGGAATTCTCATTATTATCTGTCTACGTCATGCTCAAAAAACCTGCATCACTAAATTATGATTAGAGTTGTATGTGGATCTTCAAAATAAATAACAAATAGGTTAACCAGATACATACATGAATGCTTCTTCACAAATTTGCTGTCATTTATATACTCAGTTATTTTCAAAAATATTTGTGAACATATTTGTTTTATACTAAGTAAAAACAATATAAAAAGTTGAAGTCAGCAATAAATACTTTGGGTTTATGAAATTATTGGTGTCTGTGCTTCATTACTTTCCCAGCTATGTTAAATGTGTTTATTTTTTGCAGGATGTTCTTGCTTCCAGAAACTGAAGCAGAAAAAAAAATATCTAAAGAAAAACATATGACATCTTTCCAAGCACTTGAAAAGCTGCTAAACCCTTCCTTTCAGTCACAATCTGTTCTAAGAATGAGAGCTCACTGGTACATATTAAGACTGTTCAATGTTATCCTGTCCCCTGAGAATATCAGCTTCACAGATAACATGGAGCACTATTTCTCTGTATAACCGATTTACTGTGAATGCTGGAAACACCAGAGATTTTGTAATTTAGAAGATAAATAATTCAAGCAACAGACAGAGAAAACCTTTGCAAAAGAGTGTAAGATTTTTAAAATTCTGGTTCAGTTCAAGGAATAATGTCATTCCTAGAGAGAAAAGAACAATTGGATAAAGAAAGTACATTAGCAAAATAGAACTTAAGAAGTTGAAAACTAGCAGAGAGAACATCTGAAAACCTCCTGGTAAAGTACCCAGGTAGGATAGCCAGATGGCATGCTATTTGTTTTCACTACTTCATTTAACATAGAAACAAACTGTTCTTCAGCTGAAAAACAAAACCAATTAGAATATTTTCTTCCCTCAGTGTTCCTAAACCACAGTCCATTAAAAATCACCAGGGGTTTCCAGATAAGAACTACGCAGTAACTCTTCTAAAGTACGGGTGAAAGATCAGAGTCAACTCCTGAGTTGCCATCTGTTTTTAAAAATAATACTACCTGCATGGCACAGGAGATGAGGAACTGTGAGAAGGGTGGTATAAGGCATTTAAATTAATGCATTTGCTATTTCGTGTCACTGAGTAAAAAGGCTGATGTATCACATATGCTTATATACTGAAAAATCTTTTATTAATGGAAAAACAGTGCAACAAAGTATGATTCCAAGAAAATCTGATTTGAAAAGATTATTCTTTTTTTTTCAGCTTGGTTTTTTCTCCAAGAGATTTGCCACTTCAAGGACAGATAAGAAGCCAAACATATGCAGCATAATTTTTCCACTTTTCTCCTGATGGAAAACTATGAAATACAAAATCCAGTGTAAGTGCCAGTGGTTCAGATCACATGGGAAGCTAGTCATCTTCTGTCCTGGGCTGTGGATTGAAAAAGGTACCAAGGATAAGCATAATCTTTTATTCTTTACATAGCTAGAGCTTACCTTGCAAAAGTCAGTGTGGAGTAAAATAACAAGGGTGGTGGTGGAAGATAAGACTTTTCTTTACAACAGCATCAGGACCTTCTCTGAAAGATGAGAATTAAAGAAAGCATTATGAAAATACATTGTGTCCTTGATTGCAAGTTCTTGAATTAATGCTATTCAGTGTGAAATCTCAATGTCTCGTCCAGATTCATAAAATAAATAAAAGTCCTTCTAATTAATCTCAAGGGGAATTACTGTAGTGACAGCAAGAATAGGATTTGGTTCCGATTGCAGGTCTCACTTAAACAAGGCTATGAGTGCAAATTTGGCAACACAAGTGACACTACTTAGCTACTTCACTGGTATAGCATGCCATAAAACTCTATGTATTAAAGCAGATACATCTATTAGATGCTGAATGCTGGTATTGCACCATATTCCAATAGAGGAAGGCCGTACAGGAGCATTCCTACACCAGGATATGTGAATACACATCAGATGTACTGGTACAAAGATCCTCAATAGAAGTGTGTATTAGTATTACCTGTGGTATTGGACACTGTATGCTGTACTATCTTATCTGAAAATGTGTAAGTATTTGACTACTGGTTGGTTGGCCTGGTTTTCACCCATACTAAAACTTCTTTTTCTCCCCCCCCTTCCCCCTCCATCAAAAGAAAGGTCAAAAATGCAGGACAAAATGCAAACCAACTTAAATAGCTACATCCATACAAAATCTGAATGGGGACCAGTTCTAAGAATATTTAAAGGACAAGCTGCAGCTGTTCTTGTTTAATTTCAGCAGAAATGTGAGAAATTGCATCAATAGGGTGGATGCCTCTTGACACACTGGATGAGTCATCTGAATCACTCTACAAGGCACAGTAATTGGACACCTCCAAGAGCAAGCTTGTGCCATAGGAACGGCACAGAAACAAAGATGAATAAGATTTAGATTATTCTGATTTCCTAATTCCATGGGGGTTCTATACCTGCATATGTATATTCATTTGAGTTGAAAGTTACTTCTGCTTAATTAGTAGCTTGGATGGATATATTATGTGGAATTCAAGCACAGTGTTGAGACTGAGTTATTCTGTTGGTTAAGGAATAATATTGTGATTACTGAATTTTAGTTAGCAGATAACGCAGTAAAGTAACTTTGAGAAACTTAAGATGGCTTACAAATACAAACATTAATATGCAGCTTTGTAATTGCATTATATATTTTAAAGGCCCAGCACAATGCATAATTAAATAGCTGCTCATTAAACACACAACCCCATAGCCTTACAAAATTACAGCCCTACAATTACCCTATTTGCCACAACAATTTTTAAATACTGATTCTTTCCTTAAATTGTATGGATGGATCCTGCATAAGATTATAGTAGGAGATTAATAGGAATTATATCAATACTTCCATTCTACACCTGATTTTCTTGGGATTTTATAACTGAAAAAAACGTTTGTTTTTTTCCCTCAGCATATTTTCATTCATTCATTTACTCTCTCATTCTGTAGAAAACAGACAGCAATAGATGCAGCTTAATTACATACTAAACAGACAAAAAGCTGCCTGCATATGATTACACAGTACCAGAAAAAGAACAGTCACTAAAATAGTATCCGCCAAACTGAATTGCATCTGGTGTAACCACAGAGAAGCAAATCAAGCCTCATGTGCAATGTAAAATGTGCACTACCTTGAGATCTGCCTTCTCTCTCAGAGGAGGCTTAACATGTACAGATAAAGCATAGCTTCAGCACTGTCAAAAGAAAAAGCAGAATGAGAAACTCTCAGGTCTCAGAAGATAATTGCTTGGGCTACAGCTGCAAATAAAAAGCTGCACCTAGTCCTGCTCTAGTGGGTTTCTTACCATACCAAGCCCCTCATGGAGTAACAGCTTCTTCAGAGCAGAGGGATGGTGGTCTCTGTGAGACCCTTCCCATCACTGGGCCAGACACAGGCTGAGCCAGGATCTCTGCAGAGCAGGCAGGCCTGAGGCATTGCTTTATAACATGTGCCAGGTACTGTGCTTCCTCAGAACTAGTGAAAAATACATCAGGAGGTATTTACTTCATGAAGCCTCTGTTGGCTGGACAAAACTTTCTGTCCTGGGTGTTGTGAGTACCAGCAACAGGCTATAAGGCAATACAACAGCAGTTCCAGGGATAACAATAAGGCAGAGGGATCTCTAGGGATTTTTCAAAGTCTCATGTCTGTTTTGGACGATGTACAGGTTTTGGTACCTAATTTAATGCCTGTGCTGAAAGGGGAAGGAAATTCCCCCTGTTCTCCTACCATGTCCATTTGACAGAAGCTCCAAGGGGAACACTAATGAATATTCTGCACTCCACACAGATAATAGAATGCTTCAGTGTGCACATGCACATTTATCTACAGAACAAATGCAGTTTATATATTAGGGAGGTTTTATCAAAGTTGGTCCACTCTGTAATTATGATGAGAAATGAATTGGATAGAATTTGAATGACTTAAGGTAAATGAGTTATTAACCTCCAGGATCTTTCACCAAATGATTCATGTGCATTCAGTCTTTCCCTCTTTCCTCTCACTTCATTATAAAGGTGAAATGAGTGACTGAGTTGATCAGGACTCAGCAATCGTGGCTGCAAAAGCATTCAGCAGAAACAAAAACAACCTTCCTTACACTAAACTATGCAGGTATAACCAAACAGTAGGTTTTTGGGTTCGTTTTGCTTTTTTTAAAAAACATTTGCACAGCATGGGCAAATAGAAAAGAATCAAGACACTAGGTAGGCTTTTTTATAACAAGAAATCCCTACTGAAAGAACCATAGAAACAAATTAATTAATTCTGGGATCAGACTGCGAGGAAGACTAAGTGATGCACTGCTCAGATCTACACCTACACAAAGTCTCACATTTTTTAGCTCATTAGGGACAAATTTTCCTTTCTTTTCCCAGTAGGCCCAGGAAATCACCTCTTTGAAAATATGTGACAGTCTGGCAACTGCATGGCAGAGACAGGTTGCTGCGTCTCAGCAAAGGAAATGATATATGACATAACTGTCTCCACTGCCAGCCATCATCCCACAAAACCATACAGCATCCACCCATTTTCTTTGGAGCTTAAAACCTTCACGCAACTGTAGGAGGAAGACGGACTCCCCCTCGGAACCTGCATTCATTCTTTCTTCACAGGAGAAAGGGGAACACTGAATGGGCAAGAAAAAAAATCATTTTCTCAAGAGCTCTCTGCAACTTTGTTACTCACTGCTTACAACTCTGTACCAAGAAAAAAGCAAGGGGTCTGCAGAACAGACTGGGAAGTTACAATCAGACCTGGATGTCCAGCTCTGGGCTCCTCTGGCATACACTGGGTGCTTGAAAATCACGTCTGCAACCCCAAAGAGAGCACACTGTTGACAATAAGGGAGTTTACAGCCCAGGAGATAATTTCCTGTGCTGGGATGAGCTTGTGTCAGTGTCCTGAAGGGCTCTCACACTGCTCTCCTTCCCAGCAGTCTGCTTCCCTCAGCTGCCAGTCAGTCCCCTCATCCTGCCCTCAGGTTCATCTGGCTCCTGGAGAGCACAGAAAAGGGCCCACTGAAGTGCTTAAGACAGGAAGCTGGAGAAGAGTCAAAGGAGACATGTCAGTGCTGTCCCAGCCTTGCTCTCAAGCCTTCTTGCCTGTGACATTCTTCCTGTGCTGAGTGCCAGGCTGCTGCATCTGTGGTAACACAGGGTCTGACAGTGGATTAATAAATCCAGAGGGAGTCATGTTGTCTTCACACTTCCTCCTACTTTTGTCACCTGCTGTAGCAAGTCAGGGACACAGCAGCTCTGCCATGTCTACATGTGATTGAACTAAGCAGTTCAATGATTAAGGTAGTTTTCACTAAGTAAAATAGTTTATTTCACTGCTTTTTCCTTGGTCCTTGGCATGAAACAAATTAAACTCAAGCTGTTCTTGAAGTAGTTTCAAATGAAGCTGCTCAACCACCTGGACTCCCAACAAGGGAGAGGGTTTTGCAGACCCAGACACCTTATGTTACTCATTTAAATACCTTTCCTTTTAAATACTTTTTAAAATGAATTTGAACTAAATTCCTTGAATTGTCCCCTTGAAAAGATTTTCATCTTTTCTTCAACAATTTAATCCTTTCATTCAAGTAGTCAGTTTTATATCAAAGGTCTATAGGGAAATTATTGACCTAATTTTTAGTTACATGATATTCAGTAAAAAGTTAAAGTATTAAGTTAAAGGCAATTAGAATTACAGGAACCGCCAAAAGATATAGGAGGGAACATACTTGGAGTAATCTGATTCTTCTGGACTCTCAAAAAGCCTTTAATAAGTTCTGCACTAGAGGCTATTAAAGAAACCACTCAGTTGTGAGGTAGGAGGTCAGTGATTTCAGACATGGTGCTAGAATATAAACCTTACAAAGACGTGGTTTATATCCTGTATGGTGAGAGGTAAACAGTGAAACAGTCCCAAACCTGTGTTTAGTCCTGCAAGCTGTCATTCAGCTTACTTGAAATGAAAGTGACAGGAAACTAAAGAACTTGAATTACCTGAAAGCACTACACACTGACAGCTGAAAGTCTTAGTTGACAAGAGCATGGTAGCAGACATTAGATGAAATCTTGTGAATTATTCATGCAAATTTGGTGTACTAGTTGTGAAAGAAGGACCAGCAATCACTGTGGACAGCTTAGTCTCCCTGGTCACCATTCAGTGGCTGTCAAGAAGCAAACAAACAGACTGTTCCAGAGCAAGAAGAAAAAAAAGAAAGAAA
This sequence comes from Formicarius rufipectus, assembly GCA_013399695.1. Classification (NCBI taxonomy): domain Eukaryota; kingdom Metazoa; phylum Chordata; class Aves; order Passeriformes; family Formicariidae; genus Formicarius; species Formicarius rufipectus. The sequence goes on from VXAU01005412.1 coordinate 458,587, forward strand.
AGAGAAAAGAAAGAAAAGGGAAAAGAAAGGGAAAAGGGAAAAGAAAGGGAAAAAAGAAAAAGGACCCACCACCCAAATTAAAAAAAAAAACAAACAACCAAACAACAAACAACCAAAAACCCCCAACAAATCTAAAACACCAAAACAAATCAGAAAATACAATGCCGTTTTGAAAATTAGCGGTTTGGTCCCACCAACTGGGATGATGTGTTTGATGGCCTGAGAGGACAGCAAAGAATCACAGAGGACAGTGCAAGAGAGAGAGAGAGGCAATAAATGTGATTATAGGCTGTGAAGGCTTTTCTTCAGAGTGAAACTCTGAAGAAGTGTTTACAGAAGAGATGAATAGAAAAGCACTTAGCCCTGGACATGGGCAATAATGAATATTACATGGAAGAGAAAATGAGCACATCTTATCCTATTTTGTAACAGGAGAGACATTCAATGAAAAGGAAAACAACACATTTAAAACATATCACAGCCTTTTTTCTTTTAATGTTCTAGGCAATGCCACAAGAGTAGTCTGCAAGACTCATGGCATACTCTTCTGATACACTGACTGATAAGGAATTTAGTATTTCAAAACAATTAGGGGGAGCAGAAAACTTTATAAGAATATAAAAGGGGCCTCCTGGAGATAGATTTCCCCCTCCCCCTTTAAATTCTTTTCTGTTCTTTAGTCAAAGTGATGGTCATAGTCTGGATCCCTCCAGGTGGTGGTGGAACTGCTGGGTAGTGACAAAAGCCCTGAAACTCGGAGTTATATACACTCAGCTTCAGGTGGGAACAACTCTGGTATCTCCCCTGGGGTGGGAAGTTTCACACTGGCTGATGTAATTTTGTGAGTTAGGAAATACCTTGGGAGTCTTTGACACCCACATGGCAGCTGCCTCTTCTGTCAGTGCAAGCCAAGTTCACTATGGCCCATTATAGCCCATCAACAAGAGACTAATACCTTCAGGCTTTCTATTAATGTTCTGGGGAGTCATCTGTGTAAGTCATCACTACCCTACAACACAGGGTTTGCCTCTTTCCTTATCCTGTTTAACACCTGCCTTGTAGCCTGAGGTGTAGGATGTGCACACCTGCAGCCCCTGTCCTGGGTGGCCACTCTACACATTGTCAGCAAAACACACTGCTGCCTGAGCCATCTGCACCAGAGTCCAGCCCCTCAGGGCACCTGGGCAGTCACTGCTGGTGGTCAAATGTTTGTGTCATTCATCACCAGCAGTTTGATCTCTTTACAGAAGGTGAAACACAAAAAAGCCAAAAAGGCATATTTGGAGAGAAAAGGTGGATACCAGAATTTCTGTGTAACACAGGACAATTTTCTTCACAGAAAAAGGAGAGACTGGACTTACCAGGAACAAGGAATACAAGAAAGTTAAAGCCAACACCAGGGTTAAAGTGCAAATGAAAGTTTTTCATTCAAAAGGAGAATTTCACAGACTGATGACAACTGCCATGCAACCAACCTTGAAGCTCACCCTCCCTCAACTATTGTATGATATACAGATCATGGAAACAATGGGCCTTCATGCTATGTTTTCTTTATAAACTGCAGTGAAACTGCAATTAAGCAAATAAAGCCTTCCTATAAATACTGTGAAACAAAGAAAGTTTTTGATTATATATGCAACCAAAATGAGGTAGAGCTCGAGTCTTGGGTAGAAATCCTGTGCACTAAATCCAGTCATTGCTCCTTACCACACTGGTAATCACAGGCACACTGACCACAGGATGCTCCACCCATCTTCCTGGCATCCCAAGGAAGAGCCTCATCTCTGACATGCATCCAGCTCTAGTGAAGCTTTAGCTTCAGTTACTCCTGGAAAGGCAAGTAGAATTGCATGTGTGTAAAACCTCAGAATGTGACACCACAATACACACTAGCAATGCTGGTATTTGTAATCCCACCTTTTGAAGTGCCTGTCACGAGGTACTGTCAATGAACAGGCATTTTTCATTTTGGTGGCATCATATTATGCCATATATTAGCACAGAACCTCAGTTATTTTACCACAGTTTTTTCTCCCAGCCAGATTTCACATCCTCAAGACTTTCAATATTTTGTACTGTTAACAGTATAGAGCTAAAAATAATGTTTGGAAGCTATTCAGATAGCATTTGATAAAGCTCATTACAGAGTATAAACAGCTGAAATTTATTCCAATGAACTATATTAATTCACAACTAATCTTAAACTCTTGCATAACAAGAGAATGAAAATGGAAGACTGCATGCAAGTATAAGTGTGTATTTATACATATGTGGAAAACTGAAATACATTTCTCCAGCACATCTGCACTTCTGTAAATGGAGAGCTAAAAATGAAATGGGAGGAAAGAATTACTTTGCAAAATGAAACAAACAGACCAACTCTACATGCATGGGGATGAACTTATCCTGAGGCTCCTTCTGCAAAGAGCATGTCCTTCCCTGCCATGGAAGTAGCAAGGACCTTGTCCTCACAGTTTCTCCTCACAGTCATAATCACAGAATGCACATAATCGGCACAAAATGATGGGCTGCAAAGCACTTGTGGATGACATCTCAAAGAATTCCCCGTTCAAACAGGTACAGTGATCAAAACAGCCTGATGCACCCTCTCTTCTACAAAGAGGTATAACAAAGGTTTTTTCTGCACAAAGAAAAGAGGACAGGAAAGAAGAGAGCTGCAAAGGGACTCTTTTCCCCCTCAAATGAGTATTTTTCAGTTTCTCTTTTCAATCATTTTCAAGTAAGTCACTTGGCTTCAATTTTTTCTTAAGCACTTTCGTGTCCCATCTCTGGTGAGTCACAATGAAATGCACAGCAGAAGGGGACCTTGTGAATCTAATCAAAGAACCAGAGCCTACAGAAACAACATCCAACCTCAAATCCTGAACAAAGGAAGCATATTCATTAAAAGTGTGCATTCCATTCCAGGTAGTCATCACATAAGTATTCCTTCCTCATGGGAGGCCACAAAGGCTGTCTGCACCACCAGCACAACATAATCTAATATATTAACTTTTCAATTGGCTATTTCAACCCCCAAATTAACACGTTCCGTCCACCATAAATGTCCCCTGATACTGAAGTCTGTTGATACAGGTTAACAGAGACCTGGAAAAGACCACATGAAACCTCTCAGTTTCTTAAGCCTGCTTCTCAAGATGTATGTATACACACCAGAACTGGGGCAGGAGATGCCATTTTTAAAAGGGAACAGAAAGAAGTGACCATTTTTTCCTTTAGAAGGGATGCACGGGAGATGGGGAAGACAACCTGAGAGTTCTGTTGGCATGCAGTCCCTTGAAGTGAATGCTACCAAGCAGTAAGGGTTGGTGGTAAGAAAGGGAGGAGGGCATTCTCACTAAGACTCAAACAGGAAAATAAAACGCTGCTGTCAGGCACCTGTCAGTGGAGTACTTTCTTCCTTCAACGCCACCAGCCTACATTATTTTTCCATGGGAACTTCCAAGCTGACTGTTTGGGCACATCTTGTTGTGTCTCTAGTTTACCAAATGAAAAACTGGGACACTTCACAATTTCACATAGAGGCATTCACGTGTAGCTGAAAATCAGGAAGATGGAGGAGGAAAGGAGGAAAGTATTTCATTGTATACTGCAGGTTTTCTTTGCTTATGACCCACAAAGCAGCCATGGCAGGTTAGACACAGAGAGCTCAAGCCAGCCTTTGTGAACCCTCATTGTGCAGGAACAGTGTTTACCTTGCTCAAAACATCAGTAGAGCAATGATCACCAAAGTAGGCATCAACACATCACACTCAGCTCTGAACTTGTGACATGATGGGTGAAAGGGATGGCACAGTAAGAAGCATCTCTCTCCCAACAGCCTTGCCCAGGTACAGGTGATGGATAGAAGGGCTGAGCAGTACACACCCCCCTCCACAAGCATCTGAGTGAGCCTTTATTGGCAAAAGACTCAGGCTGATTAGGCAGAACAATACCAACTCTTGCTATCCCTACAGGCACACAGAGGCCCATGGGATCCAATTCTGCTCTATGCTGACTCTTCCTATCCTTTTCTGCTGTTACTAGTACCACGTGGCTACTCTGAGGGCATGCTGACATACGTGAGACCTTTATGTAAATTCAGAAACTTGTAAAACTCCACCAATGCTTCTTCCTAGCAAAGGCAGTACAAAAATAAAGGCAATCAGAAAGTAATGTCAACAAATGTCAGACTGATTAAACTCCCAAAATTTGCAATTGTCCTGTAACTCATTATTCCAAGGTAAGGAGAAAGCAAGCACCATTCTGCACACTTGTTCTTTATTATAGGTATGCACACACACTGTTCCTTCAGCCAAGTTATCCTTTAAGGATTATTTTCTGATGCATTATGCAAGTGATATATAGTAAATTTTGGATGTATTTTTGGCATTATACTTTTCTAAATGGTTAACACTGCATGTGATAAAGAATGTAGTTCAGAAGGGCCATGGGAAAAAAATGCAAAAACCTGTAACTAGAACAGGAGAAAACAATGAAATGCCTAATGAGATGAGTACTGAGCAAAGTAAATACAGGCAACACAGGAGAAGCATCTCTAAGTGACTACATGAAACATCTTACTCCTCTCCCTTTTAAATCAATGAATTTCTCCAATTATCTAAAGTATTACTGCAGGGCAAAAAAAAAGGATGCTGAAAATTTCCAGTCTTCATTGGATGAAATGATCTTACCTATGGGAACTTGAAAATAGAAGGAATCTTCAAGTTGTACAAAATTTTAAGTATGCTAGTAACAAAGGAGTTTTTACACAGCTTTTTATTAAAAAANCACAAGAGATTTCCCAGCTGTGACTGAGGCATCAAGTACCTCCAAAAGCAATACATAAAGAACTCAAAAAGCTCTAAAGGGCCCCCAATTTTAAAGGGAGGATGCACATGTTGGTTAAGTAATTAAGGAGCAATACTAGTCACTAAACTAAAACCACTCACACCCATGACAGCAACCCCCTGTGGGAACAGCTTTCCCCTCACCTCCTTAGCTGTCACAGACACCCTGACACCGAAGACAAATTCCTTTCCTGGAGCTTTGCATCCTCTTCCACACTCTGCCTCTCTTCCCTTCACCATCTCCTTTTTAAAAATGTTGCATCTTATTTCCTCCCACAAGAACGATTTTGGTGCCCAGTTTATTTCACAAAATAATGAAAGGTGGCACGTTAAAATGGACATAGCTTGAACCGTAAAAATGTGACAGCTAGTTTTCTTAATGTGTTTGTCTGTTTTATGGGCTAACAAACCATTTCCCCCAACAATACTAAGGTTTTAAGTTGCACCCTCTCCTTTTAAGTTAGAAGATGCTTGATGACATTCAGGAGTAGACAAGAAAAGAAAATCCCTAACTAGTCTCAGTCAAATTACAGACCTGGGAAAAACAAAAAAACAGAAGGTCTCTGAACTGACCTCGTTTTTCCAATATATAAAGTAATATTTTGCTCATGCCACTTTTAACCTACCAATTCATGTTCTATGTAGTTTTAATTAGAATACGCCTTTTTCCTGCATTTTGACTTCACTAATCCTTAAATCATTTTATGAAATTCAAAACAGCTTTAAAAAATATACTAAATCTAACTGAAAATAAATTGAAGGACAGGTCTTCCTGTTCTATGTTATTAGAGTAACCCGAGTCAATTCTCTGCTCACATAATAAGACTCCTGCTTTTTTTTAAGATTGTCTGAGAAAATTAGACTTACGCTTTCCTCAGCAGTGAAAGATAATTCAAAGTAGTCTAAGAATGGTGAATGCAGATAAGCTATTGTCTTCTTTTATATTCATAAAACTGTACCAATTTAATGACAGGGAGGCACTTAAATTACTACTGGAACTTGCAGTGCCCACCATAGCTCATGTTATTTTGGGGGGGGGGGGGTGCTGGTATGTACTAAGCTATTTTAGAGTAGACTTTGCATTCAAAAGTTAAGAAAAATTGTGTTACTGGCCTAAGGAAACAAAAGAACACCATACTCCTAGGTTGAAATAGCATACCATCTGCATCTAGATAGTACTGCTAGTAATATTCAAAACTGAATTTGATCTTCAATCATGTTTTGATTGAAACATACCACAAAACCACTCTTGTAGTAAGGTTCCCATTGCCATGTAGAATTGAGATGAACTATCTATTTACAATTTGAAGACTCCAATATTGCTTGAACAGCAACTCAAACTGCTTTAGCATGATCTGTTAATTGCAATTTTAAAGTATTTTAAAAAGAACTGATAGTTTTTTATCTAACTGCTTTCATACTATGAGATTGCATTTTGGTGATTTATGTAACAAGGTGGCCTAAATAGTGGTTCTTTTTATTCCTCCCTCTTAAAAACATATTTTAGACTTCTGTATATGATTAACCAAGCCTCTTAGAGGCTCCAAATACAGTTACAGAATTACAGTTCTTACAAATACCACAAACACTTCTGTCAAGATTTATTCCTGCACGGAAGGCAACTTTACTGGGTGCGTAAGCAACTCCTCTCTCTTAACACCTAACGCCACCACCATGAGGGAATTACAGGAACTTGGCCAGGGAGTCCTAGCGAAGGGGATGAAGCCTCTCCTGCTCTATCTATGGACCTGGATATTACAACCACTTTTGAAAGGTAAATTCTAAGCATGCCAGACCAGAAAGGTCATTGCAAGTTTGATCCCAAACCTCTCCTGGGCTTGCAGCAGCTCAGAGCCAGCTGAGTGCGGGAGCTGCCTCTGTGAGCCCTCCCCCTGCAGCAGGGGATGGCCAGGCTGCTTCAGCTTGCTTTGATATCAGCGATCAACAACTGAACAAAACAGCAAGGAGTATTACAGAACCTCCACTTCCTCCAGGCTTTCCAGTCAAGACTGCTACTCCAGTCACAGCCTAGAGCTCCAGGACTGATTACAGACTGGATGTATGAGGTATTCCTTTAGTGGGCATTGAGTACCATCAGCTGTTACTGCTGAGAAAAGGCAACCCAGGATCACTGTGTGTCATTCAGCTCCACAGCAATGGAGAGCTGACCACACCCCAGAACTCCTAAGGTAACATGCAGCTCTGGGAATACCCTCATCTTGAATACCACATTCTATTTTGACTTCTTTCTCTTGTAAAAAAATACAACACTGACCTACTCAGAGCATAAAAAGCTACTTTAAATAGCTCAACCTGTTAAATATCTATTAATATTTCTAAAAATGAAAAAACAGCCAACCAACCAAACACGACAAAGTTGTATATGCAGCAAAGATGGAAGAACACAAAGAACTGGAGATGTTTAAGCTGGCATTTCCTCAACAGAATGTCTGAGAAAAAAATATTTTTTAATAAATGTTTTGTTATCACATGTATTGTTTTAATGTATTTCCATTTATTAAGGATGTCATTAACAAGCTTTTTAACTTGACCAGAATATCTCAAAGGTTATGGGCTAATAAAATATATGATATTAAACCCATAACATAGTAAGGGAAGCATTACTCTTGATAAATTAAATAAACTTGTACAATTAAAACATTATGAAATACTGATTATTTTCAATAATGAGCACAGACAGCTATCAAAGAAGCACAACAATCATCAGAATTCTTTTTAGAAAACATTCTTTCAAATTCAGTTTTCATGGATTTAACATACACTGCCAAAATGCCCAAATCATTTTGAAAATGAGATGTGGGTTGGGCAAAAATCCAACAGTTTAAACATATATCACATGATGCCACTGAAGTATTTTTAGCTGTGTGGCTTAACAAGATAGAAACCTTTTCTTTTTTTGCACTATGAATTTATTTTCTATGCAAATGTTTTTGCCTGAAAACCATGAAAGGTTGCATAAATAAATTCTGTTAAATACAGAAAAAAAAATTAAAATGAGACATTTTTCTTAGAAAAATGTGACAGGATTTAAGCAAAAGTGATCTATTTCCTTAGGAATGGTTCTATTTTCTGTTATAAAACAGCTCAAATATGTTCCTTATGCTTTATACAAGATGAAATATGAATTACATATGAAATGTGTAACTTCTCATATGTCCACCAATTGTATTCATTTCACAAATTAAAAAAGAAAAATGTAGTTATATGGCATCAACTGCACAACTACCACCACTCTCTCCTACCCACCATGCCCATGCTACTTCCTATTTAATCCCAGAAGACTTTGCACATTTTCCTTAGCTATTTACTGTTGAGAATTAGTCTTAACCAGATGATTTTGATTTCTCATGCAATCAAGACAGAGCTAGTTGGTCCACACCACTTCAGATAGAACAATTTTCTACTGTTAACTGCTGAAGCAACTGAGGGTTGTCTTTGGAATTTTTTAACTTTGCTTTCAAAAACCTTGGGCACTTGAAGCCCTGTAGTTCAAAATGTTTAAAAATACCCGAAACACCTCTTATTTTGCTTATTTTTTATATATTGGGAAACATATCCTTAAAAAATTCCTTGGTAGTGCTAGAGTGGAAGTCTACAACTTTAAAATCAAATTCATAGTTGAAAAAAATAAAAACCAAAGCAACCCTTTTCCCCCCTAAGATCCCAAGTGTAACTAGCTCGGGATGTCACAATATTAAAAAAACATTGTGAAAAGTAACAGAACAAGCCGACACACTTTCACATATGACATTTAAAACAGCAACACTGGGGTTTTAATTTTTGACTCTTGAATTCAAAAATCAGCACAAGTATTTCCTAAAAACTTTGACCAACCTGCGTTCATGTTTGCATAGTTGGAAGAATATACAGATATAGAATGCCTGTTTGAATATTTTTATGAAGTTTTCTCATGTAACATTCACACTGTAATCTGAAATTTGTTGTTTATCATCCCAGCCTCAGCATCTGGCTTTGAAGCAAAGTTAAAAACTAAAGTTTTTTTAGACTGTAACCTTACAACTACAAATACTAGAAACTAAGTGACAAAACACCCATTTTGCTCATATCTTAATGGTTTTATTCACAAAATAAAGAGCTTTGTCTTTCCCAAGGAAGACCTTGACAGAAAGACTTAATGATACAGTTACAAAAAAGTGATACAGAAAATTTGAAAAAGTCTGGTAAAATTTACAAATGCAAAACTTATCACTTTGTACAAAACCTTTTTTTAAAGAAAATTCAGTAATAGATTTTAAAATACAGTTTTAACAGCTCAGAAACGCACATTTATTTCAAACTGTGGCTGGGCTTCATTTTCGCCTGTGTGGGGAATTCTCCCTTCGTCTGTCATCGCTCCTTCTGGACTCCCTGTCGTCGTTCCTCCTGGACTCCCTGTCGTCGTCCCTCCTGGACGCCCTGTCCTCAGTCCTCTTGGATTCCCTGTCCTCGTTCTTTCTGGACTCCCTGTCCTCAGTCCATCTGGATTCTCTGTCCTCATTCTTTCTGGACTCCCTGTCCTCATTTCTTCTGGATTCCCTGTCTTCAGTCCATCTGGACTCCTTGTCCTCATTCCTTCTGAATTCCCTGTCCTCATTCTTTCTGGACTGCCTGTCCTCTCTGCCCTCATCCCTTCTGGACTGCCTGTCCTCTCTGCCCTCATTCCACCTGGATTCCCTGTCCTCATCCCTTCTGGATTCCCTGTCCTCAGTCCATCTGGATTCCCTGTCCTCATTTTTTCTGGACTGTCTGTCCTCTCTGCCCTCGTTCCTTCTGGATTCCCTGTCCTCATCCCTTCTGGCCTCCCTGTCCTCTCTGCTCTCATTCCTTCTGGATTCCCTGTCCTCGTTCTTCCTGGACTCTCTCTCCTCGTTCCTTCTGGATTCCCTGTCCTCGGTCCATCTGGATTCCCTGTCCTCATTCTTCCTGGACTCTCTCTCCTCATTCCTTCTGGATTCCCTGTCCTCGTCCCTTCTGGACTCCCTGTCCTCATTCTTCCTGGACTCCTTGTCCTCAGTCCATCTGGATTCGCTGTCCTCAGTCCATCTGGATTCCCTGTCCTCATTTTTTCTGGACTGTCTGTCCTCTCTGCCCTCGTTCCTTCTGGATTCCCTGTCCTCATCCCTTCTGGCCTCCCTGTCCTCTCTGCTCTCATTCCTTCTGGATTCCCTGTCCTCGTTCTTCCTGGACTCTCTCTCCTCGTTCCTTCTGGATTCCCTGTCCTCGGTCCATCTGGATTCCCTGTCCTCATTCTTCCTGGACTCTCTCTCCTCATTCCTTCTGGATTCCCTGTCCTCGTCCCTTCTGGACTCCCTGTCCTCATTCTTCCTGGACTCCTTGTCCTCAGTCCATCTGGATTCGCTGTCCTCAGTCCATCTGGATTCCCTGTCCTCATTTTTTCTGGACTGTCTGTCCTCTCTGCCCTCGTTCCTTCTGGACTGCCTGTCCTCATCCCTTCTGGACTCTCTATCCTCTCTACCCTCATTCCTTCTGGATTCCCTGTCCTCATCCCTTCTGGCCTCCCTGTCCTCTCTGTCCTCATCCCTTCTGGATTCCCTGTCCTCGTCCCTTCTGGATTCCCTGTCCTTGTTCTTCCTGGACTCTCTCTCCTCATTCCTTTTGGATTCCCTGTCCTCGGTCCACCTGGATTCCCTGTCCTCATTCTTCCTGGACTCTCTCTCCTCGTTCCTTCTGGATTCCCTGTCCTCGGTCCATCTGGATTCCCTGTCCTCATTCTTCCTGGACTCCCTCTCCTCGTTCCTTCTGGATTCCCTGTCTTCATCCCTTCTGGCCTCCCTGTCCTCTCTGCCCTCGTTCCTTCTGGACTCCCTGTCCTCGTTCTTCCTGGACTCCCTCTCCTCGTTCCTTCTGGATTCCCTGTCCTCGTTCTTCCTGGACTCCCTCTCCTCGTTCCTTCTGGATTCCCTGTCCTCGTTCTTCCTGGACTCTCTGTCCTCGTTCTTCCTGGACTCTCTGTCCTCGTTCCTTTTGGATTCCCTCTCCTCGTTCCTTCTGGATTCCCTCTCCTCGTTCCTTCTGGATTCCCTCTCCTCGTTCCTTCTGGATTCCCTCTCCTCGTTCTTCCTGGACTCCCTCTCCTCGTTCCTTCTGGATTCCCTGTCCTCGTTCTTCCTGGACTCCCTGTCCTCGTTCCTTCTGGATTCCCTGTCCTCGTTCCATCTGGATTCCCTGTCCTCGTTCTTCCTGGACTCCCTGTCCTCGTTCCTTCTGGATTCCCTGTCCTCGTTCCATCTGGATTCCCTGTCCTCGTTCTTCCTGGACTCTCTCTCCTCATTCCTTCTGGATTCCCTGTCCTCATTCTTCCTGGACTCTCTATCCTGGGTCCACCTGGACTCCCAGTACTGCTCAGAGTAGCGGCCGTACTTCTCTCGGTGTTTCTCTGCCCCGTTTCTGTACCAGTCCTCTCGTTCCGCATCTCTCGGACTCGAATGGTCACTGTCTCTTTCTCTGGATTTTGACCTTTCTCTTTTTCTACTGCGATGTCCATTATCTTTGCTCCAGTGTCTGTAATTTTCATCATCAGACAAAGAAGCTCTTCTGTCTGCTTTCTTAACTTTGGAATTACTTTGTTTATTTTCTAGATCCTTACTTCGGTCATGGTTCCTATCCTTCCCACTATGGTAACTGTCTCTGCCATTGGACTCCTCTCTGTGATATTTTGATACATCATCTCTGTGTGATTCTCTTAAATGTCGGTGATTTCTTTCTGATTTGTTCTCAATATCCCTTCTTTCCTCTTCATGTCTCCTTCCCATTTTCTTTTCAACCGATTTCCTTTTCCTTTCTTGTCTTTTCCTGGAAGCTTTATCAGATTCTCTATTTTTCTTCTGTGTTCTCTTTCTTCTGGCTCTGGAAACATCTGAAATTACAGCAAATTATGGGATCAAGGTTGCAATTTAATTTAATATGCTTAACTTATTAAACTACAGAAAAAACCTGTAAAAAGCTATTTTTTTTGGTCAAGAAATTTTTGTGTGCATGTGTCAGGACAAAGGTTCCAAAATAATGAACTTGTGACTTTTATCCCTTAGTGATGCCTGTTCTTTGAAAACCTCTACCTGTCATCATCCTCTCACTGACTTGATACAGAAGAACCAAGCACAGGCTGTAAAGTCATACATCAAAGCACTCTCACAATCAATCTGTTTTTTAGGAAGATGACATTTCCCGAACTATCCAGTCTCAAAATCATTTACTTTTCCTGTAAAAGCTTAACAGTCAATGGAAATTAAAAACAGCAGATGGGGAAAAAATCTCCAACACTATCCTGTGAGGAAATAGAGGAATGATGAAATGGCTTCAAATAATGGTACTGCAGCAATATAAAAATGGCTTTCCAGCTCATTTTTTCAGAAGAAATAGTGACAGTTTTGTCAACAAGATTAAAATCAACTTCTCTATTTCTAAATACACAGTAGTGGTCATCTCAGTGGAAGAGGCCTTACCCTTCCTGTTTGCTTGTTATAAGGGACCTCCATATTCCATTCCACAGTATTTATCACTAACAGCCATTTAGAATAACCATTAATTCACCTTATTGTAGGAACAATAGTATCACATCAGCTGTTTCTCATGACCTTTTCAAAGTATCACTGCCACAAAGTGACTTACTAGTACATATAACATCCCAATTTTACAGCAGTTGTCTGGTCACACGTCTGAACTAAGGCTTCCTAACATTCTGATAAAATGCAACGACTGATCAAGTCAGATTTTAATCCATTAAGTTTTTGAAACAATGTTTTCCATAGTATTTTGCATCCACCAATATGCACAAAAAGACATGAGAAAGTAAGCAGAGAAGAACCATTTGCTTTGAAAACAAATAAATTTCATCCTCTGCTGGATCTGTTTTGGTTAGAACTACCTCCCCAGAGCAGCATTGAGCTGAGCTAGCTGACCAAGTCCCAAACCAGTAATCTCTAATTTAGTTGTAGGCTCAATTTTGAATCAGCAGGCTTTCCACTTTTCTTATACACTGTTATTGTTAAAACGTTGAAATACTGTAGGCATCATCCCCTGAAAAATGCCTTTTAACTCTTCAAAGTAATTTTATAGATTTAAAAAGCTGGAAACACAGGATGACTTTGAGTTATAACCAGGAACGGACCTCAACTAAGTTTACTGTTAAAAAGCATACTTATCTCCAATTAGTGTTTTTACCACTATATTGAAGTACAGGAGAACCTGCAAAAGAAAAGTGAAACTAGCCTGCAAAGGTATTAAGATGCAAATTTTAATGAATGTGTTCCTGAATGAAGAAAAGTAGTAAAAGGAGAGGCCCCAAACTTTGAAAAATCAAGTGTTCGTACTCGTAGACTGCAGACTCAGTTGGCTGGTCACTAAGGACGGGCCTCTCTGGTTCCCATCAAGCAGCTCAGCAGAGCTGCAGCTGCCCATGCAGGAACCATCTGGCTCTGTGCTCAACCAGTGCCTCCTCTGACCCTGTTTGACAGGGCCCTCCCCTCATGCTGCTGTCACTAATGCGATTAGCACGACGACAGACTCCTGAGCATTGAGACTGGGATGGAGAACTGAAGTGCTTTTCCAAAGTATGAGCAGTTCACACTACTTTTATTTTATTAATCAACATTTTCATTTCAAAGGCACATAATAAATCAAATTAAGTTTGAATCAGCAAACCTCTGTAGTAGAGGAAGTCATGCTGTGTTATCATCTGTTCGTTCTATATATACTGGGTGAGACTGCACTAAATCATTCTAGGATGTACTTTAAAGACTAATCAAAGTTTACGACAATTCATGTCAAATAGGAGGTTCTACATCAGCAGGATGGTGTAAGATGCTAAATACTAATTATAATGCATAAAAACACTAAGTTGTCAGCAAAAGCTAGTTCCTCCTTGGAGATTTCTCGACAAACAAGAGCATTCACTGTATACCATACAAACTCTTCCTGAAGAAGAGGAGTTAGAAATGGAGACTCAAATGGAGAGTAAGATTTAAATACACTGCTAGAACCAAATAAAGTAATTTCTGACTCATGAAGAAGCACATATTTACAGGGAAGGATACAAGTAGTATCAAGCTCACTCAATCAAGCCAAGCAAAACAGTTGTGGAAATTAGTCTCTGCAGTTCCCCAGTAAACATCCCACAGAGATATTAATAGGGAATGACTCTAATCCCTCCATCCTCCAATAAAGGATTAAGTCTTAGTACTGTGCAACAGGTATCAACTGTGTAAAAAATATGATCTACAAAACAGTGTTTCTCTGACATTTAAGGCTCTAAAAATGGAACTCAGTTTTTTTTTAAAGTAAAAAGAAACTTTCCATGAGCAACATTTAATATTTTAAAACTCAGTTAAAAGAAGAATTGACCAGTTCTTAAAAGAGAGAAATTAATACTGTTTATAGCCAGATTTTCCTCCAAACAAGTATACATTGAAATAGAAATAAATGGATGCATAGAAGTAAATAAAGAGAAGTAAAAAGTTATAAGGCTAGTGTTTAAGTACCTGAGTCACTGCTGCTGTCACTGCTAGAAGAGGAGTCACTGCTGCTGGATGACTCTGAGCTACTACTGCTGCTGTCAGAATCAGAATCGGAGGAAGAGTCCGTCTCTGAAGATGAAGAGGAATCTGATGACTCAACATTTTGCTTCTGTGTCATAATCAACTTTGGTGCATTTTTAAGATGCTCCCGTAACTCATCCCTAATTAAAAAAAAAAAAAAAACAAAAAAACAAAAAATTGCTTCTCAATTTTATTTTGTTTGTGGGGGAAGATTAATAAAGTGAATAAAAAATCAGAAAATTTTTCCTCACGTTAGTCCTCCAAGGCCAATAGAAGTGAAGAAATTGATCGCAAAGCGAGTGTTTCTTGGGTTATCCCGAGGCAATAATCCCTCAAAGAAAGGCTGCAGTGTCCTGATGGAAACAAACAGCTAAATTAAACACCATGCCAGCTTAGCACTCTCACTGACCTGAAGAAACTGACAAAAGAAACTGTATGGATCTCCACAGGAAAGCTTTCCTCTTCATGCATTTCTCAATACTTTCAATGATTGTGTCTATGACGCATCTTATCAAATGCTATTTAAAAACTTGCTCTTTGATGAAAACAAACTTCTTCACATACAGAAGGATTGCATGCATACTGACAGACCAAGAGGTGACTTGTGAAATTGCAATAGCCTGTGATGGCAAAGGATAATATATGACAACCAAGAAGCTCAAAGATCTAGGTACCTATGCTGAAACCCCGCCATGCAGGACCTCAAGTTTCAAGTTTAAGCTTACATGAGCTAAAGCATCCACCAAATTCTTCATCATACACAGAAGAAATGCCAACTTAGAGGAAACAGTTCAAACAACAAAGTAACACTGCCAGAATGCAGTGCATTAAATCCCGTATTGAAAAGAATGTGCTATTTACATTACACTTAAGGATAAGAAACTGATCCTAGAAAAACTGGGGTTTTTTTTCTAATTTTTGTCAGAAAAAGAAGTCATAATAATATTTATTGTGCAGCTGTAGAGCTGACAATATAAAAATAGATTCACACTTGGAAAATTCTTACACAAAGCTGAGTATCATCAGGGTGGGGGTGAGAGGTGATACATCTTGCAATAGTCATCCACATATCTGAACCCAAAATGATGGCAATGCACTCACTTTCATGTGACTCTGCAATGACTAAATCCATACATGAACTTATTCTTGAAGTACTGCAGCTACAGAACTTAATTGAACTTGAACACAGAGCTCTTACCTGTACTTTTTCAGATAAAGAAGCTCATCAAGTTTTGAAAATAAAATTTCAACTTACTCATCTTTTAATCTTGCATTTAAATTAGGAAGTCCCATATATTCACTCAGTTCCTGAAAGAATATTTTGACAAAAATTCTACTGGAGGATGTGGTAGTTTCTTCACTCAGTATTATACATTCAAGGACCTGAAAACATTAGAAAAAAATGTAAATCCTTACATTTAAACATACATTCTTTTACTTATCGTAAAAACTTTTGTCCTTATGAAATAATTAATAAAGACTGATTTTTTTTTCAAAAGAACATAAATTATATAATTTCTAGTCAAGACTGTCTTCCTCAACCATTCTTTTCTACCACCTGGAAGCAGTTTCTGATCACATTAATGCAATCACTTCTTTAAGGATTTATTCTGTCTAGGAAAGCTCCATAAGAGAAAATCAGATGTGTGAACTTCTGGAAAGTTAGAGATTTGGGACTTAAGTACTGAAGAGGTAAATTATTTGTGTCTGAAGAATGACAATTAGATGAGGCTATGAAACAAGAATAAAACAATTTGAAAAGAGAAGCTACCTTGATATTTATTTCTTCATTTTTAATGTTAGAGTATTGTATCTCAGAATGCAAGATTGCTTTTGTTTATTTTGTATTTAAATCATAAAATAGTACTTTTAAATGTCTTATAATTCTATACAACTTTTAGTTTAATACACTCAAGAGACTAAGAGTTCAACATTCTTTTCTAGAAGATGCACATTTTAATCAACGAATTTGAGCTGAGCTCCATAAAATAACAGCTTCAATCCACTACTGAGAATGACGTACAAGAGGTAAAAAGAGATGGAACCAAGCAGAATTGTTGAACACTGTCTGACAAGATACTTAAAGTAATCCAGTTTGCTACAAGTAGTTCCAAATTGTAGAATAAATACTAGAACTAATACATTACATATTACAGTGGAATACTGAAGATTAACTACTGAAAAAGAAATCTAAGACAATAGCTTTTTGTTTTTAACTTACACTCCAGGGAATTGAATCAGTGTACAGTAGATGAGCAAACATCTTGGCAACATTTCTCAGTTTGTTTGTCTCCAAACGATGGATGGTATCATACTGCTCTTTGAAAATAGCTTCAAAGGATTCCATGTATTCTTTCTTTAACAAGCAGAAACGCTGAGACAAAATTGTACAATTTAAACAACCAGATTAAACAAAGCACTAAATATGCAAATGACCTACAAGTAAGTGACCGAATGGTGTGAATATACACTGCAAGATTTCCTTTCTTAATAACCCTTGGAGGAAGAGAAAGCACATTTAAGTGGATGTATTTGACTGCTTTCAGCAGTTGTCAGAACAAGAAACTCGTCTGCATTGCAAAGCAGCAGTTATCCATTATGAACTACAGAAACTTGTTTCACTTCTATACATCCAGTATTTTTACTGGATATAACCCTATTTTTTTCATGACATCACTGGATAACTACTTCAATCTAGAGAATCAATCTAGAGAAGCAGCAGGAAACACAGAGGTTATGATATTTTGTAAATAAACCTTGCAAAGAATATGGAAATTAACATTTACATTCATCTGAACACGCAGATTCATACAATTAGTGCTTTGTAACTGTCAGCAGAAGGATTGCCTCAAGTACTGGATGACAAACACAAAAGAGAAAAAACACTCCCTTTCAGCATAAATTGCTCCTGTGAGGAGACAAGTATTTCACCTTAAGTCTTCAGATCTGTCAATATTATTGATAAGGAGAAAGTAAGAAAAATCACTGCAACTAAATTAGCAGTTAGTTACACAAAAACAGAGAGTTAGCTGTTTATTGAAAAGCAAACAAACAAAACACTCACAAATCCAGGACAGTAAATATTCAATCTTGTGCTCTAAATAAAACCTACTAAGCAGCTTTGAAAAAAGTGATAAATGACAAGAGTTTCCAAAATTAATATTCAGCACTATAAAAAGAGTATTTTCTGATAACTCATAATACTTTTGTCTTTTTAGTAGCATTCCTTTGCCATTGATTTATTGTTCTACCATAATGAGAAAAAAGGGAGTCAAAATAATCAATGTTATAAAGGGAAAATGAGTTCGCTCATTCTGCATTCACTGTGCTTATTAAAATCAAAATGTTAATTCAATCCACTAATAAAATCAATTAAGACAGGCATTTTCAGAATGATAAAAAGATTATTAGTTTTATTTCAATCCGTTAAAACTTAAGTTTGACACACAAAAAGTAAACAAATGAAATTTCCTATCATAAAGTGTAAAATCTCAAAACAGAACTCACCCCAGCCAGTAACCCAAAGAATTTTTCGTATGTCCTTTGCTGAGCACAGCAGTCAAGTATCATATTGCAGAGTTCTTTCTGGGTTATGGAAAAAAAATTCACTAGGTAAATTCCCTGTAGCAGAAAAAAATCTACCACTAAGTACCAAATAACTGAAGAAAGCCTCACATGGATATGAGCTTTGAATTGAGAAGTTACATAAAACTTTGTTGGCAACACCAGTTCTGTTAATTCCTCTGGGATGAGAATGTGAACTTTTGCCCTTCAAATCTCCTCATGCTTAAACTAAGATCTATGTGTTAACACATTGTGCATCTAATATAAAAAATCAGAACTCATTTACAAACTCACCACAGTGAGAAAAGGAGATATAAGACAAAAAGTAAGGTTTTAAGGGCGTTTTTGGTGGCTTTTGTGTGTTGCTTTGGGGGTTTGTTTTTTGGATTTTCTGTTTGTTTTAAATAGCACAAATCCCAGCATTTACAGAAAATGAAAATTCTTTACAACTTCTAAATGTCAAAATGGCCTACAGACAAACCACTTGAAAACACAATGTGTGTGGTTAGCAGAATATTTCCAAAATCAGCACTATCTGTAGTTGTTGGCATATACTAATAACTTTACCTGCTTAGCTATAACTTTCCTGACAAGCTCTGCTTACTATAAACAAGCAGAAGGCTTCATTCCACTGCAACTGCTCCACTCCTGAGGGTGATGTGCAGAAAGACTAAACCCAACCTTGGTAGGCCAACATGGCCACACTTAATCTATAACCAAGAGAATGAGGAGAGCTTTCCTAAAGCAGCTGCTTTAGGTTCATACTCAGAATCACCCTTTACAAGAGCATCTCTCCTTGCCTAGGAAGAAACAGAGGAAACACTGCTAGATAAGTCTTCCTAGACTTTTGTGCAGCCCCCATCATCAACAGCCTGCCTTCCATTTTCCTGTCTCCATGGTGAACACGGATGGAAGCAACAGAAGATGATCTCCCTTACACCAACTATCTGGAAAGTCTTCCTGGAATACAGGCTCTCTGGCTCCCTCTCTCCTTGTCACCCAATCCTATCACCCCAAGATCACTATCAGATCAACCTCTGGTAGCTTCCCCCTCCTCTTCTTTCACACCCCCCTCAAACCAAGAACCAGAGGGAAACACACAGGGATAGCCTGTGCTCTGTACCTCACCCTGAGGACCAGAGCCCTTCACTGGCTGAGAGCAGTGAGCCAGGCAAGTGAGTCTACACTAGTTTAAAACCAAACTTATTCCACTGACCAACTATGTAAGTTACAGATTGTAATGCAGTTATGAACTGGTGTACGGCACATTGAGACAAATAAAAAATTACATTGTTATATAAATTAAGAGCCATGAAACACACAAAGCCTAAACAGCACTGCAGTTTACCACCATTCTCTTTAATTACTATTTTCTAACTAAGACCAATTCCATAGCATAATACAATTTATGACACTTCCAAGTAGGTTTCTGGCAGTCAGTCATGTAGCTTCCATTATTAGTTTAATTTCTCTTCAAACTAATAGTAACACTCCCATAAAACAAGGATGATTTTGAGCATTTTGCTTTCTTCATATCTTACAGCAATTTACTGTAGCATATACTAGATTCTCCCACTTGTGCATTCTTCCAAGCATACATTCAGAAGAAACATTCTTGCCCACCATAAAAACTCGAAACAAATAAAAAGCTAACCATGATGAACAAGAAAAAAAATACCCCTCCAAATAATGAGACAGTAATGTACCAAGTAAATTTACAGATGTGTTTAAAAGCATTCCTTTTAACACTGTCACACTCTGTTAATGTGATGTATTAAAATGCATATTAACTTTTTATATTATCCCATTTTACAGGATTGCTGCAGTTAATCAGTTTTCAAACAATAAAAAGGGTAAAGTGCTGATGCCACCGTTAATAACATCAGGAAGACTTGAAAAACAAATTACTTTTCTTCCTCATCTTAAATGCAATTATAGCATTAGTATCCCCTGTGGTTCACAGTAATTAAATATTTTAACATTTTAATTAAATATTACAATGATTTCTAGGAGGGTATCTTGAATAACCACATGTATTAAAATAATTTGCCCATAGAGACATTCTTGATAGTGTTTCCTAAACAATTTACAGTTAGGTGGAGAGTAACTGTCTTCCAGACTTAAAATGAACAAACTTTACAATTACTTAATTATTTTCTGAGAGATGCGACAAGTTCAGATGGCAATTCCATCTTAATTTACAGCTTCAAAGGTTAGTTAACTCATTTCTGTACTCCAAATGATGTTTATAGCAGGAAGAGCCTGTGTTATTTAGCCCATCGCTTGTTTTGAAAAACACAATGAACTTGTTCCCCAGTTTTACAGGCAATTTATATACTGTGTTGCTCGACAGGTTTCATTCAATGCTCTACAAGTGACTATTCAGTTCAGTTAAGAAGTATATATAGCTATCCAACCGCGAAGTAAAACACTTCATCTGACATCTCATACAGATGGTGAAGGATGTTTTGTGAAGATCCTGAATTTAATATGGTATCATGGCTAACAATAGCACTTCCCAAAATCACGAAGAAGATAAAGTTCCCTCTAAATGCACTGCACTTCTCACAGTCGTTGCTAAACATTTCCTGCTAGCTCTTACCCCAACTGAACAATTGTTTAGATGAACTGTGACTCAACCTAACACAGCAAGTATCATCAGATATTAAAAGATGCCAAAGGGTAAACCAGGAACAGACAGAAAAATTAGACCAATTTGTTTTCCCCAGTTTTACTATTTTAAAATACAAGCACACCCTGCCCAATCTATATTCTCTCAGCTTCACATAAAGGATATATTCACTGCAGGCAGAAGAGCTAAAGTAACTCAGCTTTCTTGCTCGCTTCTGATCATGGGCTTCTTTACAAACAGTGATCCCCTTCTCCCCCCTCACCTTTCTCCCCTCATTTTTCTCAATTTCTTTAAGATTTGCATTCAGCTAAGACTGGAATTTTGGAGCTGCTCCACAGGCTGACTCCATGAGGAGGACTCTTCTCCCCTCCCCAGCTGGCAGGGATGCCACTTGCACCTCCTCTCCCTTGCAGACCCCACATCTGTTCCATCCATTGCATTCACAAACCAAAGCCACCATGAGACATCCCCACTCAGCAAGCTCAGGCACCTTTCTGAAATATAGAACTATCAGTGCCAACACTTGGTTTCTAGATGTTTCTTCATGGAACTAAAAGGAACTGATTTGCTGGGAGCAAACCTAGTAAAGGACATAGGTTCATTTAAATCCACATGAAATTGGAATTCTGTGAAATAAGTGCCTTGCATTTTATTTATTTGCACTTAGTTCACTGAAGTATATTTTACATCCTCTGACTACCTTAAAGCCTTACTGCTGCTTATTTTAATGTGTGTAACAATCACGCAGGCCTATTTTTTCCAGCATCTGCTCTTTTTCTTCTTTCTTTATCAAATGACCATATAGAGCCAAGGCTACCAAAGCCATGGAAGGTGCTTCAGCAGCAGAAGGCTTCCTGGCAAACTACATGCAATGCTTTTGGCAGCTACTATCACTGTCTCCAGGTCTGCCCCGTGGTCAGCTAATGGTCTTCCTCAACTTTTGTCCCTTTTATTACCATTTTTACCCAAACTTGTTTTATGTTGAAACCAACATATGCTTAAAGCTGATTATGGTAATCAAAACTCCTGCATAAATTAGACTTAACAGTTTACACAGGAATCATTAACTGGATATAAGAATAGAGGTATTTCTAATCATGATGCTACAAGTCTGCAACACACAAACATACACAAAAAAGTCTAGTGAAATAATACAACAGAGCCCAACAGTATCTCTTTTCACCTGAAGGCTTCACATGCAAAACTTAATTTTAAGTGATTCCACTGAGGTAATGTGAGCGATTCCATCTCCTTAGGTTAAATTCATACATATATGCATGGAAAATCAAAGCACAGTCAGAATTCTAGCTCATGCTTGCTATCAGTAACAGAGAAATCCAGCCTAAATCTGTATGTATTCTATTTCTTGATCTTGTAAACATCAACACACCACAATGTGCCATGTACATTCTACGTACTTTTTTTAATTGATAAAATTAGGAGAATTTGGATTGATTTCACATCTCAGGCCCTGTCTTCCTGCTTCAGAAGACAGGAAATACACTTGAGGATGACCACCTTTTACAGGCAGTAGAAGTCTGTGAACTAATCATGGTGCAGATGCCAAACCTACCAGCTGCAATGCCCTCTAATTAGAAAGAAAATGAATGAATCTAAGAAATCATCCATGTGACCAGACCTAATTATCAGCTTTAGACCATCGCACTCTACACCAGTTTCCTGAACTACATTTTCACTGAATGTCAAGTCAACATAAGTACTTCTGTTATCTTCAAGACTCAATGCATACATAACACAAGAGGCACTGACACTCCCACCCCTCCAACTAGAATTGCTTTGAGCAAGTGACACCATCCTGTAAAAATGAAGGTCTGTCAGATGCACACGTAATTATTTCAAAAAGGCTGTGCCTACAATAACTTTTGTCATTTCAAGTAACAGTAATAAAAATATCCCTTGACCTGTTACTTTTGTTTGGGACGCCCACACTGAGGGGCAGATACAGAAGTGGCTCTAACTTAATTGAGCAGTTCCAAGCACTGCTGTATACAAATTTAGTTGCTATCACAAGCAAAAACAAAAAATAAGAAAACTCTAAAAGCCAATCCATTTTAGGCACATTTTCCAAGAGCAAGAACAATGTATGACTGGCTTAAGTCTTTGGTCATCCCCACCACCCTTGAGGGAGACTGGGCAACAAGGTAAGTATTTCCCCTTCTGCTCTCAGCTTGAATGATGCTAAGAACCTTCCAAAATTAAGTATTCTACAGGTATAGCATAAAAAAAAAATCCATATACCTAATGTATGTGTTCTTAAAGAAGGGTCAATTCTTCACCTAAGTAGTTGTCACTCCTGTGTTCTTTTGTATTACTGTGAGGAAACTCAACTCTTTGGGGGCCTTTTAACTAAAACCATCAGAAACTGAAAGGTACTCCTTCCCAAGACCAGAGGCAACCAAAATCTGTTCCAGGTAAGCATAAAGTAAAACGCCTATTTCTGACATTTCAGTTGGGCTTGCTTGTTTGCTTTCTTGATAGTTCAGAAGCCAGAACAACTGGTAATACCATACTCCTCTAACTACAGTTTTAATTTATTTCAATTTTCTTCTTTAGTAATGCATGGGATTAATGCAGCTTTAACACAGATAATAACAGTACCTTTTTAAAAAAGAGAAATAGTGTGCCCTGCCAAGACTGAGTATATGTCCAAAGAAGCAACATGAAAGGCTTGTTTAGAACAGTTGTTCTAGTCCATAGATTATCCATTTGAACCTTAATCCTCTTTCTGCAAGTCAGAGCTGTGTGACAGATCCATTACTGGTATTAAGCACACAAACATTTGAGCTGCACAGCAGTTAATGAGACACAATCTTATAATTCAACCACTGGTATTTCTGAACTCAGCCCTGGTAAGTCATACCAGAAGTCTCTGGATATAAAGACTTTCAGAACAATTAACCAGTAATAGAGTCATTAAGACTATATTAATTTAAAAACTGTTGTTCATGCTTGTTTTCAGGTTTCAGATATTCTTACCAAGTTTTTGATTGTACTTAATTGACAATTTATTACTCAAAACCTGCAGAAAACAGTCCTAATAACAGAATTAAAGAAATATTATTTTGAGTAAAGCCTTTCAGAAGAAAAACACAACATTACTGTAAAGTTAGACTTGATTTGAACAAAACTTTTGCAGTGAAAATTTTAAGTTACACAAGATTTTTAAGCAATACTTCAGACATACACTAGTTCCTGCTTCTCATGATGACTCTCATTCATAGCAGGAGCTGGAACAGAGTATGAGCATAAACAAAGTTTGAAGATTCACCCCAGAGTTCAACAAACATTTCACAAATTTCTCAAGACTGTTTAACGTTTTGCATCAGAATGTGCAAAGAAATTACAGAGAAAAGACATAACACCCTGCAATACAGGTTGCTGAAGCTTTCCATAAAACAGATCAAAGAAGAAAAAAGTGGTTCATGACTAAAGAAGTAACAATAGAGAATCACAGAATCAGTAAGATTGGAAAATACCTCTAAGATCATCAAGTCCAACCATTAATCCAGCATCACCAGGTTCATCACTAGATCATACCCCCACCAAGTGCCACATACACACTCTTGTGAACACTGCCAGGGATGGCGATTCTACCACTTCCCTGTTTCACTGACTGACCAAACTTTCAGTGAAGCATCTAACTTAAACCTTCTTGCACAACTTGAGGCCATTTCCTCTGGTCCTGTCCCACCTTGCTCCAATCTCTTTTTGGGTATTTGTAGAGAGCGAGAAGGCCTCCTGTGATCTTCCTCCTCTGCAGACTAACCACCTGCAGCTCCCTCAGTCACACACAGTGCTCCAGGTGTCGCCTCACCAGCGTTGAGTACAGGGGGACAATCACTGCCCTGGCCCTGCTGGTCACACTGGTCCTGATACAGACCAGGATGCCACTGGCCTTGGCCACCTGGGTACACACTGGCTCATATCCAGCCGGCTGCTGACCAGCTTCCCCAGGTTCTTTTCCACTGGGCAGCTTTTTCCAGCCACTCTTCCCCCAGCCCGTAGTGCTGCCTGGGGTTGTTGTGACTCAAATGCAGGACTTGTTACTTTGTCTTACTGAACCTCACACCACTAGTTGTGCCCATCCACCCAGCCTGTCCAGATCCTTCTGCCCTCCTACAGATCAACACACTCCTACCCAACCTGGTGTCATATGCAAATTTCATGATTTTTTTGTTATAATAAAGGCAGTGGGAATAATAAGGGCTTCAATCTGAATATACTAACTTGGAAAAATAAATTATTTTCCTACTTTTTGGCAGTTAATTCTTTCCTCCTGAGTACATTCAGTTTTATCCACATGACAGACTTGAGTCCTGTAAATCCTTGAATAATTTTATTACCTATATCTTCTTACTCTTTCTGCTCTCATAATGATAAGGAAGTGTCTTTTTTTTTTTTTTCTTTTTGCCCCCATAAAGGAGTTTAGTTCTATACAATGAGCTCTCATACCTTTGATTAAATGAGATGAAAAGTAATTATGGTTATTAGGGGGAAAAAAAGCAGCACATGAAGAGACCTCACATGATAAGAGCATGCAGTTTTGCAACAGTTTTGGACCTTGAACTGCAGTAATTCCTACAACCAGTACTGAATAGTAGGTTGATACTAATTGTTGGGGGGTTATTTCCTTCCCCTATGAACTTGACGTTTTCCTAGCAGATTTTGCCCATGGAAGTTGAGTTGACAGAGACTGCAATGATATTCAATACCAAGAGTTAAGTAGTTCTCTGAGCAGTTATCTAACAAGCAAGTACTGTTACACATTTAACTGTTGTATGACCCAGTACATATATTCTAGATTGTTAGCTCTATTCTTTGTAACTGAATTGATTTGCTGGAAATTTTTTTCTCTTTAGAATTCTTTGAGTTATGCTTCATTGAGCATTATAATCTTGAGCATGCTCAGTATTGCATTTCATGCACAGAATTAGAGAAGGAGATTAAAAAATACATCCCCTCAATTCTTAGTTTACTTCCATGTAAATTGCTTAATAACAAAATAAAACAAGAACTGAAAAACTGATGGGCAAACCAGTTCTGAAAGAAAACCTAGCCAAAGCCCACATCTCCTCTCACTAGTAGTGTTACACTAATAAGACTACTTATCACATACATTGTTTCAAATAAAGCAGAAGAGTGATAATTAAAGCCATAAGGAAATGAACAATTATCTCAAGTGTAACCCACATGATTGTGGCTTACAGCTGACTGAAAAGCTGTTTATAAAATTAGATGGGTATTTACATTCTACTAGTATCAAATACAAGTACTGGAGGAAGGACAACTTCCTTTACTTGAAAACATACCAATTTATTGATCTCAGAGAGTCTGAAAACAAAACAACTTTATCTGATGATCTCTGAGATTACAGCAAAGCCATCATGCTCCAAACTGCTTTAATTCAATGACCTCTTTGTTTCAAGAGGACTGAAAGCAAGGAAACAACACACTCTTTTAGCACTATGCTGCACACTTCAAACCCCACTGATAAAGTCTACAGCTGCCTGCAAATATTTTCAACCCCGAGTTCCTTCAGAGAGAAGTCTGAGAATGACTGCCATGCTCTTGTCACAGGGTAAGTTTCACCAGTTTGAACAACAGACCTTTTCAAACAGGCTACATGCAAATATTCCAGTTGCCTGACAGAAAAGAGCAAATGCATAAGACAAATTGTTTATGAAAAATGTGTCAGTCTATTTGCTCTAAAGGTTGTGAAATTCATTTTGAGGAATAACAGCTGTAAGGAATCACTCTATTCATCTGGTTGTTATATAGACTAGATTCCAGAACAAAAGCACGGATTTTAGATACCACTATAGTACAATTTCTTAGTAACGTTAGTAACAAAAAGAGTAAGAAGCAAGGCTTACAGTCTGACTTTCAGGAAAGTCCATCTTCAGCAGTTTGTGAGCACATTCTTCAAAGTCTAAGCTGAACAGAAAAAATACTTCATTATCTGTGCAATATACGTCATGCTAAAAACATTTCAGAATTATATTAAGATTGATTGTTGGTGCAGAAACTTCCACTGTTTGGAAAGAAACTACCTCAGCTGTCTAACTTGCTGGTATTTTTATTGTTGGGGTGGGGATTTTTAATAAACATTTTGTATTTCATAAGCTTATATCTAAAAATTAATCTGAATTGATTACACTTGAGAACCATCTGAGAACAAGATGACCCAAGTCATTTTACTATTGCATCATCTTACAAAGCCATATAAAACATAGAAAAGTGGGAGCTCATTTTGCACATCCCAAAACACACTGAAACACAAACACTGCATGTAAGCTCCAAAAGCAGCATATACCACACTCTCCTCTTTGCACTCCCGTTCTGAAAGCCTTTGGCTATCACCAAGTACCTCCTCCTACTCAAGTGTAAGATGAATAAACTGAAGTATGGCAAGAAAGTATTTAATAGCAACTTTGAGAAACGTAGGAGCCTTTCATACCTCTCAGTATGGTATTAATTCACAGGACAAATGATCCACACCACAACTATGTTATCACACTCCTCATGAAGGTTCAGATCTGCAGAGTATTAAGGGTTATGCCCACTTTTAATTGTGGAATTCAGTGGCATGCAACAGATCAATCTCTCCTCTCCTCCCTGTGAGACAGGACCTATACCACCATGTTTTGATCATTTGTGCCATGTACTGCAAGAGGATTTCATTCTCAAGACAACAACAAATAAAGTACGCTTCAGAGCTGGTATCTGCATACTTATTTTCCAAGTAATGCAGACAATAACAGCCCTAAGGAGAACCACACTGCAGAACTCCTTCTCTCAGAAGTGGAGAAAATCTACAGCATTTTTAAGTGCATCAAAAATTTTTTTCATAAATTCTTAAAAGGCTGCATAATCTGAAGATAACTGACTTTCATTCACTCAGAAAATTCTGATTACAGCAATAGTTATAAAAAAGTCCCAGTTCACTACTCAAAATTGTTTTGAAACAAGCAAGATTTATCTTAGAACAAGAATTTGGGTATTCATTTGTCAAATCAGTCTGCTTTACACAGTCAGTTCAAGCTCCATAATGAAGACTTCCCTACCCCTTTTTTTTAAATTGTGTATTAAAAAAGAATTTTAAAAGAAAGAGAATTACAGCTCACCCCTTTCAAAAGAACTACACTCCTAAGTGTACTACAAATTATATTTACCTTGACTGAATAGCCAGGTAAATTGTACGCCGGAAGGAGACCAGGTTAATTTCTGTTTTATCATGGACAGTAACCTTCTGACCTGTAAAAGAAAAACACAGTCTTGTAAAGAGCAAAATATTAAGGAAGATACATGTCGTAACCTCTTAGCAGAGCATCATTTATCAAGTCTGTAGCACACTATTTCTCTAGAAAAATTTAGAACTGTTTAGCACATTTACGTATTTTTTTAATCTTTACTTTTACACATAAGGAAAGAATAAATCATCTGTAACTAACAAGTAAATATTTAGATACAGTTCTAAGAGGATAATTATATTTTTAAAGACTCTTCAGGTGACTTAGTCACTGCAACCTCTGCTAACAATGTAGACAAATGTTAAACTCAATCTTTTTTCTGCATAATTTAACTATACAATGCTTTATGTGGCATTCCTGAATTTAACAAGTAATTCCCACTTTCTGTTATATGTAGGATTTACACTAATTGCATTCTGCTAAGTTCCATTTCGTCCTGGAGTAAGTGTAGGAAAATCCATTCTGAACCAAAGCATTCTGTGAACACTTCCATTTGTAAGGTATTCACTATTCCTTCAGTCTTCTAAGTTTGGTTACTTTTCATCAACCTGGAAGCTCTGCTCTTCTGTGAAATATACCAGCAAACTAGTAGGAAATCCATTACTGGTATTCTAGAAGACCAGTACTTGACCGGCGTTTCAATTACTCATGCAGTCTGCACAAACACTTCAGTTACGCATACCCATAATTTTTTTTTCCAGAGAAC
This sequence comes from Formicarius rufipectus, assembly GCA_013399695.1. Taxonomy (NCBI): domain Eukaryota; kingdom Metazoa; phylum Chordata; class Aves; order Passeriformes; family Formicariidae; genus Formicarius; species Formicarius rufipectus. The sequence goes on from VXAU01005412.1 coordinate 487,185, forward strand.
TAAATACTTTGTTTGAAAATGTGTAAACCTTGTCCCCACTAAAGATAAAGAAAGAGGGCTGTACTAAACTAAGAAGTGAAATACAGAGGATGTAGATACAGTCGTAAGAAAACCCATTCTGATTTTGAAAATGACTTTAAAGTATGGCAGAGTACTAGAAAGTCTAAGGAACTGTTTTCATGTTTGCTATTTTGTATGTGTTATGTTTACAAGGCTTTTCTAACAGGAAACTGATATAGTCAAGAACAACTGGGCAAAGTTGCTTTTCCTTTTCTGCCCGTGATGAATATTTTCTTTCAGACAGTTACTTTTATACTATTTGCTAGCAAACACTCATATCTGAGAATAATTTAAGATGGAAACATCTCTTAACATTTGAACATCTTAGCTTTGCAAAACATGTAAGCAGGTAAGCTTTTCTTTCCTCTTTCATCTACAATCAATTGCTATTAAGGTACTAGTTATACACTTACCATCTTCATCCTCCTCTTCATCTTCATCTTCATCTTCCTCACTACTTCCAGCTTCTTGATCTCCTTCAGATTCACTGTCACCTTCATCAAGAATTTCTGAAAGAGCAGTATCTCAGATTAAAGGAATATAAACCACAATATGTTCATTACAAAAACCTCCTTGATCCAACACATAAAGAGTGAAAAGGTATCTCAGGTGGAGAACGTGACAGAGGCAAAAAAACCCCACCTATGTCACAATTAACAGAAAACAATTGAAGAAACAAGGCTGAATAACAGGACACAATGGAAAGGTCTATAGTGAACTGAACAACAATTATGTAGGACAGAAATATCACCCACTGTTAAATAATAAACACTGGCAACAGAAGTTGGATAAGTAAATGCAATAGGTAAATACATAAATATCATATATAAAATGTGTATACACACACAAATACCCCTACCTTTCTTCAGAGTTTTGTATTTCTCCTCATTTTCCATAAAGTTTGGATCCATCTTGAAGACATCTTTAGAATAAAAGAGAGTCTTTATTTAAAATACAAATTGAAGAAAACAATGAATATTTAATCTTGAATTTGTTTTCTTGGGGAATGCAGCCACAGAGTTCCATTTCTAACTTACTAAGAACATCCTCTGGGTTGTAATCATCTTCTAATGGCAACATATGAGTAAACTGATCCTCCTCTTCCACTAGATCTAAGCCCTCTGGAATAATTGGATGATCCTTGAAGCCATCCTTCCGTACAGCAAACATGACTTCTATCATATACTGAACACGCATATCAATTTTAGATTCATGCAGAATGTGTCGAAGACGGTCAAAGATTGCTTTGGAAAAGAAAGAAATGTAAATATGAGAAGGATTTACTAAATACCAATGACCAAAAGACATGATTTTGGCTTATTATACTTACCATTAATGCCTCTAGGAGAAACTTCTGTTAATTTGAGCCCACTCTCTTTAATAAATCCAATTGCTACTTCAATACTGTCATCAGTAGGCCTTTCAAGAAGCAAAGTGAGCATTTCTAAACATAAAACCTCATGAGCCTATGAAAAGAGTAGCAGCAAATAATCAGAATGCACAATGTTACGCTATCTTCACAGTGATTTACTTGACAGGTCTGTACAGACTTAGAGGAAGTTACAGCACACTAATTTGCACATACATGTAAGGCAACAGTAATGAGACAACACTGCTTAAGAGGAAGTAAAAAATTCAAATAGTTTTACTACCTGTGTTTACACCACCTTTGTAGTGAATGTCACCATGTTACAGAAGTGAACGAGCAAGCCATGAAAAACACTTTACCAGTAAGGAAAAACAGAATGCATTTCCAAGAAGCAAATAAACCAGTGCCTGCATTACAGAAATTGCATTGTGCCTGTAATTAAATCAATTCTGTCAGGATCAGGCATATAAACAAATGGCACATCTTGGATTAGTTTCCCCCTTACCAAAATGCTGTACATTCCCAACACACTCCTGAAACACTGCTTCTTGCCATTACTTAAAGTGGAGTATCCCAATTTCTAACATCTGAACAAGTGACACAGGACTGGACACAAATCTGATTTAGATGTAACTGAGTCTAATTCTGCTTACACGCGTGTTGCAAGAAAACTTGTTTGAGATCTGTGGAACAGAGTCTCAGATGAGCCTTGCTTTGCATCAAGACTGGTTTGAATACTGGCCCAAATGTACATATGAAATCTGGGGAAGCCCCAGAGCATAAGTGTAATCATAGGTGATGATAACTGCATAAGCAATGACCAACATCTTTCCTGAAGAGGTCCTAACAACTTAAAGCAGGCACCACACTCAGGTTTTCAGGAATGTTTAGAATAGGGATCATCACTTAGGCTACTGCTGTTTTAAAACTAAAAATTGACCATATATGGTTTGGACTGAGTAGAAAAGTAAAGCAACATACCACATTCTGATTCATCAAATGTGCAACAAATTTTGAAGATGTTAAACAGAGTTGCTACAAAAGAAATAAAACGGTAAATTTTAACATATGGAAGAAAAAAATTGTAACATACTACAGATTTCTGAATCTCACAATCAAATAAAGTCATGAAACAATTTTGGGATACTAGTCGTTCACAATCAGGACTGCACACCTTCAAAGGGAAAAAACTCAAAAAACTATCACAATATCAACCCAGAATAAGCTGCCAAACATTGATTATACTCTAATACTACTCTATGTACTGAAGACTGGTCTTGACCCAGGTTTTAGCTGTGTTCCTTTGAAGCATGTCATTGGACCACACCTGGTACACAGTTAACACAGCAGAATCACAAGTTTCAGCACCTTTGCTTCTTCATTTTACACACCTTGTCATTTCTGCGGTATCCTTTGCGAAAATTAAGTATCAACCTCTTGAGAATCAATTCACCAATATTTGGAAACTTTGAATTGATAATTGCCACAAGAGCTGCATAAACATGAGTGAAAATTGGAGAGGCACTCTGAGCTTGCAAAATGGATCTAGACAGCAATCCCCTGTAGAAATACATAAGACATAAGATTTTTCTGGTAGTAAGTCATGTGGTACTTTTAGTCAGTACTTATCACAAAAATTAGTATTGTGCAGTTGTAGTAGCTGGGAGACAACAGATGGTCATTTTCAAACTGTTATCATACCACAAATGGAGTTTTGCAAAATGTGTTACCCAAATCTGTCTGAACTGAGAAGTTATTAAAGTTATCTTCCGTTAGATATTTTTCATTTAGAACTACATCTGACAATGCTAAGCATGTAAATAGCCATCTTGTATCCTGCAATTATTCCTTTTTAACCCCAAGGTAGACTAATTATAAAAGACTACTATTTGGAACCAAAAGGAAGACAAACACATGGCTCATGAGATAATAGTTCTTTTATTAGTCTAATGATCTCCAATAGATTTATTATCAAGACTAAAGTTGTAAAAGAATCTGAGACTTATTCCCCCCCTCTCAATTTTGCTCTATAAACAAATGGGTGAAGGAGGGAAAAAAAGGAGCCCTCCGAATGTGACTCTTCAAAGCACACACTGATAGCCAACTATTTTCTTTGTGATCTATCGAAATCCTCAAAAGAAAACCTCCCACATGATACTAAATACAAACTTCCTAGGGACCTTATTCCGACTTACTTTGGAATTGACAAATGGAATAGAAGGCTTTTCATACTAGTGCACAAAAGCAGATTATTTTCACTTTGAAACTTAGTTACTTCTTGCCAACAAATTGAAACTGGTCTGCTTCAGTTCTTATTTATCCTTTACTTAAAAACTCAGGAAAGGACTTGACAACCAGGTAAAAGCTCATGCCATTACTTTTATATGCACCTTTGTGCCAATTTGGAAGTTAAAATTATCTGTAAGAAAAAGGGAAATGGTGTAATTTCCCATTTACATTATTTTGACATTTATAAACCACGCATAAAACTTCCACAGACAAGTGTATTTTAAAAACATTGAATAAGCTCATTTCTAAAATAAAGTACTATTACTTGTATGAAAATTAAGTTTTGGGGACATGAAATGCAGGCAAGTAAAAACCAATACTACAAATCCTTAAGACTTCATTATTACTTTTAACAGAAATCACATTCGGGAAGTACTTGCCCACTATCTAGATTTTACTTAATTCTTGTGTTACTTTTATGCTAGTTGCAGCATTATGATCTTCCTGTTAGGCATGACACACATGAAAGTAATGCGTTCCTCAGCTATACGTCCTCAAATAACTTCTTAATTTGAGACAAAGAAAGTGATGCCAACTGTTTGAAGTGTATCAGAATTACTTTTGGGTATTTGTTGTTGGCAGTTAGGTTTTGTTTGTTTAAATGGTAGCCAACCCATGCTCCTTTAGACTTGCAGATTTAACCTAACAGCATCAAAATTAATGCAAGCAAAGTCATCACACAATACCTGCAGTCATCATGACTTAGTAATGAGCTCAAGTAACATAATGGTCTTTTCTCTACATTACAACAATAAACAACACAGACAGGTAACTGCAGTAAAACTTGTTTTGCTTAACACTGACTACAGATACTTTCTGTCCCAGAGGAAAAAAGGACCAGCACTACAAAAGTAAACAGACAGCAACAACTGTAAATTACAAGTTATTCAAATAAAATGCATAGGGGAAAACCTTTAAGAAAAGGAAACCTACACCACCTGTTGCAGAAGTTACTAGAAAAGCAAAAGGATTCCTTTAAAATACTGACACTTACCTTCCTCGAACAATATTTTCCTGAAGCAGCTCATGAATGATGTTTTCTATATTGGAAACGTTCACTTTATTGACAAGACCATTGATTGACTTCTTCAAGGCTTCCCAACTCATCCTCTGATATGCCAAGCTATTACAAAGGCATCACAACTTATTAATGCATAAATTCAAAGTGGCACCGAGTAAACTTATATATATATATATATATCTTACATTCACATTTCCACTTAATCATAAAATATGTAGGAAAATATTTACTGCATAAATGTGAAGACCAGTTCCCAACTTAAAGTCAACTACTTGAAAACTACTGAACCAACACTATATATCAAAATTCTCTGCATATACAGTATAATCCAGTACGTTCAGTTTTCAAAGATGTTCAAAGAAAATCCTTATCTACATTCTGTATCCCACTTTCCCATTTACACTTCGCAGAAGTAGGCCCAGTTTTAATCCAATTCTCTTATCTCTTCTGATGAAAAAATACATCTTCAAAACAATGATCACAGGTCTTTAAATGGATCAATTTTCCCCAACATTCTCTAAAACCCTTAACTGTTTTGTGTTCAGCAAAAACACCTCATACGTCACTTTTAACTCACCTATTTTTGTCAGTGATTTGCTCTTGCATCATTCTGAGCTTGGCAGGTGGAATATACGCACCACCTGTGCGAGTAAGGATGGGATCCACCTCTTCTTTCTTCTTCTTTGAAGTGGTGTCATCATGAGCAAGGGAGCTCTGGACTGCCGACCTCTCTGGACTCCTACGATCAGGAGATGAATATCTTCTCTGCTTCCTTCGATCATATTCTCTCTCCTCCCATCTCTCATAGTGTCTCTCTCTCCCCCTTTCCATCCTTCTAAAAAGGAAAAAAACACCCACTAAACACCCCAGGGTTCATGAAAAGCTCTCACATTTTATTCTCTGAAAGAAGTATTTTATTACTGATTAAGAGAGGGCCCGATACCTTCCTTCTGAAGTTCTGTCATCATAGTATTCCCTTCTTGAATATTCCTGATCATATCTGCTGTCATCAGAATATCTTCTCTTTCTGGGAGATGGAGACCCATCATGTTCCATATCCCTACTCACAATCCAAGACACAAACATTCTTAGTAAGAGGCTGAGAAAAGCATTGGTATTAATATCAGCTTGCAATACAATGTCACAATGCAGAATTGTTCCATTTCTGCACCCCAAGTTTCAATATACGTATCATTCAAATAAAAGAGTGTAATTTTATAATAATTTCTTGTCAGGAAAAAATTACCAAAAAAAAATAAATAATCAAATCTCTGTAAAAGGAAGCCCCTCCTAGAATTTAAAGCTAAAACAATAACATTCAATACAAAGGTAAATTCAGCACTGTGCTATCCTTGGAACACATATATTCATTTCTTTCACCTACTTTTCCCCGTGCAGTACAGAAATCTTGCCCTAAAGTGACAATATCAGCAATATGTGAGTTCAAGCAAAGAGCTTGCATCTAATTTCAATTTTCAAGTCCCGTGACAATTTAACTAAATGCTAAGGATCTTTTTAAGATTTAGTTTTAGTAATAAATCCATTTAATTGCTGTTATACTGACATGCAAATACTTTATTAAACCTACATTCACTCTTCACCACTCAGGTATGGTAATACAAAGAAAGAAACAAAACCTGATGATTTTTTTAACTTCTCTAACTTTGTGAGGTATATATAACAAACTGAAAGTTATTCTACCTGTCCTCTGGAGACAAACTTTCTTGTCTGGAGCTGTGGTTTTCCTTCTTTTCGTGGCTGGAACCATGCTTTAGGAAAAAAAAGGGAAAAAAAAAAATCAAGCCCAAACATGCCTGTGACATGTATCTTCAGATCAAAGCATACCATGTCTTCACTTCCCTACTCCTTTACAAGGAGGGCCATCAAATAAAGCTAATGGCAGTCAGTTATGGCAAGGAGAGCTGGTTTTCTAGTAACAAGTAATTAAGCAGCTGGACTCCCTGCTACAGGATGCTGCAGATGCCAAATGCTTACATGGGTTCAAGACACTGGAAAAACACTGAAGAAAAATAGGCATCAGTTACCAAAAAGTTCACCTGGCTCAGAAAGCTGCAAATAGCTGGAGAGTGGGAGTGTATGTGAGGAAATACATTCATAGTTATCCTGTTCCTAAACTTTTCAAGGCACTTGCTGTCCATCACTGCTGGAGGCCAGAGAAGATGAACCACTTTCTTGCTTCCTCCTTCCAAATGCCATTTTTTTTTTCTGTCGCATCACATGGAACACCATTAACACAATTCTACCACTTCCTGTTTGAAGTGTGCCTCTCCTCTCTCCTAAAAATGCCCTTTACTGAGTAGTTTCTATCTTCCTCCTTTTTACTAATCATCATTTATTTTCTCATGAGTCATTCCTAGCTTCATATATAAACATCTAAGTGACACTGTTCTATGAGGCAGATTTGCGGGATTGTTTAAGTGATACACACTTCAATAGTTCACACCAAATTCCACTGACTGCACCATGACATATGGCAGTATGGAATCATACCCAAAAACTGGAGCATGACAGCATCTACAACATATACAGAAGGCCATCCATCAAGATGTTTTAAAATTACTTTGGTAGAATTAAGAAACTTTTGAAATCTCGGTACTTTCATAGCAAAGATCCTCTCCACAGAATTTACTTTTTCAGAACCACAATCTCATGGTGTCAGACAGTGATTAACTGTGAAACAGGTAACACTTCACTTACTGTAGAACCTCAACACAAGGACTGGATTATGAACCTTGACTGAACTTCCTCAGCAATTCTCACCTCATTTGCTGAAGTGGCACCCTCTCCACCGACATACTGGCACACTAGTTTCTGGCCCAGCAAAGAACCAGTTGAAACTTCTGGTTACTAAAATACAAAGACACCACCTCCATAAACCAGATGGTGGGAGTCACCCCAGACCAAGGTGGACTGTTGTACAAATGATCTCCAAAAACTTAACTGGGAAGTGTATTGTATACATGCAAATAAATAACTGCATTTTTTGAGGTCACTATAACATATCCTAGAATACTGCCTTTCCAAAGGTACATTTCTAACACTGTATTAAAATTATACCCAGTACTATCGTGCCTGCATGGAGACAGTTATTCAAACCAAATACACTGAATCATTTATTGGGAGCAGGCATCCCTATAAAAATATGTCTGACTGACCATTTACTTTTAGGGTAACATTATCTTTGACAGGAAAGCTTGTACAAGAAATTCACATATTTTCTTCAAGGATTTTTCCCCTTTCAATACTCATTTCTGGGACTACACCATAGAGCAATCACTGAATTCAGTCAAGGTTAAGAAAAGTCCTTAAATTGAATTTTCTCCCCACCCAATAATATAATGCAAGTTTGCATCTTAAGTTTCCAGAAAAACAGTAAGAAAGCAGTGAGTCTTTTCAGGATGATCCATTTTATCAATTCTACATCATCTGTCTTTGCCCAGGCAGACCCAAAAGACAAATGTTCCCAGAAATAAGATAATGTCTATCTCTGTATTTGGCAGTTATCATGTCTCCTTGCAAAAGCAGCCCTTTGCTGAAGAACTCAACCCCCTCAGCTCTTCATGACCAGGCTTGCTGCCACAAGTTAGCCTTCTTCCTTGTCCATTTTGATCCAAATGATTGACTGAAAGTGTCCAAACAGTCCAAAACCCTTGCTAACTGGCTTATTTTAACAGATGAGGGAGCACTACCACAATGACTACACTGGGAAAATAGGAAAATATACTAAACTATCCTTCAAGCATTCCTATTAAAAGCTACTTCAGTCAGAAAAGTTGGATCCAAAAGGAAGCTTTTGCATGGTCCAACTTTAGAAACACAGGCAGAGAAGCACCACAGATTTGAGGCAGTGTATCAGAACAGCACTGCTCTGCTATCCTGTCCCAAATGTAGCATATTGTACAAACACACCACTTCTAAATGATCATTTCAGAAACTTAACTTTAAATTTTTCCTTCTTGCAGAATCACTACAAAATCCCTCCCATTCATTCAGAAATAGGCCATACAGCTCTTAAAAGGAAAAGCTTTAGCATTTACAGTATGGCAAACAGTTGCCAAATTAACTGCTGCTTATTATTTATGTTTTAAGATCATTGTTAATCTTTCTCCATTCTTTCACATGCCTACGATCTCTACTGACACATAACCATTCAGTCATTTTTGACCAAGTACTTTATCATTATATGTCAATTACATTCAGGACTTCCACTGTAAAGGCAACAGGTGCTAGAAACAGCTGTAATTTACTGACTCCACAGTAGAATTTCTCTTGTAAGCAGCTGCTGTCAATTAGATATTGCTTGCTTTCCATTCAGGAAGCTTTATTTAACATAGTATCAAGCTAAAGACCTAATTACCAATAACATGGGAATAACCAAACCTTACAGTTCAGGTTTAACAACACTTACATTTACTTGTGTCACCCTGCTCTTCATCTTGACTTCCTGCTTTTTTATGGTCTGAACGTACAACGAGACAATCCAAGCTGGAATTCAGCACATGAAAGACACTTCACCTATAACACATGCAAGACAATCAAAAACCCTCCACTGCACACGGTGCCGCAACCGGCACTTCTATTTTGTCCTTTAAAGCTACATTTATAAAGCTCCTTAAACCAAAAGGCACATCCCCCCGCCCGCAGCCTCCTCCCGTGCCAGGGGCCCACACGACCGGAGCAGCACCCGGANGCCGCTGAGCACCCGCACGGCAGGGGAGGCCGCGACCACGCGGCCCGTGGGTGCACAGGGGGCTCCCCCGGAGCAGGAGGGCCGGACAGGAGGGCCGAGCCGGTGCCGGTATCGGTATCGGTGATGGTGATGATGGTGATGCCGCTCCCGCCCCGCACCTCCGCCCGCACGGCCGCCAAGCGCGTCACTTCCGGCTGCGCGGGCCGAGCGCGCGCGTCGGCACCGCCCCCGCCACCATGTTGCGGAGTGTGTGGGGGCCGTGAGGGGCCGCGGGAGCAGCGCACGGGAAGGGCCGCCCCTCGGGCAGCGCTCGCCGTCCCAGGCCTGGCAGGGTTCGCGGAGCCTTTGGGTAACGCTCTCGGGCGTGTGTTGTCACTCCTGGAGGGGTATCTGTGGAGGACCAGGCGGTGGACGTAATGGGTCTCATATGCAGGTTAAGGAATGCTTGAGATGAGTCTAGGAGATACACAGGGCACTGTACGATGCGGAGTGTTACAGTGTTCGTAGGACACGTGCGTGTTAGAGGAGTTTTTGTTGATCTCTGGAAGTTTGGAGTAATCCAGCACCACAGATCCACACTCATAGAGAGCCTGTGGCTTTTTGGATTGCAGAAAGTAAATAAGTGCGGGCCCGACTCACCTGGGCGAGAGGCTGTGCTCTCTTCAGCGTGCCTTGCACTCTCCTAGTGCCAGCTGCTTCTCGGCTGCTCCCAGAGCCTCGCAGAGAACACTCCGTTGTCACCAAGTGTGCAGGGCTCCTGTCGGCAATACACAACAGCAGTCAGCTGGCACCCCTGAAGGATGGAAACCTGCCCAAAGCATCTCTGTTAAACGTAGGGTATTTGATACTCCTGCCCCATGAGCAGCAGGTGCAGCACACACATCTGTGGCTTACACATGTACTGTGGGTTAAACAGGGCTTGAAATATGTCCAGGAGATACAACAGGCACTGCAGCCTTGTATATATACCTATATATACTCTATGCACTATATATATGCAGTACTATATATACACGTATATACTTTATATACACACTGTACATACTATATACCATGATGAGTGTTATAGTGCTTTTAGGGCACCTGTGTATCGGAGGGGGCTTTTTTGACATCTGAAAATCCGGAGTAATTCAGCACCACAAATCCTCATGGATAGAGCACATGTGGCTTGTTACAGACACGAACTTGTTTGGATTGTGGAAAGGAATTAAATGTATCAGGAAGGGGAAAAAAAATACTATGTAAGGTCTTAAAATGCTTACAGTTCATTCTCAGTTCTTGTGAGATAAATTAAAATGAAAATAAACTTCTGTAGGACAGCAGATCAGGGTCAGGAAGGCATTAACTCGGCTGAGAGCCAGATGGTTCCTGCAGGCATGTCTGTAGCAGAGCCATGTGGTAGTGCTGCACCCACCTGTGTCCGTGTGCAAGTCCCTGTGCCTCTCTGAGTAGTGGGACACAGTATTTGTTGAGGAGCAGAAGATGGCAAGGAGTTAGGAGCAATGCTGGGAAAATGCTACTCACAATTTCCATTTTCAAGCAGAATTTAATGAAACTTTCTCAAGGTTGGAAAGTGCTACCAATTTTTTTCTTTCTTTTTGTAGGTTGTTAAATCAATTGTTCTCAACATTATAGTACTTCTGTTTTGTCACACACCTGTAACACTGCTTTCATTGCAACAATTGCTACAGGCTCAAATCCTTACTGTTAAAAAAAAAAATCACAATATAGTGAGGAGTTGTCCATGATTGGACAGATTTGGTTAATCTGGTGCAGTCACTGAAGATTTAGTCACCAAGATTTAATCTGACTGTCCTGCTCTTTTGTCCACAGCTATAGTCTCACTTAAGAGTGAGAGAAAGGGAGTATCAGCCCATGACTGAGATCATTGCATGTGCTATGCAGCACTTTAACTCAGAACCACTTTGGTTTAAACTAATGTACCAGTCTGTTTTCTTCAGCACTTGAAACATTAACAAAATTAATACAAACCTTTACTCAAACTTTTCCAAAGGCCAGCAATGCAATCGTAACATTGTGTATCATAACAGATATAAATATTCTGCAATTGAGAGAGAATAGTTATTTTTACTTACAAAGTCATAAAAGTCAACTTAGTATTACTTTGTAATACTAAGAAAAATAATAATGCAAGAAATCTCTACTAAAAACCAACACAGGGATAGGATATGTTAATAATAATCTGAAAAAGTACATGCTTGGTTTTCTGCATGTAACTAAGTTTTAGCTACAGAATTTGATTTCTTTGACTTTCAAAATGATTTGCAGCTGAGGCACTTACACAGGAGACTGAAAACAGCATGTATCAGGACTGTTGCACAGATTCTGACAATATGAATTGTTAAATGCTTTCACTAGATATTCCCTGAACCCACTGCCTGTCTGTGAAGGCTCTGATTTCCCTTTCTGCTGTGAAAGTAATCTTTTTTCCTGACTCACACTGTGTAAACAGGTGTCATGAAATAGAAAGGCATATGGCACCAATGTGGCAGTGGCATCTTTGGAGAAAGATACCCTGTGGCTGCTGGCACACGTACCATCACTCAGGCTGTCCCTCCACATGCCCTGGGAGAGAGAGAGAGCATGGACAGCTGAGCTATCCTCTCGGAGGGAGCCTGAGGACAGGGATGGGGAATAAAAGGATCTGCTTTAAGGTGCCTTCACCAGAAGACAACTGATCAACCTCTGAGTTGATCAAAAACATAACCAAAACATGGTTATGTTTTGAAGGCAGCTGAATAACATGGGGTGACATAAATTGCATTCTTCAGTTCTCTTAAATGTGGAAAACAGAGGAGAGGCTGGGAAAGTGGGATTCATCAAACAAGGAAGGGAAAGGGCAGTTTAATACTGAATAGGAGCAGTGAAGTGAGGTTTCCCTTTTATTTTATTTCAAAGTTAATGATTTTACGGTTGGATTATGGAGTGAAGCTCCCTTCTGCTCCTTTTCCCCCCTGTTCTGCTCATCTTGCAGTCCCTTCTCTGCAGTAGGTCACACTTAAATTTTATTCCTCATCAAGGTGAGGGAAGAATACCTTCTGTTTTATAGTGGTTTCTAGTCTTGTGGTTTGGCAACATGCTTCAAGAGATACAAGTTTTAATTCTGTGAGGATGAAAAGACAATGCCTGTAGTTCCTGAATGAGCATTTTAAGTGAATATGTTGCTGTGCAAGTTGAATACTCCAGACAAGTCTTTTTGAATCTACTGCATTCAAGCTCCAAAATGTACAGTCTGAAGTAGTCATGACTGTGGTTTCTGACTTACACAGAGTAGGAAGAATTCCAGTGCATTCTTTTGCTAGCTGTGCCTTCCACAGCTTCTTGCTCAGCATGTGGGCCTCCTTAATTGCCAGGAAACCACTCAGGTCTGTAGTGGATGAAGCATCTAACTGTAGCAATCCTAATAACCCTGCAGGAACTGTGCAGCCAGTCTGTAAGTGTAAGAGATGGTCAGGATCTCTTATCTCTACCTCAGTCTGAAGTAAATTCTTACAATTGGAATGAAGCATGATTATGGAGTCTGGGAAAAAAAAATCCAAGGACAAAGCCACACAAGAGTGGCTTTATGCGTATTGAGGAGAGCAATAATCAACAGAGAACACTTCTTAAGTAAGCATGATGATTGATCAGACAAAATACAATACCACCCAATTCATGCAAAATCAAGCAGTTTGCCCTCAGATAAGACAAATTTTAAATATAAATTTCTAGACACTGAAAATGCTGAAAACAGTGACAATTCAACTAATAGTAATTAAACCAAACATAATATTTGAAACCTGCACAAAGGGAGAAAGGATGTGTCCAACAAATTCATATTCATCAGCTTAATGATGTGCATGAATACTCCATTAGTAAGCCACAGAAAACATAGTTTTAGTCATGTTGTTTTTCTATGGCAGTTTTTGTCATTGTGCTTGAAATGATACAAGTTAAAAATCATCCACATGCTGCACCCCTGGACTGGCACCTCTCCTGGCATGAGCATCTGTAGCTCAATGGACTCCCAGTCTTCCACAAGTGAGCAAAAAAGGTCTGTATATAGAAACTCACTGAAAGTACCTAATACTGCTGGAAAAAGCAACCATAACTGCTCCAATATCTTATTCTGGTAGCTGATTCTTTGCAGTTAATATTGCTTTATTAAATGCAGAATGATGGATTGGAGACTGGTTTCCCTACCTGCTTTATTAGAGTAAGAAATTTATACACAGCTAATTTCCATCCAAGTTAATCAGTATGACATTAAGCATACTGTGGAATTAAAATTTTGTGGAAGGCTCAAACTGAATTTCTAGATAGCTGTTGCAATGTGCCAGCTGTGGGAAATTACTCCACACCTCAGCTGAGACAAGAAATTGCATCTTCTGTGGTTTTAGTTTAAGGTAAGTGAGCTGAGCTTAGCCAGCAAAGGTGGTGGGGACAACAAAGCTGAACTTTTACAGGAGCAGAGTGGGATGTGGCTGTGCAATCCCTCCTGCTACCCTTTTTTGTGGCAGGAGTAATCTCATATGGGGTGTTAGGAAGCAATATGTGGGAGAGAGAGAGAAAGAAGAATGCTCTTAGATATATACCATTGTTTCAGAGTGATTTAATATCTATGCTGTGAAGTCCCTTCACTTAACATTTTTATAAATGCTAGATGACCATGGTTTTACAGTATGAGAAATCTCTCTCCTTGGTACCTCAAACAGGTGACATTCATGACACTCCATCACAAATTTAATTTTTCTCAGGGAAGCACCAGCAGACTCCTAGTTTGTTTTGAAACCTTGTCAAAGCAGAGCTGTGCCCCTGAGCTCAGTGGGGAGGGATATGTGGAACTTCCACACAATTTCCACTGTGTGAGAACACATCACATATGTTTTCCATTATTTTTAATGACAGTCTCTCAGCTGCTTCTCGTAACAGTAAAAAAAAAGAAAAAAAAAAATCTTCTCATCTACTGTTCAAAGCAGGTTCCTAGTCTGTGTACTATCATCTCCCTTTCTGTTTCGTGGCAGTGCTGCTTCTCTGATCGGCTTCAGGGACTGCAAACAATTCCCGTCCATTCACGCACTTTCTACCCTCAAGTAACACCCAGACTTGGCATTTTATTCAGAAAAAGAAGGTGCAGCGAATGCAGATTGACACAAAAGAGTAATTTGTTCTACTATGAGGTTTTGCTCACCAGCGTTCTTAATGTTTTTCTGGTAGTTCGTTCGAAGCCATGCCTGCTCAGTGGACTGCAGCCGGAGGTGGCGCTGCAGGTGCAGGTCATTCCGGTCTGTGCGTGCTGGTGTTTTCATGTCCGTCCTTTCGCTTTGTGCGTACACACTGCAGATGAGTGCTAGCTCTCTCCCCCAGTGCTAAGAGTTCATCAGACCAAGGTGTCACTCCACAGCAAGCCTCCTGAAGTCAGAATACATGTCTAAAATCTCAAGGCTATACCATGAATTGAGCAGGGTCATCATTTGGCAGCTTTAGCTTCTTTAGCAACCAAAATCCTTTTTTAGCAACTAAACTCCTTTCAATTATGTTTTTGTTCCTTTGTGCTGATTTTTTTTTTTAGCCTCTATGAAGTATTTTTATATCTCCTGACCTTTAGAGAAGAAAATACCTCTCCTGTTCTGCAGATCTGGGACAGTAGAGCTCTGTTGTGGGGTCGTCATGTTCAGTGCCATAAGGTGTGTTTGTGCCCAGAAACCACAGCACAGAGTAATGAATGCATTTTTCTTTTGGCCTACCTGCACTAACCCAGTGATTGCATCACATAATGCACAGGTTAGTGGTTTGGGGGTTGTGTCCATGTTCTTCGCTAAGCATGAAAACCTTCTGTGATGTGACCCTTCCCTTACTGAAATCTTCATTTATATTTTTGCTAAAATTTTACTCTTTAAATAGGAAAGGAACATGACTGTAAAGGTATTAGAAACAGGAATATTCTATCCATACTGGAAATAACACCTAAATTTTGTCTTGTATCGAGGACCAATAAATTTATTGATACAAGCTTCAAAAAATGTGGCTAAGTGGTTAGACCATTCTTCAACTTTGCTTTTCCAAGCTAGAAATGAAAAATATGTTCTTCCCATAGTTGGTCTTTCACAACTGTTAAAAAAAAAATAGTCTTACCTCTTATTCCTTCTGTCATTTTTCTCCTGCATTTTTATGATTATGTCATCAAGCAGAAGCAGCCACTCAAGCCTTTAACTTAAGGACAAGTTAGTGTAACTGCTTTTCAGCTACCAAATGGACTTTTGGATGTCATGTTCACCTTTCATCTCTTCAGCAGTGCGGAGACAAAGGTGCTGTCTGACCAGAGCTAGTGACTCTTTCCAATGAATCTCATGTGATATTTAAGCATAGATCCACAGTGGGTAGATGGTATATCATAATGTACGGGAAAGGACCTGACTATATGTGGATTGCCTCATTTTAGTTAAAAAATCTGTTTATTCTTCTGAATTTCATTGGCTTTTTAATAATTCTTACAGTCCTGATTATCACAACAGGTCATCTAGATTTTGGGAGGACATTCAGCACTTCTTGGAGCTCCTAGATCTTGAAGCATATCTAGCTATGTAAATTAATCCCAACAGACTTAAAAATGCAGAATGTTGGTTGAAAACATTTTTTCCAGAGTTTCAACACAGTAACAACAGTGGGAAGACCTCCTGAAGTATTTCACAAAGAGCTTTATTAAATGGAACAGTAACATACCTGAAACAAAAAAGAATATAGGAACTAGAAAAGTAACAATTATGTTTTAAGCTTAAGCATATATGTATTGAAATATGTAGCTCCTCTATAACAGCCTACTAGGGTTACAGTAACTATTAGGTTTTGTACAAAATGTGATGCCAATATTCATTTCTTGGAAGTGAGACATATTGCTTCTGTTAAAGAGCAGCTCTTCACTATGTAAGATCAACATTTTGTCTTCAGGGTGAAAATGATCCAAGGTTCCTACCTGACTTGTGAATGTAGCTGGTCGAAATCTTCACAGAACCTGAATGCTGTTTCCTGTCTCTCATTTTAATCTTTTCAGCCTGATTTCATATCACATGAATTGTTCCCTAGCTCTGCCAGAAGACTGTCTCATCTTTTTTTCATGAAATTGAAGAGTCGTCTAGAGGTGTGTAATGGAAGAGTTAGCACTTCATTGGAAAAGAAAGTATTTCAGCCAGTAATAGAGAAGCACTAAATAGATAAAAGCAATTACTTTGGAGTGGCAGTGACAGCATGTGTATAATTCAATGTGATTTTAAACAAAATACAGAGTTTCTGTCATGTTTAAATATGTATATATAGTAAAAAAAAAATCACAGAAATTGGCAACATTACTGGTTCAAAGTAATGAAAGCAAATGCCAAAATACTGGTGCTGCTTTGATAGTTTTACCAGTTGTTGGGTGGTTTTTCATTCTGTATAATCAGTGGTAAGAGCTCTTGACCTCTTTCACTTTACTTGGAGACAGAAGTAAAACCTGTTAGCATTTTTCCCTCCCTAAATTGCTATGCTATATTGTCAAAAATTTTACTGAAAGCAGTGTAATCCAGAAGAGGTCACCATAGCAAGCTCCTTTAGGAGTATGTTCATCATGTCACAGAGTGATACATTAGTTAATTTCCTTAGCACTACAGCAGAGCTTCAAATTAATAGCTATTGTAAACTATAGGCAAGCAGTAGGTGACTGACTTAATTAACTCTGACTCTGTGTGATATGATTTGTATTTTGGTGTTGCTTGTGCTGAAAATGGGCACTGTTTTCCCTCTGGCATATGGCTGTATTTCTCCAAAGGGCTGTGATACTGCAACTTTAGAAGTAAGATTATTGTCATATGATGATTTAGTTATCATTATGGTCTGCAGATCTGAAGATCTGCAAATACCAGGGCACGGCTAGTGGAGTCATGCCAAACTAATTGCACTATTGTGTTGATGAAGATCTCTTATAAGTAAGCAATAAATAAATAACTATTAATAAGGGTAGTAAAACAGATTCACGGGGTGGTCTAAAGAGAAATAGATTGTGTGATGAAATGGGTCATCTGAAGAGCAGAATCACACTGCACTCAAGGGTGAGATTCCTTATTTCCTCTGCAAGGTTAAATTTTAATCCCGAGCATCTCCTCCCTGCACCACTGTCGCCGTGCATGGTTCTGCTCACTAGCCAGGGGAGGAAATTCAGCCACTGGAATGTTTATACATTTTTGCTGTCCTATTCCTAGTAAAGTATTTACTTCACAAAACTTCTAGGGACACCATGAATGCAGTTGAACATTGTCAAAAAATGGTCTTCTTCCCAGGAGGCCTTCTGGACAGATAGATCTCATCCTTGCTGTGGGGAGGATCACATAAATTAATGACACTGTTCTCTGTGAAGTCACAAAGTGATCATGAAGAGTACTCACAAAAAAGCTGTCTGGATACATATGGCACCCTCTATCTGCATCCTGCTGCACAGGAGGTATTCCAGCATAGCAACATATATTTCATTTTTTTACACATTAAAAAAAAAAATAATAATTTTTTTCTTTTCTTTTTTTTTTTTTTTACAAATTTGAAAAGGATTGAGATTTTTTCTCAAAATATGTAATTCTGACTGTCCCATCCTTTTTGATCATGGTGAAAAGACTTCTACATTTTAAGGCATAAAATGCAGCATGAAATACACACAAAAATAGTAATTTTCTTCAACATTTTGCTAGTTTGTGTAGTAACGTCCACATCAGAAAATGTCATATAACTATCAAGCAATTAATCAATAGTTACATTAATGCTTAGAATCACATATCTGCTAAATAATATTTTTTTGTTGTTGTTTTCAGTGGGCTTTCTCCTCAGATGTCATATTTGAGGAAGGCAGTACTCTTATGGTTGCTAACTGTGCTTTCTATTTTGAGCTGAGTCCTTACGGTGTTTGCAAAGTACCAAATGTTCCTGTTTCCTATGAGAAGGGTTTCCAAATAAGCCTTTGGCAATATTTCTGAACGAAGTGGGATCACTGTAGAAATAAACTGGCTTTGCCTCTCAAATCTCTATGGGGCTTATGAGGCAAAATGGCTTTAGCAGAGAAAGTAGGTTAAAGCAAGGACAGTGAGCCTTCTCCATTAACAGAGCTGAAAATAAGCACAAATCCTCACCTGATTCAGTACAGTTAAGATTCAGTAGTCCTGGATCAAAGGTCAAAAACAATAAAGTGACTAAGATTTACAAAAACATGTTCCTTAACTGTTACTTGGATGACTTATCTTTAAACTGGTTTTACTTCATAGAAGTATATTAGAAAATCTCATTTCACATAATATTTGAATGTAGTCTGGGTTTTTTTGGTTTCTTTTTTTAGATAGGAACACTTCCTGAAAACCTGAGGGTTTTTTTGTTTTGTCTTGTTTTCCTCATGGGTATTCCTACAAGTGTACTTTAGTAAGGATTAGAGGGTTTGGGATTTTGTTGTGGGTTTTTTTCAAGAATTGGGTCATAGGCACTTTGCTTGTATAAGAATTATTAGGAAAAATAGTGTCTTGTTAATTATTTTTAGAATTTCATCTTTCAGACACAGATTCTCTAGGCATTAAAATATTTCTCCTATTTTTTCCCTATCTAATCCAATACCTTCTACTATTTTCTGCAATACCAGTTGTTAGCAACAATATGGATTTTTTTCCCCACATCCTACCTATAGCTGTAACGAAGTGTTACTTCTGGAAAGCCTTTTGTAAGTTCCCTAATATACTGTGACACTACTTCTCAGCTCCAGTTATTAATTACTTTGAATATAAGTATTAATTTTTGACACTGAGGAGTTTTCTTAGCTCTGAAATTTACTAATAGTAGTTCTATCACTTATATGCCATTCTCTATAGTATCATTTGGTCTCATTGTGGGAAATTAAATTCTGAGAACAGAAGCATCTTGTTCTCAGCTTTTCTCTCTTCATAATGAAACAGTGCCCCCATGAGGTTTTTTTCAGGAAGGGGCAATTTAAGAGAATTTAATCAACCATTCATAACTATATTCATCTCTGAACATAAAAATCCTGCCAGGTGTTGTAACCAGAGGTGTTGGTTTGAAGGACAGTTGAAAGACTGGTTTGTATTTTGTTTTTCTTATTATATGCAAAATAATAGAAAGTTGACTAAAATGACTGAGTCCTTCTAATGGTTCCAGTTTGGAGACCTCTGCCTGCAGAGGACATCTTTGCTGGCCTCTGAAGAAAGGGAGGGTGCACCGTGCAGAACACTTCGCTGTGACAGGGGCAGGGCTGGTTTTGTCCCTGGCTNAACAGAGAAGAAAGATGGCATGAAGTGAAGAAGAACAAAGAGTAAACAAGGAACAGCTTTAGTCACAGCAGAGTCATAGAAATGCAAATACCAAACCTATTAGCCATTTTCCTGAAATACATGAAATACACATGAAAATAATCATGAATAGCCTCTAAATGTCAGAGAGGCAGGTTTTTATGATAACGTGAAGTGAGAAAAGATTTTAGCATTTTTTTTAAGCTTTAAGAGTCATCACTACTTTTTCTATAAAACACAACAATTGATTGACAGCATCATGACTATTGAAAATATGTGGAATCATCATCACATCATGCAGAGACAGCATGATGGAGAGGGAAAGGGTGAGAGAGAAGAGGGCATGAAAGTGAAAAAAAAAATCCCTTCATTAATCTTTGCATTCAGTGCAGAATTGAATTTAATGAAGTATTAACACTACAGAGCACAGGAAGAGTCATAAAGGAAAGCAAAGAGAGGGTAGGTTTTGCAAAAAAGTCAATCACTGCCTTCAATCTGCAAACTAGTTTTGTAAGTCTATTTAATTATAATCCAAAGATGCCCACAGATTATCCACTATCCTATCCACAGACAGGACAATTTGGACTGCAGATCTTCCTGGAAAAGATGATGCTCAGTCGAATCTGACTGCTTGATAATATATTATCTACAGAAAAGTGAAAGCATGTACATCAGAGTGATGCTGCCAGTGTGTGCATAGGCACTAAACATTTAGCTCTGTTTGGCTTATTGCTGGGAGTGTTAAAGAAAGAGGAAGGGACTGGGGGTGGTAACTGACAGGCTGAAGTTGGGTTGTGGCAGGAACAGCAGGAGAATTGGGCATGGCCCTTCATTTCTCCATAGTGCTGGGTCTTCTCCTGGGGTAACAGACCTACCTGGAAAGGAAAGCAAGAAAAGATTCCTATCAATGAGCTCTATGCTGCTGAAAAGTTTTTCCAAAGAGTTTAATGTGAAAGGTAAGAGCACGCACCTTACACAGCAGTTACCCCACACAGGAGTGACAAATTCATGAAACAGAAAGGAAGAACTCCTGTCCTGGCAGACAAGCTCCCCGTCAGTCCCCGATATCATGACAGATGAGCTTTGCAGCATGCTGTAATGTTTAGTAACACAGGCTATTTCACACCAGCCCTCAGGAGCTGAGAGTGTGTACACGCAAAGCTATCAAAGTCACACATTCACACACACCAGCTGATTTTCCACTGCACAGCTGAGGCACCTTCTGGCTTCAGCAGAGCCCTCTGCCACCTGCTGAGCTGGTGACCCCTCAGCTTTGCTCACTCTTAACTTGGCTGGTTCAAGAGAACTGCCTCTTGCACAAAAAAAATTTGTTCCCCTCCAACATTTCTTACACCATCCTGGTGCACTAAGATTGTCTAACCCTGAAAAACATCTACTACAAACAGAATTTTGGATAGTTCATTGTTTTTCTCTCCATCTCATTTCATGGGTTGGCCAAAAGTTGAAATTCATAAATTAAATAAACATACATAAGCAAATAATTGCTTTAAATAATTTTCAATAACCTGAGGAATAGCTCAGGACTTCATCCATCTCAGAAGGAGGAAGTTTAAATAGTAGGCATGGTCTCCCCAAACAGCCTCCCTTTAGCAGACTGATCTCACTTTCTCAGGCATATCCCAGCAGACCATTTCCAGCCAGGTGCTAGGACCCTCAGAGACTTAGAGGTGGACTTGGAACTCTGCCTGGACAGATATTTCTTACACCTGACTGGTAAGTAAGGGTAAAAGGTTTGTGGTGTGATAAGATCTGTGCCAGAGCAGGAATTTGGTAAACTAGATGATGTTCAGACCAAGCACAGAATCAGCCAGATGTGGTTATTTCTGAGTTGTACACATCTGTCTGAATGAAGACAAGTATGAGAAAGAGGAAGTACTATAAAACAGACATAGAAGAAATAAATCATAGCATTCTAGGTACTCCCAAGTCCCAAACAATAAAACTCATGGAGCAGCACCAGAATTAAGCTTAACTCTTTAGCTTTGTTCTCTGCATAAGAGATGTTGAGATCCTGCAGCTTCCCACAGCTTCATTGCATAGTCACTAAATATTTTTACATGGATATTTTAAGCTCTTTTTGGGTCACAGAGTGTGTCCATTCTTTATCTCACTGAGTTTAAAAACTTAATTATTCCTTCTTGGATTAGAATTAGAACTAATTAGATTCCCTATTAATAATAAAAGAAATGTGCTGTAATTTATCTGTCAAATGCAGCCATGTAAAAATATTTTAAAGGTTATACTGGCCTCTCAAATAAATGTAAATGAAGACATACTTCTCTTAATCATTATTTTATAAATCTTCATAGCTTTGATGCTCTGTGAGTAGTTTTTCCAGTCTATTTGCATCACAGCACATACCTTAGGGGTGGAAGAATAAACTCTTGTCTGGGAAAATTAAGCAAATATTCTTGTTTTTTAGGTGCCTTGTGATAGTTACAGACACTTTGAGGTGATTCACTTGTGTTCTGTGCTTAATGTAAGCACAGGAAAGTTGTGCAGCTAATCAGCATGGCTTTTCACTAGACATTCAGGGTATTATTTGCAATACAGTGGATTTATTTTGTTCTGATTTATAATCTGACAAATTTTTGAGCTTTAGGAAATATTTCATTAACATTCATAAGTATAAAAATAACTTGATGCACTTCTATTCTAGCATTCAAAGTTCACAGTTTGCCTTAATCTGGAAGTCTGTTCTTTTTAGCCTCAACCCAGTCAATATGAAACTTGAATAGGTGTATGAATGAGTATGACATTTCCCTGTACAGGAAATAGCTCTGATGCTCTCAAAATGTCTTGCCCTCACCAATTATAATCAACATTTTTCCAGCCTGAGCTGGCAATACCAAAACGTGATATCACACTTGCTGGTGGAGCAATGATCTGCAGGTGGATGTGTTACTCCTGCTTGAAACTCCAGTCTTCCAGGTTTGCATTTATTATTTACTTGGAGTTGGATCAAGGGCTGAGGAGGATCTTTTTTTTTTTTTTTAAGGATATTTGTAACTAATTTCCCCATCTATAGAAGTAATTTCTACTTAAAAATTAGAAGTAATTTCAATTGCAAAAGCAGACACTAATTTTTTTACTTTCTTGATTTGATTTCTGTGTGGCAGTGAACTCACCGAAGTAAAATGTTGTGGAAGAAAAGGTGATAATGGATGGTTTTATAACTGAGGTGGAGTGAATTTTACAAAATGTGGGAGAAAAGTGACCTCTGCTCAGAAGCCTCCCTGCTCATTAGCAGGTGGCCGCGGTTTAATGATTCACTGTAGTGCAAAGAAGGAACCAAAGTAGTTGTTGTGTGAGGCTGTCATTACTGTTGGTGTTTCTCTGCAGAGTTCCAGCTTAAAGCATGTAGTTCCTTTCATAGCAGCCCCTCAGATTACTGTATCTCATCCTTTCCACATCAAAGTGCCTTCAGCACTTTCAGAGTATAAAAAGAACGCAGAGATAATTTTACAATACATTCTCTTCAAACAGCTTTGACTTGTGCAGTTGCAACATTTCTTTTTAATCTGGGATTTGCAAAAGATGCACTAAAATGAGTAGCATCTTTGAAGAAAACCAGGAAACGAAATGTCTGTTTAAAATTGGACCAAAGCACCTCTGCAGGAACGGTGAGGATTTTAGGAAGTTAATTCTTCTCCAGTGCTATCTGAATTATATTTCAGACAGCTAGTAAGAACTATTGGGAGTGTGTAAAATGTCCATTCTATCAAAAGCATGGATGATCTCTTTTTATTTACTAGCTGAAAAAAAACTTGGTACCTTAAAAAGTCCTCAGTGAAATGTACAGTAATCCAATTCTACACCCAACATCAAGGCTCAGCCTCAGACAGTAACCAGTGTAGAGCTGGGCTCAATGTCTTGACCTTTCTGTTCTATAAGAAAATTTAAAAAAAAACACAAAAAACCACAAAAAAAAACCCCAAACAAACAAAGAATTAAACCTGGAAGAAAGTTACCGAGAGGCAGCAGAAAGAACTTTGTAGTACTGGCTTTAACTTTGTAGGACTGTCTTTAAATCCACTCTGCCAAGAAATTTGTTTTCTTATTATTATTCAGCTATGCATATATAACCTGTCAATGTTTCACATTGTATTTCCTAGCTACATTTGTCAATTTCCAGCATCTGTAGAAGAGGTTGTCAAAGAAGTGAGTAATGACAGAGAGCAGAAATGTGAAAAGCTGAGAGACAAACTGCAGAGGGGAAGGCAGTCTGTGTGTTGGCCAGCAGACAAGCATTTTGATGTGGTTCATCTGCCCATCTCCTCTTTCAGGGATCCTCAGCAGCTGGGACTGGACTGATCTGATGCAGGACTTTGCCTTTTTTCCGTGGGAGAAGGCTAAAGGTGTTGGATCTTAACATTGTCATTGGTGCTAAACTAGGCTTACTGCAGTCAGTCTCTCCAAAATGAATAACAGACTTAGGTTTACTGATATTTTCCCTGCTGTTTTCCACATAGGCAAATAATAACATAACAAGGTCTGGAGTTTCAGGTGGATGTTGCGTACCATTGTCAGAAGATCTGGGGGTCTCCTCTGTGCAATGGTGCTTGAAGGCAGTGCAACACAGGAAAAATTCTGGACAGGACGGAACTTGCTGCTGCCACAGAAAGAATAAGCTGGGTCAGCAAGCAGGGGCTGCATCTTTCTTTCATAGAGTAACTCTAAAATTTTGATTTTATCTGAAATTTGAAAGAACTCAGATTTTTTTTTCAGCAGGAAATAGAACTACAGATGGATGAATAATTAGTGAAGCATTACTGTGAAATAAGGTAAGCACATTCACATGAAAGCACAAAGTTCAATGAGAAAAAGAGAAAGGTGAGTATTTGGATAACTCATTTTTTTTTAACTTGATGGAAAAAATGTCTTGAAATCATGAGAATGGAAGTTTAAATCTATATATAGTATGTTTGTGAGATCCATCTCTACCTAAATACTGTTCAACTTTGCCTTGGAATCATAAAAGATTTGCACTCAAAACTATTTCTTCCTTCCTCCGTTGGTGTTTGCTCCCTTATTTTATTAGCATATGACACAGTAGTGTGTCCTTGGCTCTCCATAAATGCAAAGGGACAAATACTTAGTAATAGTGTTCCATCTTGCACAGACTCACAAACTGATCTTCGTTACATCAGTGTAAATCTGGAGAAACTCAGCTGAGCTCAATGGACTTACTCAGGCCTGAAATCAATTATTGCTCTGGTGTGAGTGAGATGGATCCCAGCTCGTGGGCCCACTTCTGGCATTGAGATGCAAATGGGAACCGTGGGGAACAGGGAACCATTGCCCAGGCATCCCAGAGGCAGCTGGGCCACGCGGGGCTCTTGGCACCACTTGTGCAGGACAGGCAGGAAACAATGCTGGGGCGTGCCTGGGTGGTGTGTCCCGTGTAGCTACACGGCCTAGGAGCAAGCAGAGGGAGAGTCGATGGAAGTGGGTAATTGTTATGCAGCCATGCAAGAACAGAAACAAAATGCAACTTAAATACTCCTCCCCCAAGCCAGCCCCCATGATTATGCTTCCAGTAACCGCAGTGGTAGCTGTGGTGCTCATGTTTCCATTTCAGTCCCTGGCATCTGTGGGGACTGGCACTGAAGCAGACCCCAGTTGGATGCCTGGAAGGCAGTGCTGTGCCAGGTTAGTGATGGGCTATATCAGTTTAGATCAAATGATGCTTCCTGACACCCTCCCTGTGTGAGCCACCTTGTAGGAACAGGCTGCAAAAACACCACAAAGTCCCTTTCCATCTCCTTCCTGTGTCTTACCTCCTACTGCCAACAATCAAGCAAATAAGAACATGAAGTAATATATTGTATCAGTTTAAAAATTACACTTACCACCTGATGTGTGCCATTACATCACTTCTACACAGAGAATTTAACACAACATGGCACATACCTCATGTTAGCGGCTGAGTCTCAGTTGTTCTCGCACAGGTACCCCAGTCCCAGTGCAGGAGGATGCTCGCAGTGGGTACAGATCTGCAGACACCTTTGAAACCCCTTCCCTGGGGTTTCAAAGCTGCTCTCCAGCTTGCACTAGGCTTTAATAAAAGGCTTAAGAGTTTTGTTTCTTTTGCCCTAGAAGCATTTTCCCATATAGTGACTAGTAGTCTATATGAGACAAAATAACACTGAAATAGACTTTTTTAATCTGTTGTCATGTTTTTCCACTAGTGATTTCTCCCCTCTGGTAGCACAGGTAAGTAAAAGCAAAGAAAAGAAATGCTGATTAGGCAGCTAATTCTGAAAGCAAAGGATGACATCAAATTTATCATGGAAATTAATCCTCCATTTCTTTTTGTTCAGTTTTTATTATAATTATTCAGCACTGTTTACTTGTCTCCATTTGTTATGCTCCACTTGACAAATTTGGGGAAAACAGTAAATAAATACATAAAAAACTTGATCTATGTCAAGCAGAGAATAAAGCCTCATTTGGAAGGGATCAGCAATAAATACTAAGGAATTCCTTCATTTTTCTTAAGCTTTTTTATATTAAAAAAATTCAAGCACACAAAATATTAACTCCATTTTGCAGTAAGTTTGAACTAGCTTAGCTTATTCTTTGAAAATGGGGGAATTCTATCATAGACAGCAGATTTGGCACTTTATTTTGAAAAATAGCCCTAACAGGGAAACTCTCTGGTTCCCCACTTTACTCCCTCCTACAGAGTCCATATGACTTTACAAGCTGTTGTCACACCTACCATATAAATACACTGCTACTGAAACTGAGGGTGGTCATTTTCTTCATCCATAGTGCTTTAAGACAACCTGGAACATCTATCTACGCTTTCACCAATTATGTGAAAAGACACATTGTAAATGCAAAGGAAAAAGCTGTCAACTCTTTTATTATCACCTCTTCATTAAGCTCTTGCAGTTTTAAAAAGACTTAATATGGAACATAAAGATATCAAATTAAAGCCAGTGTTTTAGCCACCTCTTATTTTGGTGAGAATTATCTTTGCTGAACACAGGCCTCAGAGCTGACAAGAATAAGGATAACAGTCGATTGCCTCTACTTCAGCCCGAAGTTCAGGAAAGATTCAGAGGAGTCCCTGGGCAAAGACTGAGGAGGGCAGGGATTTGCCACTCTCCTTGCCTGAAGCCCCAGATGAAAGAAGGTGTTTTACATTGGAGCCTCTCAGGGCTTAAAGGTGATTTGGGCTAATAAGTCAGAACAAAGGAATTTTCTCCACATCAGTATTACAGAAGGAAAGTACATGAATTAGCTAAAAAAGCATTCTGAGGGCACTGAAGGTAGATGGAAAGCATTATGTTTCTAGTTATGGGGTGCATATGGCTGGTCATGGCCATGCCTGCAGTAGATGTTGCCATGCTGGGGACCAAATGCTTTAAGTTTCTCAGGAATTAATGAACTGTGGGAATGGATTCAGAATGTAACTGATAAGACCTTGAACCGATGCTTTAATATTGTTTGAAATGTATGTTTACCTTTGCCATGTGTTCCCCCCAGAAGCCATGTCTTCCCCTTCCCAGAATCCATGTGTACCCCTTCCCAGAATTCTCCATGTGTTTTCCCCCCAGAATCCCCTCTGTTCCTTCCCAGAGATTCTTTGTGCCTTCCCAAGACCCTTCCTCAGGAGCAGAGGAGCGTGGTCCACCTCGCTACCTGAAACCCTTCCCCACCTCTATGTTAATTCCCTCATCCCTATTGGCCCAAAGCCACAACAATCCCCTTTCCCCTCATTGAAGGATTTGAACTCCCTCCAAGGGCTATAAAACCCCCTGCTTTGTGAATAAATTTCTCTCTCTCTGCTGCACTCTTTCCAAGCTGTGTGGCCTCTTTGTTCTCTGCCCAGGGCTCAGGGTCCACGTGGCTGGGGTGGGAACCAGAGGGGAGCACCCCTCTCTCCTAGATAAATGGACTAAAAACCCTACCTAGGAGGCTAAACCATACTGCTGCGACCACAACACTACCAACCCCACATCCAAGGAGGCTCATAACATATCCCAACCGGGATAATGAACCTGTGACTGTTTCCCCCAGGTGAGCCAGGTTATGGGGTGTGCTGCTCTGGCATGTTCTCACAAAATGGTGATACTTTGAAAATCGAAATATGTCTTCTTCACACAGGGAACACACAATAATTCTACTGACAAGTACCAAGACAGACTTTGCACAGCGACTTTGACATGCAAATACCATGTGCCTGGTGAGCTAGTTGGACTGCACAGGAGCATACAAGTGGAATTCCAGTTTTATATACAGGCACATGCTAAGTAGTTTTGAGGTATTGTGATTTAGCTAACCTTCTGTTTGCAGAGCTTTAATCCATCAATCACCTACCACATCTGTGGTATTTATTATTTCTCTTGCCAGCCACAAATCTGAGATTGTCACAGAATTAGCTAGGTTGGAAAAGACCTCAGAGATCATCAAGTCTGATTGGTTGACAACTCGGGGTTGATTTCTTTTACTAATCCATGTATTTATAAAAACACCTTTTGTTATCCTTAACAGAGGTGGCCAGATTAAGTTCAAATTGTGCTTTTGCCTCTCTAATTTTCTTTCTACGTGATCTATGGACATTCTTATACATATAATGAATTGGCTGCCCTTTTTTCCAAAGGCAATAAACTCTTTTTTTTTTTTTTTCCCTGTTCCTGCAAATTTTTCTTGGTCAGCCAGGCCAGTCATCTCCCCTGCCAGCTTGCCTTTTGGCACATGGGGACAGCCTGCTCCTGCATCTACCAGATGTCTTTCTTGAAGTATTGTCCACCCTTCCTGGACCCCTTTGTTTTTAAGGGCTGTTTCCTAAGGTACTCTCTGGACCAGCCTCCTGAGCAGGTTGAAGTTTGCCCTCTGGAAGTCCAGGGTAGAGTTTTTGTTGAAACCCTTCCTTACTTCACCAAGTATTGAAAACGCCATCATTTGGTGGTCACTGTACCCCAGACATCCTCTGACCACCACATCTCCCACAAGCCCTTCTCTGTTTGTAAACAGCATGTCCTGGTATGTGTCAGCCAGAGGGACACTTCCTTTTATTGATACCATTCAATACACTGAGTACATTGACCATACACAGAGTTAAGTGACAGGCTGATTGTTATTTATCCAAGGGCTCTTGTAGTGGCCAGAAGTAAGAAGAAGAGTGGCATTTAGGGCTTTATCCTCCCTATGCTGCAGAGTCACTTCAGTTTCTGTTGACTTCAGTGAAGAATGGAAGACAAAAGCTTCCTTTGGAATGGTGTCTTTGGGAAGGAGTGTTGTTACATGACAGCCAGCAAAGCTATGCTGGCAGTGGGGACAGCCTCTGTGCTCACTGTACAGCTGATACTACTCAATTACATTACTGGAAGTGTCACATAGTGCTGGTGTGTCACAGTAAAGGCCATTGCTGTCACCAAATGCTGCACTTCTACTTACTAAAATAAAAATCATAATAGAACACATATGTATTTATATATAATAATTCCTTTCTTCTGTTACTATGGTGACTTGCCTTAAAAGATACTATAATAAACACAATGAGAAATTATTTCATGTAAAAACAAACAAACCCCTTCATCTAGTTCTCTTGAAATGTCTAATGATTCTAATTGGAATGGAAACTATCTGCTAGGATTGTTATGGTGAAGCTGACAGGTGTCTGCTTTATAGAAAAAAAACTAATGAATTAAGAAAACCCCAACACTGATATGATAAGCTCATGTTACTCATAGTTGCTATGAGAAATCACTGATAAAAGAGCCTATTAATTTTTTTTTTTTTTAAACTGGACAATGCTCATGGTGTTAAAAGGGTGAATGTATGAAAGAATTGTAGACTCTTTAATGTTGACCTTCATTTGATAGCTTTGGCATAGCCTCTGCTTTTAAATGAGAGTACTCAGTTTGTAGTGCTGGCTTAAATTCACTGTATGGCTAGTGAGCTTCAGCAGGTTTAGTGCTTCTCTAGACAGAGCATTTGTATGTTTTTTCCTCCCCAAAGAAGTAAATTATTTATACAGCACCAACCTTTTTTAACCTAGCTTCTGACAGGCTGGGATTTTTCCAATCTCAGTTGAAACTGTCTAAATAATTTATCAAGTATTCTTTCAAAGTACAGTGAATTCTGAAACCTAAGAAATGTTAAATGAGATTCTTTGCCCTTCCAGTGTGAATGGGTTACTGAGGTTAAGCTAGTATTTTCTTTGAACTTTTCTCAGTCCCTGTTTTCTCCCATTGTACAGCCTTCTTTTTCTCTCCTCCTGTCTATCTATTAATTTTCATGACATTTTCTATTTCTCTGACTTTTCCTTTATGTTTCTGTATCTCCTGCTAACTCTTCCCTTGCTGATGTCTTCCTATGCCTCTTCCTCTTCATTAGAGTAAGACAGCTTTCCTTTCAGATGGTCCTCCAGAGAGGAGCCATTGATTTTTATGTCCCAAGCTGTACAGACAGGCCTGGATCTTTCAGTCCAGCCTCAAATTCAATTGAACATTCTTCCATCCCCATTAAGAAAATGGTAACGAGTCACAGAATCAGAGTCATAGAATGGTTTCTTTGGAAAGGGACCTTTACAGGTCCTCTAGTCGAACCCCCACGGGCAGGGACATCTTCAATTAGACCAGGTTGCTCAGAGCCCTGTCCAACCTGACCTTGACTGTTTTCAGGAATGAAGTATCTACCACCCCTCTGGGCAGTCTGTTCCCCGTATTTTGTCAGCTTCATAATAAAAAATTTCTTCCTTATGTTCAGTCTAAATCTAGCTTCTTTCAATCTAAAACCATTACCCCTTTTCCTATTGCTACAGGTCCTGCTACTAAAAAGTCCTTCACCAATCTTAAAAAATCTAAAGACCTTTGATAAAGATAAGAAAAAAGACATTTGCATAGAAGTTGGATCTGCAAACAACACATGAGCTTGCAAGGACATAATCCAGGTCAGGTATCTGACACACAGACACGCATACACACCATTCCCCTGCCCCAATCCATTTCTGTCTGGTCAAAACTTCCTCAAAAATTGCCTTTTCTATAACACTTGGATAATTATCTGTCAAAGAACCAATACAGGAAGTTAGTAAAAACACAAAAAAACACTCCCAACAACCCACTAAAACAAAACCTTTGGCTATTCCAATTTTTCCAGCAGGTATTTTAATCCTTTTAAAGTTTCATCAGTGGTTCAGGTGGTTTTCTTTTCCCAAATCATTTCATCCAGTTGTACTCAAAAAAGAACTTTCAATTTTCTTTTCAGGAAGAAATAATGATCTAGTAGCAGCCCACACAGATTTTTATTTAGACTCAGCAATTCAGGATTGTATCCTTCATAAATTAATGATACTATGAACTCTGCTTCAAGATGTCTGAAATCAGCAGTAGAAATACAGGCTAGCAGCTGAGTTTCTGATACTCTGCTGTATTGTAATTGTTTAAACAGGACAATACTTCTTTAAGGGAACTATTTAATTTTAAAGTTTTAAAGCAGGTACTTAACTACACAAGCGGACTTTGGAGAAGCTGATCTGCATGAGTCTCTGTGTCAGAGAAGAAACAGTGCCCAGGCATGATCTTGTAGGAGGTACTCAATAAGAGAAGGCAGTAGGTATACAGGTAATCCAGCAAGTATAAAATGGAATAACCTCTATTTATTTTGTCTCCTTCATAGCATATTTCAGATGTTTTGCAAGGCAACTTCTTCCCCTCCATCCCTTAACTTTTGTTTCTGTTACAGTCCAAATTATCACCTTATATAAACTGAGCATTAATTGACCAATGCTCACCACAGGCAATCTCCTGCCACCTTCTGCTGTCCTAAACCCACAACCTTTGGGCTCCACTGTTTGGCCACACTTCGTCTTGAACAAACATGGTAGGATAGGATTCAGAAATGAAAAAAGAATTACAACAAGTAAGGGGTGCAGATAGGAAACTAACTAGCAGATAAGCTCCGTATAACGGTTCTTTGAGAATTACACATATATCACAAAGTTTTTCATTGCAAGTTTGCTCAATTTTGCCAGCTTCTGATTTACACTGAATTAGCTTCCTGAAGATCTCCTTACACAAAACAATGTTCTACCTTTAAGTCTTAAAAATAGATTTGTTCCATCATAACCTTGAATTATTATTTCACCAAATATTGTAGAAAGATCACTCAAGAATAAAGCTTAGTTTTTAATTTGAGGCATAATAGTCCTTCCAATGTATTACTACAATAATATTAATAAAATATTTAAAAACTGTAAAGGTAAAGCTTTGTTATGAGATGTGCAAGGTTGCATTATGTTTGCATTGTATGTTATTTTTAATGTTTGTGGATAGTTAGTTTTTATAAGTCTACAGACTTTTAATTTCACTCCAGTACTGTTTTCCCTTTTAAGTTTTATAACAGTGTAAAATTTAATTATGACGAAAACTGTCATTTAATAACTATCCTTGCTACAGTATTTGACCCTGAGATTAGCTCAGTTGGTTAGATCATGGTGCTAAGACCACCAAGGTCCTGGGTTTGATCCCCATATGGTCCATTCATTTCAGAGTTGGAGTTGATGATCCTTGGGGGTTCTTTCCAACTCAGAATATTCTGCATTTTCCTTTTTACAAAACAATCTACTTGGAGATCAAGGAAGAGATGTTCGATAGTCCAAATTTCCCACTAGATGACGCTCTAAGTACAAAAACACACTCCAGCTTGTTCATAAATTTATGTGTGAATTGCTTAAGCACGGTACGTGTTCATTATTTACTGCTCTTATGTGCTCATAAAGATTAATAATATGGAGCCACAGTGGCCTATGAAAAATCTGAAAAACAGTATTCTTCTATTCAAAAGTTTTACTAGATATTTCCCCCAGTACTTCTGTGACCCATGACTTAACTTCAGTATTAATGGTTTGGGTCACTTGTGGTACAACAGACATGCTAACAGCATGTTTGTTTGGGTTTGTTTGTTTGTTTGTTTGCTTGCTTGGAACTTACCATAGTGCAATTAAATCCCAAAAATTACTGTACTCCACTCCAGTATGGTGTAGTAATTTGAATAGCTACCTAAGTATTAAAATCCAGTATGTATTATATATCTACATTAGATACAAGCACACATACACAGATTTCACAAGGAGGAAGAAACAGATCAATGCTATTAAATGTGTTCACCTGACACCTCACTCACAGACATCTTTACATAAAATAAAGTAACATAAAGGAATTACTGTCATAGCAATGCATTCCTTGTAAAGTGTCTTCTATCTGCACTATTCCATTATAAAAGATGTAAGACAAAGTTATGAAACTGCATTGGAGAACTTAAGCTGTTTGCAGTGTCAACTGTGTGTAATTACAATTCAATCCTGTAATTGTTTACTTTTTGTATCATCTAAAAAAAAAAAAAAAGACATATCAATCTTTCTCATTTAAAATGGTTGGAATTCTTATTGCCAATACACAATATGCAGGGGAAAAAATATCTCTAGCAAAATTTCAACCAGAAAGGTTACTATTCTAAGCAAACAATGGTGGGCTTAAAGATATTTTATGTCTGCCTGCCTTAGCAACATAGAGAGTTCAAGCTGTGAAGAATCTTTCAGATTCGAGTCAAGTGAGCACACAACACAATTACAGTGATAATTTGTTTCATGATGCCTTTTATTTGCATCAGTGGCAAGCTTGAGTGATATAAATTCTTTTGAATCCATTGAATGGTAAGTTTGAAATGTGTACTAAATTAGAAGATGGACTTTTGTAGCAGAACATTGATGTGCAAGATTTTTAATGGCCACTTTTATTTTCATATATTTCATGTATACACTTATCTCAGTCTCTGAATGTATTCCAGGTAACATGGCAATGACAGCTTTAATGGGAGCAGACTTGGCCACCCTGCTGTGACAGACTAGTGAATCACACTATTTTAATCTTTCATGTATTGACTTTCTAACTCTAAAATACATTCAGCTACAGACACAAAAAATACTGAAGCTCTGTTTAATAAACAATTTATCAGGATTCTGAACTTCATTAATAAATTAAGGAATATATTTACCTATATGAAAGCCTGACCTGAATGTCTAAATTTCTTCTTTGCTTCTGTATTTGCCTGTTAAAAAATTCCTTAATCTTCTGGTTTGAGATAACTTTTATTAGGATTGTCACTAGTGACATGTTATGACAATTTATAAGATTTTTTTTCTGTGTTTTTCTGTCAATGACATGTTAACTATTTTCTATACCATCAATTTTTAATGAAAAAAATTCCTTATTACCTGATAAACCAACTTAGGGTACTTAAGAAATGAGGTACCAATACTCTTCTATTTCCTAAAAAGTACCGAGAAGATTAAACAAAAGCAAGTTTGAACCTCTAAGCAAACATTATATGCTGTTTACATGCTGATTCTACCCAAGTAATGGAGACTCCTGTCAACATATGACTCCACCTGGCTGCAGTGATTTCAGGGCACCAGGGAAGGGCTCTCATGAGTCAATGTTTCCAGTTGCAAGAAAAAATAAATCATGACCTGTGCTTCCCCTTTACTGCAAACAATGAGAATTTTTAATTATAAAACTTGATTTTTAAATTTGTTTTATAGTTCTAGAGCCTTTGGCCTCATATTTTCAAGATTTCCAGAGCAATCATGGTAGATAGTTTTTTCTTAGATTTAAAAATGAATCCACACTTCTGGTTCTCTTAGCTATGCTGGCAGACCTCTTCTGTGTGCTCAGCTATGTGGGCAGAAAAATGCTGTCTTCGCTTATGTCAGTCAGGAATGTGGTGCAGTTATACCAGCCAAAAAATTCCCTCTGTCAGCATGTCTTGACTCTGTGCTGGGGGCTCAGCAGCCAGGCTGGTCTGGCATCGCTGCGGAGGCAGCAACGAGAGCCTTCAGAGCCACTCTGGCTGGGGGCCTGCACTGCCAGAGCCTGAGCCAACCCTGCAGCACCCAAAGTGATAAACCATCATCAGCCACTCCACTGCACGCTTAAACCTCAGCTCCTACCCAAGAATGAAATCCGCATTTCCCCCTGAGCTGTGTTACAGCTTCCCCACAGTATCAGCTGTGACAAGTGACACTGTGGCGTGGCAGAGCCTGCCTGGCACCACCCTCACAAAAGTCCAGCTGTTTCTGCAGCGTGAAGGCAGGGATTTACACCTGGCTGCCTTACATCTCTCAAGGGCTCTCAGACTTCACAGGCCTAGGGATTCTTTTTCTCTGAACTTCTATTTCTGTCTTTCCCAGCATGGGAACAATACCTTTTGTTTCCAACATGTACCTATGAGGTGCACATAGGTCTCTGAGGCTGTCACTGTTTGAGTGATAAGAAAGTGCAGCCAAATTACAGCAAAGAGGTTCAAAATTAGAGCAAAATAAAGAAATTAGGAGGAATACTGGAAGTGGAATCGAGGAGGTCAAAATTACTGTCTTCCTTGCTCTTTAAGAATATATTTTGAGAAAAGCTCATTTCAGACTCTGGTTGAGTCAAAAAAACTGAGATTAAGTTTATTCCTCATTCTGTCTCACTTGTTTGAATGTAAAGGATTCCCAACCTAGTGTAGGATTTTTTCTTTCCACATCCAGAAAAAAAGAGGAGTGAAAAGCCTCACCTGTGGCACTGAGTAAAATGTATAGCAGAGGAATGCTGGCCAGGCACTTTGGGCGGGAGAGGGGCAGAGAAGGTTTAGCAAAGAACTCAGTGTCTTTTGTTTTGGTCAGCAACTCTGGGATCTGTGGTCTGGAGAGAAGAGAGGGGAGAGAAGGGAGAGCAAATAGGGCATTATCCCAGCTGTAAAAAAAAATGGATTTACTCAGAGCACCTTCTGAATTTAGGTGAGCAGTATTTGTCTATGTGTATGCCCCACTCGTACCCACTCTGTTTATATGATATTTTAAAGGATTGGAATAAAATATTTGAAGTGGAATTGAGCAGACAGACATTATTCTAAACTGACATACAACTAATATAATGAATGTGCACTCTGCAAAAAAATGAAAGAAGATATGCAGAACTGAGATTCCAACTAAATTTTTTTAAATTCCATTTGAATGAGTTCCCCATTCTTCTGAGGAGTAGGCAGAGGAAGGGAGAAGTGTTTGAAAGTCAAAATAGTACTTTGCACATCTCTGATGTTTTCCATTCTAGGATCTCTAGTGCCTTACAAGCTTAATGTGATTAACTTTATGCTCAGTAAGCAATTCTACCCATAAAAATAGGTAGGTCTTTTCAGGATTAGGGCCTCAATTTATCCTTAAAGTGGTGAGCAGTGAATATCACTGCTTTAACAGACAGAACTGTGTAAATAACAGATACTGTGATTTGTCTGAAGATCTGTCAAAATGAAAACTGTATTGGATTAACCTGCAACAAAACAAAAGAGTGCTCACATTTACAGCCAGCTGCAAGGAAAAGGAAAGCAGAAAGAAAGGAAAAATATTAACATAATGAAACATTTCCTTTGATTAAATTATGAAACATGTCTTTCTTAAAGCTCTTAAAATATCATTCTTTAGAATAAAATGGAAATTATTTAAAATTACTGGTTAGAATTGAAATAGTAATTCTTAGTATGTCAAACCGAAACGTCTACTTTTCTTTACACACAGCATGACAATTGTCACATCGTAAGAAGTATCCTTTGGTAGAGGATGTTTTCTGGCCTCTGCCTTAGGGCAGGTCAGGCAGGGCTTTTGGCACATGGGAGCGTCCCCTCAGTTTGGAGGGTTTTCAGAGGGCAGCTGCCCCCGCTTTGCCGTCCCCTGTGGCCCTCGGCATGAGGACTCACCTGGTTGCCCTTGGGCAAAGGAACGCCAGGCCGGCAGGGACCAAAGCCCAGAGAGCTGTGCTGGGCAGACATCACCCACTCCCTGCTGCCCACGGCCGCGTTGCCGAGCAGGGTGGCCTGAGGTGGCTGTGACAGAGTGTGGGTGAGGACGAGCCTGCCCCGCCTGTGGTGCTGCACCTTCCACCCACGGACAGCGCCAGTGACGGCACCCACCGGGAGCGTGGCAGGAGCAGCCCTTGCACAGCTGGAGAGCAGCTGGAAGGTGAGACAGCAGTGGGGACGGCACACTTGGGGCACAGCCTGTCCCAGGGATGCCCCACTCAGGGCACGGCTTGTGTGTGGGATACCCTGCTCAGGACACGGCCAGTCCAAGCACACACTGCTTTTGCAGCACTTAGACCACCTGCCCCCAAGGGTCAGCAGCCACAGAGGCTCCAACAGGTCTAATCCTGGATACCACAGGCCATCTGCCCCTCGTACCCAGGCTGGCCCCATCCTTCTCCCCCGTCACTCTGCCACTCTGGTCCCTCTCACATCTCTTGCTACACACTTTGGGCACACAGAGCCCACAGAAAACTGATTCTTTCTTCTTGTGTTGGCTGGAGAAAGATCTGAACTCTGAAATAGTTGCTCATCACTTCCTGATTAAAGTCTGCTTAGAGGATAAGCAATAGCTGAATGACCTGCATGAGAAAGGGCTGTCACACAGCGAGAGTGCAACTATCTGGGACTTTGAGAGGGTAAAAAACAGGGTTCAGGGATGAGAAAATCCGAAAAGTTGCCTGAAGTTAATTGCTACCTCAAGGGAAGAAGAAATTATGAAATGTTTTGGTTTTGCTTTTAGCTGGTTTTTGGGGTTTGTTTTGTTTGGTTGGTTTTTTGGTGTTTTTTGTTTTGTTGTTGTGGTGTTTTTTTGTTTGTTTAGTTTTTTTGTTTGTTGGGTTTTTTGTTTTGGTTTTGGTTTTTTTCTTAGGAGAGGTCATACAAAATGTTTTTCAAAAATTAATTTGAAAACTATTTAAAATTTAATGTGAAATTATGTCTGGACCAAGCAGGTGTTAAGCCTTGGATTTAGTATAATTTACTGCTAAAAGAAACCATGTTTAATTAGTAAGTACCCTACTCAAGAATGAGTTAAAAATGTCGCTTTTCAAATTAAATGCAGTAGGACCTAAACATTATTTTATTTTTGCTCTATCTCAGCCATTTGATTAGCAACATATCTAATGTGCCACTGACTAAATATATCTTCTATATGTATGTATTCTATATGTAACAGCGCAGATGTTGGGTTTGGTTTACTTTTTTAAGTGTGTGTATTTGCAGGACTGCAGAAAAGCTTTTGGCCAAATGACTTGGTGCTGCAGTTCAGCAGGAGCAGAGAGAATATGTGCTTCTTTTTCAAATAAGTCACACGTAGTAATGAGATCAATTTTGAGCTGAAAAGAACAGCCTATTTTGTTATTTTAAGATCTATGAACAGACACGCAAGTGAGGATGAACTCAAGTAATTTCAGAAATCTGAAGGTCTCCAGCACAGGTTTTTCAGAACATTTGCAAACAGATGCCTCTGGGAATTTTCAAGACTACCTACAGGTCACCTTGTTTCCATCGATTCCTTTGGAAGCAGGCACCTGATTGTCAGTGCAGTTTTGAAAATTTCATTAAACCTCTACTGCAGATTTGGGGTCCTAATATGTGGCTTGGAGCGACAAGAAACAAGCTTCCATTCACTAAGTGTAGTTAATACAAATTTAATGTTAATGTATGTTTTAATAAATTATGCTATTGGATACTTAAAAAAAAATAGAGTTACTAATAGCAATTACTTCTTAATCTCAATTTGTACATCTTTTGTGCTATAATTGTACATTCAGCTTGATACAAATTAAGGAATAACTTGTCTAATAAAATTGAAGATGTAACAAACTATTTCCTAATGTAATTTAAGGTTTATACAAGAGACTTTGAATAAATATATGTTAAATCTTCTGCTTAAATAAACACATATGAACAGTATGTAGTAAGAACCATCTACGTGGAGTAAAGGCTATGTGCAGTTGGATTTTGAATGATTACACACGCCATTAAGAGCAAACATTTTCAGAATAACAAAGATAAGTGCAAATGAAAACCAAGATTAAAAGCAGTTATTCAAAAAAAGGCTCCATGATTCAGATATGTGATTTATATCACTTGGATTTACATGTCAATCTATCGCGCTCACAGTTTTTTCCTCCAAAGCAGTTAAGCTCACAAATTGGAGACCATATAGTTGTATTGAGCTTCAAAGGCATCTTTCTAATCTCTCTGATTCCTTTTTACTCATCTGTTAAGAAAGAATAAAAGCTTTTGTCTTTTATGGGGGAAGGTACCATGCAAATTATATTATATAGAATGGCAATTGAAATGGTAAAAGAGCAAAGGGTTTTAATAAAATGACAATTCAAGACGCATGTAAGCATCCCTGTGTGAATGTTGATTGAAATGAGGAAAGTTAAGAGTGAATTTTAAGTACCCATAGAAAAATGCATTGAATGTTAAGAGTAAATTAAGAAGTGCACAGGCCAAGGGACCGAACTGTCTCAGAAATGGATAAAGAAAGAACTGAAATATTCCTTTGAGGATTTGGGACAAAGGATCACTCAGCCCATGATAGCAGTGCAAAGCAGGTTGGGGAATAGGCTGTGGGAAACACAAGACATAGTGACACTTCAAAAGACACAGGAACCTGAAGAAGTTGAAAATGCAGCTAGCGACAGATTTGGATCTGAAGAGGGAAAAAAGCAATAGTGAGCACAGCTGGATATGATCTTTGATGTTGAATTACACAAGGTTTAAGAAGAATTAGGGCCTTTAGAAGATACTGTCATTGGAAATTCTAAGAGGTGACTCCAGGGCAGAGCAAAGGCCAAATTTTCCTCTATGCTCCGCAGCCCAAAGCTGCTGCTGGCAGGTCGCTCTGGTAGAGGCCAGGCCAGGTGAGCCTGGCACACATCACTGTGCAGACACTCACAGCTTCCAGAAGGTGTCTAATGAAGCAAACAACAAAGGGGAAGGAGCCAGCAATGGCCTCTCATGTGCACATGAACCAGCTTTGAGATAGTGCTGCTGAGCCTTCTGAAAGCCTGCATGTCAAGTGGAGGCTTTCAGAGACTGGTGTAAGGGTGAGTGGCAGGGGAGGGATGTGCAGGTACTGATAAACAGAACGATGTCTAGGCTGCCAACCCTCTAGATGGGCTCCTGTTTTCAGGGGCACTAGGGTTGTGGCAGTAGTCTTTCAGATTTAACTAAAAATTGCCAAAACCCCAGTACATTGCTGAGATGTTAGCAGAATGAGAAAGAACCATGACAAGATTACTGAAGAAAAGGATGTCACCGAGCCCTTCTCATACCAACAGCGGCATCCACACTAAAAACATAAGCCTTATATCCCTGCACAAAAGGTACTGCTGAATGTATTATTTGCAAATTCTACCATTTAAGAAAGTCTTTTTTTTCTGTTTGTTTGTTTTGGTTGGTTGGTTGGTTTTTTGGTTTTGGTTTTTTGTTTGTTTTGTTTCTTTCTTTTTGTTTGTTTGTTTGTTTGTTTTCCAAAATGCGTGAAGAAAAGTGTGAGTAGGGCAAATGAACACAGTGGGGAGAATCTGTGAGTCGCTAGTGGACATTCTCAAAAAAAGGCAGAAAAATAATTTCCAGCATCACCTGGCTAATGTAAAAGCTGAGGAGGAAAGCAGGAGAACCTCACCTTCTTCTGGGAAGAGTTCTTAGGCAGAGACTATTTAGTCATCCAGGGTATAGAAAGCTTACTGAAAGTGAGGAAAATGATGTCTCTGTGAAAGGACAGATCTTTGTAGTGAGTAGGAATTTAATGCTGAGCAGCCACATATTGCTACTGGCATCTAAAGTCTCCGAGTTGGTCCACTCCAGAATTTGCATGCCCAACAAGAACAACAAACAGTACAAGAGAAGGGACCATCCCTCTAAGCCCCACCATCTCTTCAACTTGTCTAGACAATTTATCAAACAGTCAACAATAATGAAGAGTTTCAGTGTCAAAGGATATTTTCTCTGATAGCCCAATCAATGAAGTCAATATTCCTTCTCTCTTCCATGCCCTTCCTGCCCCTCCCTGCCTTTGAATTTGCACAGTTGCCACTACTAATGGAGTCTCACTGGTGAAGACAACAGCTGAGGAAACACCTGAAGTTTTCACAGAGCCTAGTTTAAAAAAGGTCATTTCCTTGGAATTGAAAAATAAATAAGTACATAAAAATCAACCATTTCAATGGATTACAACTGAGGAAACTGTAGGACACTGAAATATACTCAGCCTAAGATAAGGCTGTCTTCTCACTTTTCATCATTTTACTGTCTGCTCAACTGGTTGGCAGTTATGATGCTGACAGTTTAATCCTAATTTCTAAATCAGTGCCAACAACTATTTCTTTCTCTAAAATGATACAGAAGAATCATAAATAACATAGAGCATGATGCCAAATAATCCCTTTCCTTTTGGCACACCAGGAGAAGAAAAAAAAAAAAACACACACACAAAAAAAAAAAGCCAAGAAAAGATATCCACAGTCATTCCTTCTTCCTAGGAAAGAGCAAACCAGACACAGTGTAAGAAATATTTTCCCAGCTAGTGTGGGCAGCTAAAACTATCAGAAGGTGTGACTAAATTACATTTTGTGACTTTGCTTGTTTAATTTACAGATACTTGTGCTTCTAAAATTTAGAGTGGCAAACTGAAGAAATTCTACTGGATCAATGATTCTGTGCTTTTTTTGAATTAAAAAAGATCATTGCTATAGGAGACACAAGGAGTATTGATTTCAATCTTCTAGGGAACAATGGATGTCTGGATCAAATATAGACTTGCTATATGTCCTTTGAGCATGAGGTTTTGGTTGTATAGAGTTGTTACTGTGACCTTTACAGGGGCCCAAATGTGTGGAAGAGCTAGATCACCTTATGCTACTGCAGAACATGGAGCTCGAGAAGTAAAACTGAACTTTCTTGCAATCCACTTGCAGGCACCATACCTTGTGCCAACTTACTGCAGTGCAATAGATCCTTTTCAGTTTAACTCTTTTACCCTATATTGCTGGCTAATAGAGTAAAAAACGTTCTTAATTTCAGTATCAGTCTGGGGAAGCTTAATAAAAATAAATGTTCATCAATGAAGGCTGGATTCAGAATGTTCCAAAAAAATGCTCTCCAGTATTTACCTGGGAGGCTTCATTGTGAAACCTCTGTCAACAAGCTCTTCCCAATTAGCCTGTTCACCCCTATCCTGAAGCCTGGTACTGGAAAGTGCACAATATCCACAGTTCCCACTGGAATCAGGGCAATCCTGTTGCCTTCCATGTTTAACATGTTCTCAACATCTCACAGGATGTGGTCTTCAAGCTCCAGTTCACAAGAACATGTGCTTAACTTAAGCATGCGAGTAGTCCCATTAATGCTGAAGTGCTTAAAGTTAACCATGTATGTAATTGCTTGCAGGGCTGGTTCCTTAATTAGCTACACTCATCCTTTAATCCTTCGTGTCTTTTAACCTCTGCACTGTTACATGCCTCAATTTCTTTAATCAGATAATGAACATTAGGGAAGTTGTTATTTACTGCTCTGCTTCAAGACTTGAACGAAAAAAAGATGGACCCTTTGGAGAAATATTGTTAGACATAGTAAAAAAGAATACAATGGCTTAAAAAAGGTGTTTGCAACTCTTGAAAAAGTCTTCATTTTCCTTTTGTTAAATGACTTTTCACACTTCCTGAAGTCATGTATTGATTTCTTGATGAGATTATTCCTAAGTTTAAAAATTGCACATTCATTGTATGATAAACTTCCAGGTTTAACTAAAGTCCTACAGCACTTTCAAAGCAGCAAATAAAAACTGAAATGCTGCAATGCAAAGATAATAGAATGGCTATATTAAACCTACTGCCAACGAAAAAAACCCAGCAAAACCTTGCAACAATTAAATTCTAGAGATACAAAATAGAACAGGGGGAAAAAAAACCCAAAACCACAACAAAACACCTCTGGCAAAAGTAGTTTTGAAGAGGATATTTTTCAATTACTGTTTTTCATTAAGTGTCTGCTCATTGCACTTGGATATGCCGGTTGTGCTGCCTGCTTTCTGCCAATCCCTCCTTATCAACTCCAAGGGTACCAAGAGGGCAGGAAAGCCCATTTGCAGTCCTCAGGTTTCACTGCCTTTTCTACTCCCTTGACCTACTTTTTTTCTCCTAATTTTTATTTTTTTTTTTCTTATTTCAGCACATTAGCATTCCTCCAAATTTTTAATTATTCTCCCTAGTAATTCCTTGGAGCCCATTGCTTGAACTTTTTTTTCTCTGCTGGTTTTATCTCTACGTAATGAGCACCTATACTGCACCATAGTCTAACCCCCTGTAGTGCCTTTACTTCATCTGTATGCTGCAAGCTGTCCCTTTTGGAGAGTTGCCTTGCAGTTTGACAACACTGGGAGTCTATTCTTTCTTAGATGATTTCCCTGTCAGGTTCACTGCTACTGCAAACAGGACTACTGACAACATAGATTTTGAATGCAGCCATGAAAATCTCTTCGTGATAATCTTCACCCAACACTGCATTACATGGTACTACATTGGCTACTGGGCTGGGAATTCTTCCCTGTTTGTAAATCTGCTTTTTTGACCACATTATTTTGAACACTTCATTTCATGCCTTGCACTGAAAAAGGAATAGAGTATCACAGCAAAGCATTAGATGCTTACTTAAAGAGAGGAATGCTAGCCTATCCAATTTTTCTACAGCATTGCTCACTTAATATAGCGAATAAGCCCGAGGTCCAATATGATTCCTTCATAATGTACATTGAACTGCGTCACGTTCTTCTTCTAGCCAGTTTGCTGTTGAGCCAGATGTATTCTACTCATCTTCTCATTACTATGATCAATCTTCTCTCTGCTGATCAGAATTTAATCCTATTAAATCACTAGGCTTGCAGTAAATGCGTATCATACACACGCATGCTTGCCACAGCAGATTACTATAACTGCCTTTATTTTTGGAACATGCACTCAAGGCTGCCCTGGGCTAATCCCTACAACAAACCTGCTGCACGGCTGCAGGAAGCTGGGAGCAGCACAACCCTCCCGTGGAGGGCAAATGCCATTGTTTGGAGCTCTCAGCCACCCCTGGCCGGTGCTCCGGGATCGCCGGGTTGGGGCATGGCTGGCAGGGGGACAGAGCAAACAGCGTGGTCATTGTGGGCCTGTTCTGCACCTTGGACAGCTGCTCATGGCCCGGCTGGCAGCTGCCACAAGTCAACACCTAAGGTCCGTGGAGGTTTCTATACATCCTGGCGCAGTCCAGTTTTCTCAGTTTTACTAAGATTTTTGATTATTTACCCTAAAACAGTAATAGAGTGATAAAGGTCTTGGCTAGGGGAGAAATGTTCCAAGTCATTTATTAATTTGCAGCTGCCGATATTTCAACTAGTAAGGGTCACTAGAGGGTGCAGATTAGCCTCTTCAGGCTCAGCCTGGACGTTTGTTGTGCCATGTAGACCCAGACAGCCTCCTGATTTACCATATTAAGTGCTTCAGAGAGGAGGTGTGAACTACTCATTTTGAGTCTGATTGCATGTGTTCGGTTTTCCTTTTACAAACACAGGCTACCAGAGTGCTATGCTATACAGAGCAAAACATTTCATACCTGTCCTACAAGGTATTTGTCAGTATAACTATTAACGAGAATAGCAACATAAAAATTCAGGTATGGCTTATTTAACCTTTTAATAGTCTGAAAGCAGTGCATTCAAATTGCATCACTTATTTTTAAAGCAGAGAAAACAGGCCAAAGAGATTTTTAGCTTGTAACTGAACTCTTTTCAGATAAGATGCATAGAGTTTTCAGTAGATTCATATTATTTTCCCTTTGTGGCTTGCCAAACGATTTCCTCATTTGACTGCATCTAATAACAGAGTTTTATAATTTAATGGTCTCTAAACTTCTTAGGATTAACAAAGCAGCAAAAAGATAAGAGATTACATTTGAATTAAAGTGTTAGTAACTTCTACATTTAGGTACATATATACATGTGATCTAAAGGGTATATCCTCTAAACTATAAATACACAATTGCTAATGGTTTTTTTTTTCACATTTTATGAAAAACATGACTGACTGAATCTGAATT
Source organism: Formicarius rufipectus (assembly GCA_013399695.1). Classification (NCBI taxonomy): domain Eukaryota; kingdom Metazoa; phylum Chordata; class Aves; order Passeriformes; family Formicariidae; genus Formicarius; species Formicarius rufipectus. The sequence goes on from VXAU01005412.1 coordinate 531,908, forward strand.
TTTTTATGTGGCAATTGTTTTAGGTCACATTTCCAGCTAGCTATTGTAATGAACAACTTGGATTTATAAATATTCCTGCCAGGGAACTAGTGGTTTGGAAAATAATGAGGATGAGAAAACCTTCCTTGTTCTCTGAACAGGCTAGACTCTTAATGAGAGATAATGGTGATGAGCTATAAAGCAGAATGGTTCAGCAATTCTCTCCTGAAAGATAATCACCTAATCATCCCAGAAGCAGCACAGGACAGCATCCTGAAGCCCTTTGCTAAATAAAAGTATCTGTCCAGAGCTTAATTAACAAAAAGTTAGGCATTTAAGACTACTTAAGAAAGTTAAGATCGTTTAATCAAGAGAGAACCTCTGAGTTCACATGGTCATTAGTGGCTCTGTTGAAGATCTAAGCTACTGCAATAAATAAGCAGAGAAGCGTGTTTGCAAGCTGTGGCAGAAGGAAGCAGATATGATTTTTGTATGTTAGATATAGTTGGATTCACCTCCTGGACCACAGGCAGAAAAATAAATACTATTAAAATAAAAATCTTTGCCCACAGTCATTGTTTTGCTATTTAACTTGTTAAAGAAAACTTTCTCTTGTGAAACAATCAGGAGTTATGGTGTGAATTTAATTCTTGACAGTACTCAAATTTACCATGCTGCAGAGGAGTCACAGTTTCATAAACTGTTATTAACAACCTGAAAAATAATGCCCCATACAGGTTATCCAACTGCCAAAAGTGCATATAACAGCATAATTGTGGCAGTGTAGACAGATTCTGGATGTCAGTTTGTCTATTATAATTATTTTTATGTCTACCATTGCCACTGTAGATCACAGGGTCTGTTGCATTGCAGAAGTGGATGGGCAACTGAGCTGCAGATACAGAAAGCCACTGACGCTTAGTCACGCTCTCAAAAAGAGAGATCTGAGTCAGGGAAGATGACATAGTAAAGACAAAGGAATGAAAACAAAAAATATCCTCTTTTTCTGCTGTGGGAAATAATGTCCTTACTGTGATAGGGAGCTGCTAGCTAGCTAGTTGCTAGCGAAAGGGGAAAGTAGGAGCAGCAGCATTTTCAACTTTTCTGAAAGGCACCCGAAAAAGTTGATGCATTTGAGAAGTGTATCAGGATCTAAACTAATAGACTTCATTAATTACAAAAATTTCACTGGCTATCTGACAGCAAGCTGCTTATTTAAGAAATTCTAATTGAAAGTTTGCTCTTTTCCTGGCCTGTTAGATAACCTCAAATAATTTCACCATAAAAAAAAAATGAGTGCAGCACTGGAAGAAGGACCTCTGAGGAATGGGTGGCACGAAGGGAAGATTCAGTGTCGACTCAGGTGGTCAGCTGGTGTGAGATGTCCCTGGTACCAGGCAGGGCTGGCACAGAGGCACATGCTCTGCAGAACCAGTACTCACGTGGGAGCTCTGCTTTTGTCCCCTTGTGGGCAGCACAAGGGGGACAAGGTCTGTTGAATCTGAGCTTGGTTCTGCATGACCATGTGAGGTGTCCCTGCAAAGGTGACAGGGATAAAAATTCTTGTGAGGTGGCTCTGAGTGGAGTCTGCTGAATACAGTAGGGCCTTTCACATGCAACCAGGGCAAGGACAGTGCTCGTAAGAGGCTGAATCAAATAACAAGAAAAGCATTATCAGTTTTCTTAGACAATTCTCATCTCAAATGAGGAACCAGTGGCAGAAAGTTGTAACTGGTGCCATTTCTCTGCTGAGAGTTAGAAGACTGTAAAACCAACTGACAGCAAAAGAGTGACTGTCCAGCAGGGAGATGCTACAGGAGTTGCAAGTGTAGCCTGATACTATATGGATTATTTATGTGAGGATGCTGTGCAGAGAAATATATGATGTCTATTTGGAGTACAATTAAATCTTCAGGTAGACATCTCCTCATAGTCAATATTTGAAAGTGGAGCACAATATGAGACTGGAGGAAATAAGGCTCTAGTTTTCTTCAGCTGTGGAATTCTTCACAGAGCAATTGTTCTAGAATTGATTCTATTCTGAGTCAGATACAGCTTAGATAAAAGTGGTTTAATCAAATCTTAGTTTCTGGTTCAGTAATCCATGCCCAGGAAAAAATAAAACAACACAACAAAGCAATAGAAAAACCTGATATAATGTACAAAAATAACATCATTAGATGAAAAAAATGTAATCAAAATTCCTAGTCTATGGTAGATGTTAAAGTCACGGATTTTTTTACTCATGAATTATGAACATACACTGTAATATAATGCTGTTTTTAAATTTACTCCTTTACTATATATTATCTGAAAAGTGACTATAACAGTTTTCTTCCGAAGTAGCTTTATAGGCAAAGACAGGTAATTTCCTTAAGGAAGATTTTTTTTTTTTTTAATTTTNTTCCCCCCCAATTTCTTCTTTCTTTCATTTTATTCTTATATTGTTCTTACCCTTTTCTGAACATAAACATCTAGATAAGTGAGGAGAGCCTTGACCCTCCACTAATTATTAGCATTTTGAGACAGATTCAAGTCAATGACCTATGGATTAAAAGCACTATAATCTGTTATCAGTCTACTAGGAGAATTTGTCCTAGTCTTAAGTGTCATTTAGGAAAGAGGGTCTCTACTTCATGATCTTTTACATTTACTATTTAAAAATTAATTAATCCTAAAATAATTAATGCCCGTTTATATTGTTATCTGTTCACTGGCTTCTGTGCACTCCAGGTACAAACGTAACAGGATTCACTCTTTTTTTTTTGTCCTTCATGGTTCAATCCCCAAAATTGTAGTTCATGGTCAAGATACTTGTCAAGATATTGCTCCTTTTGCTGGTTGATAATTCACAGAACAATAGAAACTATCTTCCAAACACCACCTGTCTTTTTAATAATTCATGATATTAAATAAATAAAATGAAGTATGTATCCACCACCTTGTTTCTTTAAACTTGCTCAACCCCCTCATACACATTTCATGATAAAAGTTGTAGGTTAAGAGACACTGATTAGTCATCATCACAGAAAGGGAAGCTTCAACCATGGAAAACTTCTAATTTACTGTTTCCCTACAAGAGAAGACCACTTCCAGTTGCTGTCACTATGAGTGTGACAGTTGCTTAAGTCATCCAAGTTGCACACATCAAGTCCATGTATTTATACTGTTTGTCCTTTCAAACAATTGTAACAAAATTCAAATCCTTTCTAATGAAGTTCAATACAGTATTTTTAGAATATCAATTATTTTTACTTTTTATTAAATAAAAGTCTGTGTTTTCTGTATTTCTATAGCTTCATTTTTTTTAACTTTTCAACTTAAATAGCTTACTGTATGAATTTCAGATGTAGGTATTGAGCACAGCAGAGTTAGAAATTTGATTGTTACACCCATGACAATGTTCTGCTCTGATCTCCATCATGAAAGTGGTGTGTTTACTGACAGTGTATTTACAGAGCATAGTTTGAAACAGAAAACTACTTTTTGATTCTTTAGAAGCATGGAACTGACCCATGGGCACCAAATCCACATCCTCAAGAGCTGCTTAAAGACCTTCATACCACCAAGCTGATTGTAATTTTGTGTGGCCACTTTGAACATCTGACTTGACAGAGTTATTCAGTGCCATAGAAAGAGTCTGTAGGGCAGAAAACATCATGAATACAAACCTTTCCTAAGCATGAAGACATATTTCCATTTCATTTTTTAATACCTATTTTGAATGTTGCTTTTCAATCAGCATATAGTTGAATAATCAAACTTATTTATTTTTAGCAAGGAGTCTGAAATGTGATAATTCACTGTTCTGTACTTTCCCCTCAAGCAATCTGTGGAAAGGCAACAGCTCTGCTTCACAGATAACATGCTGATTAGCAGCTCAATCTGCTTCTTCTGACCAGTGGGACTATGTCACACATAGTTTTGATAGCAGAACTGAAACCAGCAGGTATCCCCTTTAATTAATTTTTCTCTTACCATTACAAACATGTTGTTGTTGGCTGGACTTCGCGAACGAAGATCTTGGGATAAGCCTGCGCAATGGATTTTTTAGGTGAGGCACAGTGTGCGCAGAACTGGCCCCACCCCCTTTACTCCTGAGGCTCATCTTGCCACGGCCGAGCAGCTCGGACGGTGACAGCAAGTTCCTCCAGGATTCGAACCAGCGTCCTCAGAGGAGGAGCAGCTCCACAGGCGGGGGCCTACGCCACTCGGCCAACGCCCGCCGCCTCTCAAGTGTAACATACAAACAGCAAAGCAATAATGTCAGGCTGTTGAGAAATCCTGGGAGCCCACGTGGGTCAGAGCACCAGGGGAAGACCTCGCCTTGTCCTCTCTGCCACCAAATGACACAAACGTGGCATCGCAGCCACGCCTGTAACACGAGCTGGGGCAGCATGTTACAAACATGTATCTAGATAGATAATACATTGTGCAACTTACCGAGAAGCAACAACAATTTTGATAACTGAAGAATTGTTATTAAACCCCCCAAACAAACAAACATCAATGCAGGGAGAAGCCAGATGCGGTGTGCATGGGCAGGGAGGAGGGATTGCAGAAATTCAGATGACAAACTTCCTTGCATACAGCCTCTTTCAGCCTGAGGGTTTTCAGAGTGCACCCAGAGCTACAGCAGAAGCATTACTCAATTACTACACTGTGATGTGGATGATCTCGGGTACATAAATCAGTTCAGCTGCGCAAATTTCTAACACGACCTTGTCATCCCACGATATGAGGTGTTTAAACAAGGTTTGAAGTTCTGAGTAAAGAAATATAAATCTGCTGAATTCTGTGACAAACAACTACTGTTAGTGATTGTTTTAGCCAGTTACATAAGATCATGTTGTGTTTTTCTTCAGCTGGTGTTGAAGATAACAGCTTTTTTGGAGATATGACAAAATGAAACACCCACAAAGAGAGAGGAGCAACCAGTGCTGACAGAGGCAGAAGAAGCAGCTCATGTGTCTGAGTCTGTTGCTGTTTTGGAGACCATAGGTTGGAGAAGGAAAGCCTTCCATTGCCCTATCTGTCCACTCCAGATACAGCAAATGACTTCTAGTCTTAAACTGAAGTTGCTTTTCTTGATGAAAGGTTCACAGCATCATGAGCAAGAGTTACAGATGGCAGGAAAGGGCCTGATGTTACTTGGTTTCCTTTGATTCACCTGTCCTCAGTCCAGCAAGGCCCCAGTGGCACTGATGACTTTAGGAGGCAGTTGCATGGGGATAGCCATGATGATTTAAAAACCAAAAACCGTTCCATTTATTCCATCTGCACTTTTATCACTGACACCAATTTATGCAGTCCCCATGTCAATGGCTAAGTAAACACCTGAATAAACCTCACCTTTTTGTTGACTAACTTCTGACACACCACTTTTAGTCTTCAAATTTTGCTCTCTTTGATGGGTTTTGTTCTGCCCAGCTATTTATATAATGTGCAGAATGAGATTCTTAGCTCGTGCTTGAAGACTTAGACACAAGTGCTTCTAGGTGTCTTGAAAAACCTTGTGCTTCCTGTTCTGCAGATACTTAACATTAAAAATAATGGAGAAAAAAAATGGGGGAAAAAAAAAAAAGGTCAGGGGAAGGGAAAAACAGCAAAGAAAAATTTCAGAGGGGTACTATGGGGTGAAGCAAGGTAATATAGCATTATAGCTTGTATCTCTGTGGTGTTCCTTTGAGCAGCATACTGGATGAACTTTTCAAGGACTACTTAACTTAAGACTGGAGTCTTTGAAGTAGGGATCAAACCTCGGGGTCCCCCTGCAATAGCCCTTCACCCCTCAGGAAGGGGAGTAATGCTGCCTTCTGTGCAACTTTCATATGCATCCTCACCCTTACTCGGCAAATCTGCCTTCTGTGCTGCTTTAAAGCCCACAAGAAATTCCTTGGTGATGCAAAGATGACGCCTGCAAAACCTCTGTGCGAGTCTTGCCAGCAGCATGCCCGTGTCTCCGTGGATTTGCACCTTGCAGCATCATTAGCACTTAGACTGCAAGACGCTAGGGCTAAAGACTGTGTCACTGACAGGTTCTGTCAATTGGTGTGTGCAGCTGTGGCCTTTGATTGAATCATAATAATGCAGTATCAGACTGCCATGTGGCATCACTGGCCTGCCCTGTCAAGCTGAACACAGTATATCACAAAATGAATTAAATGAAAGTGAGAAAGGCCTTGGCATATTTAAGGAAAAGAATGGTTTCATTCCTGCTCTAGGAGGAGACCAAAAAAATAAAAAAAGATTGATTCCCAAGTATGAACATATTATATAGCTGTCATTTACAGGAATGAAGCAAAAATAAACTCCCTTGCTACTACTGACATAGTCTAATAACCTGCATTGCTTGATATAGAATCTGCCCAGAGCTAATGACTTCAGGTCTTGCTGACTCTGTATGGCTCAGTTCCCAGAGTCCTACCAAGCATATGGGGAAAATAGCCAGGTTTTGTACAAACACAAATGTTTGCTTGAGTTGAGCCCAGGACCAATACAGTCTAACCATCATCTGGGGAAAGGAAGTTTTGTTGCCAAGTAAAAATTTAATCTGGAAGCTGAGAGTCAGTAAGAAATAGAGTTGTTTCCTCAGACAGTCCTTCTCTGCTATGAAAATCAAATCCAGGGTAAGAGGAGCAGATTGTAAAATATTGTGCTATGATGATATCTAAATACCTCCTAAAAAAAAAAAATTTATGACTTTAGTCGAGTCCTGAAGGGAATTTGCAGAACTGCAGGACCACTAGCACTGATGTGGGGATTGCAGACAGCACAAATTAGGTTCTAAATAATGGATCAAAAAGAGAAGCCTCAAAAGCTACTTTTTATTGCTCTTTGGGGAATAGCACAGCCTATTATAAAATACTGCAGGTTGTGAAGCTCCAATAGAATTGTGTAGTTTAAAGGGAAAAAAGCCTCAAGGAGGATGAGGAAAGCTCAATGGCAGTGAGTCTGGTAGAGCTACACCTCTGTACAGTAGAAGGTGGTGGTACACAGGGCAGGGATGTTGGGAGGCCTAGAGATGGGCACATCCCAACCCTGCACAGTGTTGCTGTATTTGCTGCTCAACAGTGTGCAATGTAATGTAAACTTGCAATGCCTGGGTGATTCAATCCGTCCCTGTCAATCCTACATTCTTAAAATAAAGCAAAGGTCATTATATGACCTGATGAAGAAGAGCATTCACGGGATGATGACATTCAGGTAGATCGAGCTGGGTTGCTGATACCATGTTTTATCCGAGCATGATGACACCAGGAACTATTTTAGTTCCTCAAGTCAAAAGGAGCAGGCACCACCAGCATAAACCAGCCTTTGTTACTCCAGGCTTTATTATAAGATGCAACACAGACCTGTCTTCAATTAACCCTCTATAACGTGGTTATTTATGGCTCTTTTGGAGTATTTTTCCAAGTGATTTTTGATTAGAGAAAAAGCAAGAAAAAACACAAAATCAATTATAATCAGGTCTAAATTAAATGAAAATTAAATATAAATACAGATCAAATATAAATTGAAATGCAACAAAGAACAGTAGCTTATTTTCCCCTGAAACTTAAACAGGCCAACAGCAGTGAACACTTAGCTATCTCCAAGCAAACCAAGAGCTTGCTTGCCAGACTCAATCTCGGGTGACCAGCTCTTTGCAGCTACATGCAAGTTTCAGTAAGAAAACAGATGGTTCACTGGATCTTTGCTTCGTGAAGAATAATAGATGAGTAGATAGAGCCTCTCAATCTCAGAGTGGCACACGGAGTGATCAGAATCCTAATCACAACCATGCTGTGATAAAAGACTCCGGATGAAGAATGAATTAAGGTGGTTTGTCTGTTTTATCAATAAAAGTAATAGTAAGATATATTTCTTACAATTCTTTAAGCAGAAGACTACTTGCAGGAGTGATACATACTGCTTATAAAGCCATGTGAAGTGGGATAAATCATCCTGTCCATTTAATGCTTGTGCATTTGCTGCCTCTCCATTATCAGCAAGATTATTCCCTACATTCTGTAAAAAAGGATAAGAATATATAAAAAATATACACACCAAAATTCTCCTTCTGGCATCTTTTGTACCCTTACTGTGAAGGCTGGCACAGGTTAGAAAACAAATCATTTGCTTTATGTGTCACTGTTTTGTTATTATTATACATTATAGACTAATGCAGAATTCTGTCATGTAGAAATATTTGAGCAAGATTTCCACATTTGAAAAACAATTTCATGTCAAGAAGGTAATAACAAGTGAAATAACATCAATATAAGTAGAATATTAGGACAACCAAAAATAAATGACATTTCAGCCTATGGTATTAGAAGGAAATAGCTTAAATTATTCAGCAAGTGAACTGATGTCATGTGGTCAATTCACTGCATGTTTCACATATCCCAATTAGAATTAATGCAATAATAAAGATTGATTAGTAAGTAATAAACAGTGGCCAAACAAATTACTGTTAACATAAGTCAAATCTGCTAGGAAAGCATATCTCTCTCCCTCCAGTTTGCAGAACAACCCTTGACACAAACCAGAACTGAACAAACAATTCATTCACAAATATTTTCATACAATTTCATCCATCTTGGAAATACAGATCAAGCTGTCTCCGAAGAAGTCACTGAAAAATTTGTGAATATTGTTTTCTCAGTGTATGACTGTCCAAGAGGTGATAATAAAAAAAAAAAAAAGAAAAAAAAAACAAAATATTTATTTGGACTTACATATATAAGACTGCACCATGGTTGCCCATGCTGGCTATAATGAAATACGATGAACAAGGGAGGTCATGCATTTTTGTTTGTATTGCAGCTCCACATTAATGTGATGAAATTAAATTCATTTATGAACATCTAGGCTTTTTACTCAAAGTAAATAATGATTTATGCTACAGAGATTTTAATACTGATTGAGCCCCTTCACAAATGTTGATTCAACAAGACAAATTGCAAGGCCTCACAGCTTTCATACAAAGCCATTCCTGCCTTCCTGTCTCTCAGATGGTGTCAAATGGTACAAAGTTGTGCCACAGTCAGTGGTACAAAACTTGTCCTAACATCTCTCTTCTAACTCATTGTAAATAGAGCATTTTCATTTTTGGTACAAACCCATCTTTCCCATAGATACAAAACTGAAGCTGAATCTTGGATTCCACAGGCTAACACCGAAAGGATTTATTAGCTAAAACAAGACCCCTCATGCCATAGTTTTCAGTCCATGGGATGGGATGCAATCTCATTTCACATGCAATCACTTACCAAGAAAACCTAAAAACCACCCGTGTAAGACCCTTCAAGGCCTTCATATTTTTTCTCACCCCTTCTGAGTAATTCCCATTAAACAGCACTTCTGGCACAGTGCTATTGCTGACCTGTAGTCAAATGTTGCTCTTTTATTACTTTGTTTTGTGCCAGTCTTCAGATTGCATAAAGTTATAAGTCCATTGTTTCAGAAGGGTTTATCACTAACAGCAAGCCAAGGAATTGGAAACAGAAGAATTTTCACCTCATGGTGGACAGCACTGCTGTGAAAAAGCAAGTTCATCTTGCTTGTGTGGACCAACAGACATTGAAATACAGCTCACATGGCAAAAACTTCTCCCTTTCTATTTCATTAATATTTGGCATTAGATCACACAAATAATTCTGTTTTAAGTATTCAAGACCTACTACAAAATTCACAATGGAATACATAATTGCCTACAAGGTAAATATACCCGTGAAAGGCTTAAAGTAGCATAAAGATTACATTCCCCATTTTGGGATGTTAGAGCTGAAAAATTGGAAGTCTTTGCTCCAGATTTACCTTATTAAAAATGCCTGTCCCCATATGTGTTGCTGTGGTCAGCATGTGTAAGAAACACTTGGTAAGATGGGAATCCATTTGGGCTTTCTGACAAAGCTTTCCTCCGAAGTTACAGTAACCACTGTTCTCAGAAATCAATGGTAAAAATGGCAAGCTTGAATGACACTCCTTGTTGTTTTAAAGGTTCAAATAGCAAATAAAGAAATACAAGACCACTGCTTGATGCCCCAGATACTTCACAGTTTATGGCTGCCTTGCAGAGAACTCAGCTGAGACACAGTGCTTTCGAGAGACTTGTTCAAACACACATCGCTCTCACCAAACTTCTCCTCTCTATCTCTTGGCTTGCTGTGCACTCCTACCCTCCCCATCAGATTTATATGCAGTATACTCCTAGATCTTGAGATAAACTAACAGGCATCTGAAAGAGACCCCAAATGAAATATTCATGAACTGTCATAACATTCATTACCATTTTATGATTCTCTTTACTTGGTTGAACAACAACGCTTTCTAGCACTCTATTAAATCAGCTAGCAAACTTTATAAATCACCAGCTAAACTACATGAATCTGTCACTTCTTAATGTACTGTCTGGGCTCCAAAAATACTTGAGTACATGGCAAAGTCATACGACTTACAGGACTCTCTACTGCCATTCTTCAACATTGATTTTTCTGGGCAAACTCTTAACTACTAGGAATTCACCATTTCTTTTATGGTTCAATTTCAGTTTGGTAAATAGATATGCCAAAGAAACAGGTAAAATCTAACAGATATTTACTTTTGTAATGATGAAAATATACTTAGCTTATTTAGAAAAAAAATAACACTCAAACAAAATTTAATTTACCAATTAAAACCAAAACTTTTTGTTGAGCTATAGTGAATAGAACAGAGATGTGCACATCCAGATAAAGCTCTGCAAGACTCCTAATGCTGGACTGAAAGCTAGTTCAGGCTGCTAGAAGATGATGCTAAATCCTAATGAATGAAAGTGGAAGTGACTGGAATTGCTGAGGACACAGATAACCTAAAGAAGAATCGGACCTGTCCATTTTCATTAACATTGTCAACTCTCATTTGAGGCCTTCTGGGCAGAGATCTTCCTGGCTGTCTGTACTGCACTTTTTCCACCTATCTCTGCAGGACAACAATAGCTCTCAAACCAACTTTTATCAATGATTTGAGCCCAGGATCAAAATGGTCCTTTTATCTGTTGTACTCACTGGCATAAACACTCCACACTTTATTGTCTTCCTGTTTTTTTCCCAGTTACATCAGGCTTGCTTAGCCTGTTTCTCTCCATGTTGCTTGCTAAAATCCAGACTCTATATAGCTCTTAGTCATGAAAAATTTCAAGCAATTCTCTGAGGGTTTTTTGGCCACATCAGCCTACTCAATAATGTAGTTGAGAAAAAACCCTGGAGGTTATTGAATAAAAAAACTCCACCCTGCCTCTAAACCAAAATAAAGCTATCAGCTATCTCCTGAATTTATTGACTGTAATCACACCTGACACCTGAAATATTTTCAGCAGCATCTGTTCTGTTGATAATATTCTACAAGGTCACAGTTGCAATAAATTTTGTATTCCGCAACTGAAATTTTCTGTATCTGAAGTTTTGGTCCCTTTTCTACCATTCCCTGGGTCATATTGATTTGCATGACTCTTGGCCCTGAAGCTCTGGAAGCCTAAGCATATTTTGAAGCTAATTCCTTTCCTTTAAGGAGCTGGTAGATAACCTAGAAATTACCTACACAGAAGGTTGACCTTCTGATGCCACTCATCTATTCCTGTTCCTGAAGTTAAGCACTAGTTTAAGTGCTTTATCATGTTAGAGAAACAGGGCCAGGTTCGGGGCCCCTGACACCAGCAGGAGGTATACACAGTGACAAAATAACCTGTGGATTAGGCTAAGAGTACTTATAACCATTACAAGAACACTTGACGTCCACATATTTATGTATGCATTAAAAAAATTATGAAAAAGGCAGAAAATTTCAAAGTAGATTGTAAAATTTTGGTAATTTATTTGAAGTTATAGGAGCTTTCAATTGTTAGTGCAGAACCATTAGGCTAAGTGATATGCAGTATGACTTTTAAATTCAAGTTCAGAAAAGAAAAAGTACCACAGAGAAAATGATTATTTTGGATATGTTGACATATTAGGTTGTTTTAATATAAAATTAAATATTTTCATTATCCTTCAATTCTTTTTACTTCTTTCTTGTCAGTAACATGAGCAGAGATTTGGGTTTCAAGTAGATTCTGAACAATCTGCAAAAAACCTTCATTTAATAAAAAGCAGCTACATCCAGTCTGGCATCCTAGTTCTGGCTTCATTGACTGCCAGAGCAATACTCCCATTATCTTAAATAGGGGTATATATTTCTTTTTGGTGGTTAAATGCTATCAAAAAAAGCTCTAACATCTTTCTTACTTTTTATAAACACTTCTCTATAGAGCACATTTCCAAAAGATAAGCATACAAAGGTGAAAAAGGTTTCCCTGGGTCAGGCCTGAACTTCTTTTGAAGAAGCCTGTAATTTACATTAGAGATGTAGCAACTAGAAACATGTATTACTGCAACTGAACTGTAGATGTTTGCCTTTTTAATTTGGGAGGAATGTTTGCTTTGAAGATACCTTTCCAAATGTGATTTATTATACCTTATGGCAACAGAACCAAGTGTTGCTGAGGTTAGCAGAGCAATATGGCAAAGACACTAACAAAGCATTCACAAGATGGAAGTGATTGCAAATTTTCCATTGGAATGTTTTCCCAGGGAAGAATTGCTTTTGATCAAATCCAATATTTCTATACAGAATAGGTTTCTCCTTAAAAGCTTTCAGGTTAGGAATGCTTTATTTTTTAAAAGGTTATCTAATAAATAAACAACCAAACAAAATCCACACCCTTTCATGAAATCTCATTTTCCTGCTCCTACATCTATTGTATTGCACTGACTTCAGGCTTGGCATTGCATTACATGAGTAGTGTCTGCAGGTATTTGACAGAAGACAGCAATTTTGTTGCACTTCACATGTAAGGGAACATAGCATTCAATACAAAAATTAATGACTAAAGTTTATTGTTTTAACTAAACTTGAAGACCACTGCTTTTTTCAGTTCAAGGTATTTTGTGTGAACATTCCAACTTATTATCAAAGTTCTGGATATGACAGGTTTATAAATGGTCAAACATTCCAACTGAGATAATACATTACCGGTCAAAATTTGCTTTGATATTAATTGTCACATTCCATAAGGTCCAGCTGAAATTTAATGCAATGATATCAAAATTCTGTGATACACAATGCAACACATCATAATGATGCCAAAATTATTCTGGTTTCCAAATAATTGCCATGTTTGCTTGAGGTATTTAACTGTTTTGTAACAGTTTTATTTTGGTCCTGAAGCAATGACCAAATTTGCTAAGGAATCACTTCTTCAATTCTGAATTGCAAAAATACCCCAAACCCAAACAAGAATTTAGAAGATTGGCTTATAGGTTTCCATCAGACATGACAATGGCTTGAAAGTTACTTTTGTTAAGAATGGAAGATCTCTGTGACAGTATCTCACACCAATTTGTATTGTTAAAATGAAATATTTATATTCTAGATGGAGAAGGTGAGATTCAGTTGCTCGAATGTCTTTGCCTAATGACATTTGAGATATCCTAAGGTATCAGTGACATCTCTGCAGGACTGGCAATGGGGCATAGGAGACATCCAAGTTTCCCTAAGGCAACAGGCAAAGGCTAAACAGGATAACCCAACCATCTAAAATGGCATTGGGTGTCTGATTTTTTGGGTATCTGAATTGTTTCATTAAAGCATATAATGTTATAACATTAATCCTACCACTCATTGAGTAGCTGGAAAAACACTTTCTACTGAATTGTAAGAGAAGGAGCTATGAAATCTGTGTTTTGCTTCTGATATATATTTTGACAGTGACAGGTTAGTTATGGACCTTGTCCAGATACCTAATAATAACATTATGTGAGACTTGCATGCTGACAAATAAAATAGAGGCCTTACTTTGGTAAAATCACAGGGGGAAAGCTCATGAAAGTCACAGGGCTGTATACCACATCTGAAGTAACTGTTATTCCTTAATCCTGCAAGGCTCTATCTAAGGAAATTTGTCTCTCTGTAACCCTTAGGAGAAAAGAAGCATTATTCCCATCTGCATTTAGTTGTCTATTTTTACCAAGAAATCTAGTTAGCAAAGCTCCTGAGACCCTTTTTCTGTCAGTGGAGGCAGGCGCTCTGAATTCCCTTCTGAAAGAGCCCAAGTTAAGCTTTACCCTTTTCTTTCTGGAAGGTTTACATTAAGGGATGAGATCTCAGGGTCAGGTAATCTAATATTCTTTTATGATGAAGCAACAAAAACTATGGGGTTTTTTGTGACTACAGCAAGGATTTTCAAGTCTGCTTTGGTTCCCTAACTACTTTATTGCCCACTGTATCTTTCATCTCCTATGAGAAAATCTGTTTCATGAGAGTGCATGTTTTTTCACGTGAGATCAGGGGAACTGCCTCACATCTGACTTCTACAGTAGCAGAACAAAATAAAAGAGTTCAGGCCCTGCTTTGTTATATCAGCTTGGATTTTGAGTCACCAGTGGATATATGAAATCACACAACATATGTATTGGCCATAATTATAGTGCTTAGAGATAATCAGATGTGAGATTACTTGAAATATAGTAGTATAATCAATAGACAATAATAAGGAAAGTAATTGGATAACCTTTTAGGTGAAGCTTCCTGCCCATTTAAAACCAATCAATCAAAACAAAAAACAAAACAACCCCCCTGAAATTTATTTAAGGAGTTTTGGATTTATGGAATTCTAGCCTAAGAATGTGATCAATATTTTTGATATAGACATCTAGAACTCAGAAACGTAACATATGTATCACAACTATGGCTAGATGGAAAGGTAGGAGAAAGATAACTTTGAGAGAAGAAAAGAATTAATTCTTCCTTGATGACTGTCTGAAAAAAACATCACTTAATGAAATGAACTCTAAACAAATTAAAAGCACAAGATAGCCTCCAATATCAGGTTTTGTTTGATAAGAACTTTGATGTACATGGGCAAGATGGAACAGCATAAGGCCAGCTGAACCTCATGAGCCCTTTCTACTGCTCTACTCAGGCATGGTCACAGGCAAACCTCTGCAATTTATACTCTCAACATTGGTTTCTGATGCTTATTTTGCAGGCTTGGTTTTGGCAGTGCACGTTGGGAAGTTGTACTGGCTTGGCCCATCCTGTCTGACTTTTAGCCATCATCTATTATCCAAATAAAAGGAAACTTTTGAGAAGAGAGAAGGGAAGTCTGTAACAAGAAGAGGAGCTGACCTAAATCCAGACAGCTTATTCTCAATGGTTTCTTTAGAGTGGTTTGTGATCATTTCAGTGCCAGCTGTGAGTACCATCAGACCTTCAGCAAGACCAAGACTCTGGCCCACAGTTTGCTCTGCTTTGCTCAACAAATCTCTCTGTTCAGACCTTCACCAGAGCCGGTGTCTAACGTCAGCTTCAGGCATTTGAATGCTTTCCAAATCAGCAACATCAGAGAATAACTCCCCTCAAATTTCCAAAAGAAAAACTACTAAAACAGGGATCAGATTGCTACTAACACTGGGCTGGTAAATGAAAAAGGTGCCATTCTTTGATCACCATAGTTCATTACAGTAATTGATACTTTTCAGAGTCAAGTAAGTCTAAGCCAAAATCTCTACATAATAGCACTATTTTTGTAGAATCATACAATAATTAGGGTTGGAAGGAACCTCAGAGATCATCTAATTCCCACCCGGCCTGCCATGGGCAGGGAAGTTTCTGCTAGACCAGGCTGCTCAAAGCCCCGTCTGACCTGGCCTTGAATATTTCCAGGGATGGGGCATCCACATCTCTGTGTGATCTGTTCCAGTGTCTCACCACTCTCACAGTGAAGAATTCATTCCTAATATCTAATCTACATCTGCCCTCTTTCAGTTTGAAGTCATTGTCCCTTGCCCTGTCACTAAAACACCTTGTAAAAAGTCCCTCTCCAGCTTGCTTGTAGCCTTTTTAGGTACTGGAAGGTGTTATAAGATCTTCCTAGAGCCTTCTTTCTCCTAAACTGAACAATTGTCAAGTCCAGTATATCACAAAGTGATACAACGTAATTTGCCATAAGTACACTTATTATATAAGTAAATATCAAGGGAATGGAAACACGACTTTAATTTTGTGCCCTGTGATGAGACTTTACTTCTTCGTGTGGCAATTTGGGTAATTTCAAAAATATAGGCAGTAGTAAGGTTCTTATGCATTAACTAGCTAGAACTAGTCTCCAGATACCTGGACCAAGGGAGTTATTTCTCAGGAGATGAGTCCCATGAGATGTTGAACATTCTGGGTCCAATTCAACAGAGTATTTAAGCACATATTATTTTACTTTAAGCACAGGAGAAAATCCTTTATTTAAGCTATAATTCTAAGTGTCTAAAAGAACTAAATTTTGTTTTCCTAAATTCACAAACAATGCAACCAGTAAACAAAATAACTCAAACAGTTGGATGATGCAAGTCCCGCCGTAAAGGACAAACGGCAACAATAAAGACTCCTTGTTCTGGAAAGCCTGTTCCCCTTTAGCTTACAACCTGTCTGGGTTGCAGCCCTTGTCTTATATCCATGTTTTCTTTACCCCAGCTAGGTAATTCCTAAAACACAGTACACAGCATTATTAACTTCCTGAACCGCTCTCCTCCTTAAATGAGGCAGGTGTTCTTCAGTTCTGTACTGGCTGTCAGCTTCAATTATTGCTGAGCCAGCTGAATTCTCCCTTGCCATGCTAGCTGACTTGGAGAGAGCAGGAGTGCTCTGTGAGATGACATACATATGCCTGCATTCTCCCCACTTTCTTAAGAATCCAAAGTAAATTATCCTGTAAAAAACTGTTTAAACCAAAACCTGAAGAGTTGTTTCAGGGTTGGTTATTCTTTGTTGAGCATATTTTTGGGATAAAAACTGACCTCAGGGCTACTTTGCTGTGAAAATTTCAATATATTGAAGTCCTAATGAAAAGAATGGGCTTAAGTGCTACCCCTCACCAGAAGAGCCCTAGAATGCAGGATTTACTGGCCTGGGCAGAGCAACATTTAAAAACCATTAGCTGACCTGAAGCAGTTTTTAAATCTGGTTAAGAGTTGAGAGTGAATTGACACCTGTACCATTCCCACGGAGGATACCTCTAATAAATTTGAAAAAGGTGTCTCGGATATTTGTAGTGCTGTGTTTAGTTTTTCAGATCAGTAAGATAATTCCTGCTTTGCAGGCTATTAGTGTCCCTCCTGTTCTTGTTCTAAAACATTTTAATGAGCAATTAAAAAGAAAAAACTCACACCAAAATAAAAATCTGACTTGTCATGAACAAAAATATCTGGTATCTGACTCACACACTGGAATTCCCCCCTTTAGTCCCCTTGTGTCTATTTGGTGTCCTGCAGAGGAAAGAAGAATACAAAATTCATAGACATATTTTAGTCTTGTCATAATCTAATGAAGGTACATGAGCCTCCTAAGGAGGCAGTTTGTGTGGTTTTTTTTTATTTTTTTGTTTTTGGTTTTGGTTTTTTGTTTTTTTGTTTTTTTTTTTTTTTTAATGTATTCTAGAATACATGTTGGGTATTTATGCTTTTTTTCTCTCCATTTTTGAATGCTGCCCTGTGACTTTGGTTAAAAAATTAGGAAAGACTCAATCTGTATTTAAAAGGTAATTGAATTAAATATTTTCTCGAAACTACATATTCCAATAACAACTTTCTCACTGCTTCCAGCCTATACAAGAACAAGTTAGTTCAGTTATCTTCTGGCTATGATCCAGTCAGATAGTTAGATGCTTGAATGAACTCAGAGTAATATTTTTACACTGTAAAGGAATTTGATTCTTGGCTACAATACTTATCTTAAATTGCTTAGTCATGTGAAAGTATAATTTCAGTAGCTAGCAGATATCCCATCAAAATTTCACTTGCAACATGCTTTAGCTCACCAGCTTTGACCCTTATGTAAGGTCATCTACACAGCTGTTTAAATAAAAATATACACCATGGTAACTCACAGTGTGCTCCACTCATGCAGAAACGTGAGTGAACAGCTTATTGATTGTAGTGTCTGACATGACCTGCTTGTAATTAGGAAATCAATAACCCGTGTTCTTCCTCTCTTCTCCACCACCCACCTTTTCCCAAATTCCAAAAATATCTCTGCATTCAAATAGTGCTGATATTCAATTCCCATCCCAATTCCGCAACACAAACATTTCTATAACACTTAAATAATTTCCCACATTTTACTTTGATCCAAAGGTCTGGATGGTTGTTGTGGGAGGAAATTATAAAAGAGTACAGAAATAATGTTCAAAAGATACCTTAAAATATGGCAAGGATAGAGCAGACTTTGGCTAATATTAAAATCATAACTGCATAAGAACACTTGACTGACAACACTGCCAAATCACTGATGCCTCATTATTTCATCCCGTTGACAAAATAGCTACAAAGCATGATCTTCTTACATCCTGCCATGTTACCACATGGTAAAGAGACCTTAGCCCTTTGCAAGATTGTTCTTTTAACTTTAGCACCATTATGCCCAGTTGACATTTCCCAGTTAGCTTCTTGCTAGATACCACTGGTCTCTTTCAGTACATTTACAGAATGTTATGGGGCTTGAAAACATTTGAGGTTATTGCTCTAGAGAGGAGCAGGGCATGCAGATAAACTAATGGCAGAGATAAAATATTTAAATAACACATGTAAAAGACTTCAGGCATTTTACATGGTAGAAAAAGAAAAGAGTCAATTATGGGGCACAGGAAGAATCTAATAATAACCAAAGTAGGCCAAATGCAAACACTGTCATCCTGGCAAAAATGTGAAAGAAGCTATACAAATAGCAGTGAAGGAAGACAAATACGCACACTTGGAGTATGCACACCTCAGAGTACCCTTACTGAATCCTGTTATGAGAATATGATCTTCTGAGCTCAGGGAATTCCAAATTCAGAGACAGCTACATTTCACCTGCCAAACCCAAGCTGCTTTGCATTCCCAAACTGCCATGAACAAGTACTTTTGTACTTACACAATTCTTTATACTGGCTAAAAAAGGAGCAATGCACCATGTTGCACCATTTTCACTAGGCTTAAAATGCAGAGGCAGCATGTAAAAGCAGCAGGAACAGCAATCAGAAGAGAATAATGCTGCAGGAAGCCCAAAGCAAGGACCCGAGTTTCATCAAGCATTTGAAAATACAATTTGCTTTCTTGCAGCTTCACATACTGAGGGTTTTGCATGCATATTAAGGTACTGACAAAATAGCAATGTATTCCAAGACAAAGTACAAGCATAAGAACCCTCAGAAAGACACATTAGAAGTTACTCAGTGAATATTAAAAAAATAGAACTCTCAGAAGAATTTTTTTTCCGTGTAAGCTTTTTTAAAATAAACATACATTTTAATAAACAGCATTCTCAGAAAGAATGTAGTACTTGTACAACAGGTGTAAAGGTTCACCATTTAAAGTACTATTCACTAGCCCACAGTCTTTTAAGCACTGTAAAAATTACCACATTGACATATGAGGATATAAATGTGCCTTCGTGAAAAATGTCAACACATTAAACTTCAGCAATGCATTTGTATCATTCAGGGCTTTTGTGACAAAAAATCAGTGACGCCAGGAATTGTCTTCCATAGGCTCAGTTGTATTCACTGTAAGACTTCCCCAAACTCTATCTTTGGGATAGTTGGGGGTTTATATCTTAACTGGCTTTCACTACCACGCTCTCACTTCCAGCTTGCAGTGCCAGGGCTGGGTTTTGGAGGACTCTGGCACATGCCCAGACATTGATGCTTTCCCTCCCTCCCTCTCCAGGGGATATTCCAGGGCTTAAACACTCCAGTTCCCAGAACTCTAAAGTTTATGTGCTGAGGGGTTGTAATTTAACACATAGCATGCACACATTGCCCTTCACAAAGGTTTTCGTGCTTTTCCTCAGAAAAATGTTCTCATAGAGTCAATGTGGTAAATCGGATCAATTCAGTGACATAATTTATAAGACTAACCACAGCATTTTTGAAGCAGAGCTAAGGGAGAAACTTGTGAGTGGAAATGAGATGCCATTTTGGAAGCAGGAAAGGGATGTGAGAATTTAAAGTGGACATAAAGGTGTACAGAGTCATAGCTGCTCCCCTGCAACCCAGACAAAATCAAGAAAATATTCCCCCATTTCTTCCTTTGAACTTGTCTTCAGAGTCCACAAAGGAATACAGAATGCTTCTCTTCCAATGCATGGTTTCTTTTAACAGGGAGTCTCTTTACTTGCCCCACATTTATTTCCTCTGATCTTCACATCAGCAATACTGTGGCTGCTCTTCACAGTCCTGCCGCAAAGCACCCCTTCCCTTCTCCCC
Source organism: Formicarius rufipectus (assembly GCA_013399695.1). NCBI lineage: Eukaryota > Metazoa > Chordata > Aves > Passeriformes > Formicariidae > Formicarius > Formicarius rufipectus. The sequence continues at coordinate 552,183 of VXAU01005412.1, forward strand.
ACATTTTTATATAGTTAAGAGAATTAACTTGCTCTATCAGATCCATTAGCATTTAAAAATAAATTTCTTCTCTTATGGGTTTATCAGTTTTACTTACCTGCAAAGCAGCAGAAACATTCAGCCCCCTCTGCTTCCACCCCTCAATGGTATTCCACAACAACCAAAACTACAAAGAATGTTTATACTAGACGAAAAACCACAGTCACACTATGAACTGAGGGGTTGAATAATAGAGCAATCTGATTAAATTGTATTGTAAAAACCTCAAACCATGCTGTATTCTAATAGCAGAACTAGATTGGCTTTTTTCTTTTTTAACATCAACTCTGAAAATACTCAGTTTCTCACATCTGTACAGGAAACCAAACTCTTCAAAAGTCAAAATTAGTCCAATCTGATTGCAGTAAACACATCAAAGTACAGCATCCCACAGACCTGCTCTCCTTTCCATCCCACCGCCTTCTCACACTATTTGACTAAGGCTTTCCACCATGTGGAAATACTCTCTTTCAAATATGCTTCTCATCTGCCAGTGAAAACCATGCCTAGACCAGATGCTCTGGTTGTATTCTGCATTTATTTAATTGGTTGTCATTTAACATGAATAGTTAGCACATGACAAAAATGCAAATCTACCCCCCTTGAAATCATTTCTTTCAAGACACAAATGCCTGTGCCTCATCCTGGCTTGTCCTAGAACAAGCAGATACCAGAAACAATGGGTTTTTTAGGGAAGGTGTAAATTTGCATTCACTACCATTAATTAGATCAAGCTAATTAGCAATTAACTCCATTTAAAAAAGGAAAAAAAATGTTTAGTCTAAATAGATCCTGCTCTTTTTATGTGTGTGCTTAAGGAACTGGAGTTCACTTCTATGAGTGCATGTCATCAGGTAGAAGGAAACTGCAGATTTATCACTAAGAGAACTAAACTGAAACAGAACAAAAAGGCCTATCAGAAGTGCCACTTGTTTTATTTCTTGTTTTGAGGATGTATATGGCTGGTTTTCCACTGTTTTAACAAACTGCATAACAAGAACAACTGGCACTTGAGGTCCTACAGAGGAAGTGAGTTTGGAATGAATGTGTTCAAGGAGGAAAGTGTTACTAAAACTGAGATAAATGAGTATTTCTCTCAGCAGTAATGCCAACTTATGCATCCCCTGTGCCCTTCCTACTGCATGCTCTTCTCTCTTGTGCTGGTGCCACAGCTGGTGTGGCTGCACGGTGACGAAATAGGGGCAGTGATCCCATTTAGGAAAACTGCTTAAAGACAATAACCCCTATAGGTACTATTGTAAAGGAAGGACTTAGATGGAGAGAGCAGAACACATTATAAATGTTTCTTTTCCCCTAAGGATAAATCTTGGAAAGCCTTACCGTGAGGGAGGCTTCAGTGTGTGGCTCAGTTAAGCAGACCCAGGGGCAGGATGCACACCAGGAGGTGGCGGGGCCCCGGCAGGGAGAGCCGCGGCAGCGGTCAGGGAGCCGGGCGGGGGAGAGAGCTGTGCCTCGGTATTCCCTGCTCCTGCCTTTTCCAGCTGAATCTCAGCGACAGAGCGCCGAGATGTCTGTCAGCACAAAGAGGGATTTATTTTTTTCCCTGCCGTTGCATAAGGAAGTAGTCAGACCTCGCTGTTCTTGTAATTTGCCTCCAGCTCAGCTGACTAAGATGTACAAGACAGGAAACAAACATCTTTCTTGTCAATTTTCCAGTCACTTTTTATGGGTGCTGTAAACTACATTGAAGCTACCCTTCTCCGTTCACTGTGTGGGCTGAGAGTCTGCAGCAGAGCTCAGTCCATCTTATGTAGCCAATTTCAAATATTTGCTACAGCAAATTATTAGCTGATAATATTTATTTAATGCCTTCATGTAGCAGCAGTAGATTATACCACCCTGCTACAGAATTATTAACAGTCTGAAGGACCCTTTAGTTGTTAAAGCTGCAGAATCTTTAGATACTGCAGCAATATTGCTTGAATGACTCTTTCTTTAAAAGCCGTATTATATCAGAGATTTGTTTCAATTTACATTACCACTGATAGTCTCTCTTCACCCTTTACATAGAATTCCAATTAATGTCAAAGAGGAGCAATCACACATTAAATGAGTGGAGAATATATCCCTTAAAATTTAATGTGTACATGAGATATTAACTATGGATTTACTTAACTTTTATACTAGAGCATTAACTATAATTTGCAGAATAAGGAGTTTCTGAGTTCCCTCCCCCCACAGAAAATGAGGTGCTGCTGTTCCTGCAAGTGTAGTCTTGCTGAGTTCAGAAATGGTACTGGAGGCTGTACAGAAAATTATATAGAATTCCCCTAACAACTTTGAAACAAGTCTCAAACCATCTCACGCTAAACCCACACATGAGAGTAAACCTCTGAGCTTAGCTGCCATGAAAGATGATAGGGTACAGCCTAAACCAACAATAGTTAACAAACTAGTTGTTATATAGTTTCAGAATCTTAGGGAATTTTTTCTTTCCCCTACCACCGAACGACGAGCTAATGGCCCTCATCTTCAAACACTACTAAATAACAAAAGGGGCAGATGATGACTCACGGTGCTACCTAGCAAAGGTAATGGTTGGAGTGAGTGTGTTAAGGGGAGACTTTGGGTTTTTTGGCTTTCAGGGGAGGAGGACTGCAGGAAGAGGGGGAGAGAGACGGCTCTCAGAGAAACCTCTGCTCTCCTGTTTCCAATCCTTGGATTTTTTGGAGTTTCCCTGTGCTTGGGAGAGTGAGGGACAGAGAGAGAGAGCCAACGGCTGCCAGCCTGGGCACTTGGAGCCTCATGGCGTTGGTGGCAGCTCCAGCTCAGAGTGATATCTCTTCTCCAGCCATGAACTAGGAGAGAGAGTTTTGCCCACGGAAAAAGGATCCCAGCTCTTTTCTCCTTTTCTTTTTTTTTTTCTGCACGGCTCCTTTCACTGACTCTACAGAGACCATCTCCGAGGGACACACCAAAACCTTTTCCACTCACC
>VXAU01005412.1:555244-603678 GCA_013399695.1 Formicarius rufipectus
GGGTCAGCTCAGCACCAGCCGAGGAGCGACATCGCCACCTGCTGTCTGTAAATACTGCTGCGCCCAACAGGAGAGACTGTGGGGAGGTCCAAGGGGGAATTGTCCCACAAATTGGTCGTTTAGTTCTGGTTGCTTTTTTTTCTCTTGAATAGATATATATAGATATATATTGTAGTTAAGAACTGTTATCCTTGCTATTATCATACCTTAAGGAAATTTTGTTTTGAGTCCAAAGGAGGTCTGTCTCCTTCTTTGGTTTCTAGTCCAACAACTTTCTTAATTTCCTCTAAACTTAGACACTAGTTAATTCAGAATTGAGGGAGAGGATTCATTGTTTGTGAAGAAGCAGAAGGGCTGAGCAGAATAGAAGCAAGAGTATTAACAGATCAGCAGAAAAAATTCATAAAAGGTGCCTTTTTTTTTTAATCATAATCAGAGAAGCAGGAAAAGAGAGACAACGGCATAAGTAATTTATGAAAGAATAATGGCAATACAGCTTCCAAGTAGTAAAAGAAGTGTAATTTGACTGAGACAGTTTATATGACACCTTTTCAGCTGATGACAAAGTCAAAACAACCCACCGCACCCAAAAATGCAGCACTTCCCTGGAACATTACTGAACTAAGGTCAAGTTTAAGGTTGAAGCCCTTCAAAGTTTTCTTTTTCATATAACTGCTTATCACACCAGCTTAACTGTTTTGCTCTCCCCCTGTTGAAGGCTTTAGTACTTTTCTTACAGACACAATGGAGGCCTGTGCACAAAAATCTCACCACTGCAGAAGGCAGCACCCAAGGCCACGCTCTGAACACCTGCTCTCAGCAGCCTGAGCTGAATCAAAGCCTCAGTAAGCTAACAGAAGTGAAAAAGTGGCTGGGGATGAGATCTTACAGAAAGTAGACAGAATTGAAAGACAAAAATTTGGCAAAGAAACATTTTTTTACACCAGGGAGTAACCAAAACCAACAACCTGCCACAGCCCTTGTCTGTCTTGTTTACTTATCTGCATCTGGTCTTTCAACAGAATTTGTGTATTCCTCAAGAGTTCTTCAAGTACAGAATCAGTGACAGTTGGATGAAGCACAGCATCTAAGAGTTACTTCTAAGTGCTTACTTGAACTTATCTAAATCCAATACTCCTTGAGCATTTCATTTTTTTTCTATGTGATTTTCAAGTTAAAATATAATGGCTTCTGCATAGGCAGGAGCCTTTGAAGGCTGCATAAGTAGGGAGAAAGTACTTTTTGGAGAGGGCTGCACTGATTTCTAGAAAAACTGAGTCCTTAAAAAGAGGTGAAAAACCTAAAATTGCTTTTAGAAGCTTCAACCAGAACTGGAATGTTTAATGAAATCCTGCCCTTGTAGAAAGGACTCACTGGCCTCTTCAGTTTTCTTAGATTCAGCACCAGGAAGCAGTGACTCAGACACGGACTACTACAGCTAGGGAAAAAAATAATAATAAAAAAGAAAATAAAAAAGGAGATAAAATAAAGATGGGTGTCTGCTAAAGTTGAAAGGCTATATTAGGCTTGGTATATAAACATCCATAAGCCTATTATAGGTGTAACTTAAAAGTGAAAAAACCCACAGAAAATACTTGGTAAAGGAGATGGGAAAAGAAGCACCAGGGAAACAATGGAGAAACATGATGAGACTCTTGTGTGGCCAACCCGGCCCAGCTCAGTACCAATAATGTGCCATTTCTAGTGCATGTGCTCCACTTCCATCACATGGTCAGTCTGATGTAAGAAAGCAGCAAGCCTGCATGTGTCATGAAGAGGGTTTCATTATCTACACATGGAAAAAATCTGAAGATGGATAGGGCAAGAAGGGTATTGGCCCACATGGCAACAGCAACAACCATTCATTAAATAAAAATAAAGCATCAACATATCCCTACCCATAAGCTCCAGCTATAATAGGGAGCTTTCAGTAATGTCAGGAGTACTCTTGAAGTTTACACAACTCATGCTTCTCAAAATGAAGAGAAAGGTATTGTCGTGGATTCCCAAAGGCAATGTGGGCCAATCACATTAAATACAAGAGTGGTATGATTCATGACACAGAAGAAATGGACACTTACACAGGAATTTGTCAGAAATATAAGGTTTGCCAGAGAAAAGTGCCAATCATACCATCTCAACTAGTCACAAGTAGCATTAGCCAGAGTGAAAAGGGACATCTTTTGGTTGAAAATTGTGAGCATATGACCACTGACTGAATTGAAAGAACTAAGTTGAAAGAATTTACATTAAAATGGAAGGAGACAAAATGAGTTTCCACAGAAGAGCCATACATTGCACCGTGCAGGAACTGCAACAGATGCAGCAAGCCCCCACTCAGCTGACAGATACAGTAGGAGATAGATGGGCTGCAAAAACCCATAGAAGCAGCATCCATAATATTGCAGATGAAAACAAGCCCAAATATGGTATGTAGATACAAAGAAAATGTGGCTACTGGAGTTGATGCAGTCAAGACTCAGCAGTCATTATCTACATACTCTGGTCACATATGAAGGCAAAGGTAAGATGAGAAAAACAGGCATCCTCCTAAAGTATTCCAGAACACAAATGTGCACGCAGAGATAACTTGCAACTCATCATTTTATTGACTGAGACTAAACAACCTCACTCATAATGCCTTGCATGTTTGCAAGATCTGGAGAAGTGAAGTTAGGCAGCAAGTGCTGGCAGTCCCTGCTGCCCATACAGTTGGCATGTGGGCCGTAAGAACATCTTTTGATGACCTGAGTATTGGTGAGAACCTCCAGAAATTTGTCCTTGTTTCTACCTGTTGATTTTGTTCTTTAAGGGCTTATTTTGATACTGTATTGCTCATCTAGAGTGTATTCAATGGCCAGATCTACATGAAACAGTTGCTAGATGTTGGTACAACACTGACACATTATATATCTTCATAAAACCTGTCAAAAAAGACTCAAGTAGGAGAGTCTAAAGCATTTGCTTGGCTGAAGAGCACTGAACAAAGGCACTACACGCTTCAAAAGTACAGTGGCTGCATAACACTCAGAGCCTCACATGGGTGCATCTTGAATAGCAGAGGTTCTCTGTTGGACATGGATGTAAGAATGCTTATTTTGTATTTAAAGAATAGGCACAGAAAACTATACACCTGAGAGCAAAAGGGACCTTCTGGAGCAGGCATTGCTGCAAGACCACGGGCAGTTCATGCCAGTGAAATACACCTCCTGGGACTGGATCTTTCCTCACGACAGGGGGTTTAAAGAATGTGGGTCCAGTTCTCTCCTAGCTGGATGCGAGCACCATCCACTGGGATGAATGCCATTACGTACATCTTGCAGAGCAAGAGTTCGTCTGTTTGTATGTGATTTGAGAACCCTTGCAGAAAACACTAACAGCATATGAGAGCACTCAGTTATCCTCTGAAGACTAGGCTGTCTGCCAAGAGAAAAGCACATTAGACAGACACATCAATAATTCCCATCATCTATCCACCAAAAAAGAGAGATTCCATTTACCTTAAAATGCATCATGTGTGGATTTTACCATGCTGAAAAGGGCAACACTTGTACAACTCTGAACTATCATAATATAACAGGATTGGTTCCCCTTAGTGCTGCTCAGATGCAGCTATTGCCTCAAGGAATTTATATTAATTCAGTGAATTCCATCCCCTCTTTGACAAGAGTGGGCTATCTCGTCATAAATTGGCTAAACTCTATGGCTATAACTGATCAAATGAGGTGTGCCCATACATAATGTTTAACCATAAAATTTAACTAAAGAAATAAAATTTGAACATTGGCCAATAAAGTGGATGGAGAAGCTGCGGCAACGGTCTCAGCAGCAAAGCTATTCCCAGCACTGTGCAGGACAAGCATTTCAGAATGTAAAATTAGGTGAGCCAAATTCCAAGCTGGTGATTTCAATATGCCTTTTAGAAAGTTAAATTTAAACTGAATGCTGTTGAACATGCTATTCCAATGTAATTTGCTCTGTTACCCCTAAGTATTTTAAAGGTCTTTCACAGCTATCTCAACTGAGAAGCTGGCCAGCTACTCTCTGTGCTGCATTTTACAGCTTACTTGGTTATTTTGGCTAACCCTGTGTTTTCAGCTGACTCTGCCCACACTGCGTTCTCTGACCAAAGGCAAACAATTCTTGCCTACATCTGAAAAGTATTTTGATCAATAGAGAAGAAAAAGTATTTGAGTTTGGTTTGCTGTTGTTTGTCTGGGACTGGAGTTAAAAAAGTTGAAAAAGAAAATACCCTCCCATCCTCATAATGAAATTTCTAAGCATTTTCACATCTAAATACTGACTTAGATCATCTGGGAATTGCCATTGTGTAAGAAGGATAAATGACTTAATAGCAAAGATATGTCTGGACATGCACTGCTGTAAAGAAAGACCAATTAAAGATTTTCCAGGTAACCCATCTGACTATAAACTCAGTTACTGAACTTGAACCAGATGCAGATATCCCCAGATGAAACCCTGGTCTTGAAAAAACCAAACCAAACCAAAAAAAACCCAAACAACCCCAAAAAAACAAAACAAAGCAAAAACAAACAAACAAACAAACAAAAAACCACAACAAAACCCACAAACAACCAAAAAACCAAACAAAAAAAACCCAACCAACCAACCAAACAAACAAAAAAAAGGACCTAGATTTCTGAATAACCTGCTCTACATCTGATCTGACAAATTTTTAATTTTTCTGGTCAGTGATTATTTCCCCCTGTACTGACATTTCAATAAGAGGGAGTTGCTCATCTGTGTGTCCATGGATCAGTTTGGGCCTGAGCATACCAGCCTGTGGATGAAACACACCTATAACAGCTCCAAGTCTGCCTGGAACTGGAGTCCTCCAACCATCAGAGGTACTGTCAACACATTCTGCATTAGGTCCAGTCATTGATTTTTATCCCTCTAAGAAACATAACTTGAAAATTTCCAGTAGTTTGGTATAAGTGCAAGTGATATCTGAAATATCCTATGGAAACAGAGATCAGGGAAAAGAAGATGGGAAGGTGGATAAGGGGCTCAGAACTTGGGCAAGTAAGGGTGAGCAGGAAAGAATAAATAGGTATGCCAGTGCTGGGGATTTGCATTCACTCATCTGGTCCTGCTTTAAGGAAGCTCCTCCTCTTCCCACTGGGCTCTCTCCTTCTCAGGCTTTTGAGGGCTGTCCTTAACTATTCCTTTGACAGGTCACTTGCCCTACCTCTCTCCCTCTAGGATTCTCAGTAAGGCTGAGCAATTAGTGTTTATCCCTCTGACTAATACTCAGACCTTCTGGTCAAATCTGAAAATACTCCCAGATCGCCGCACAATACTTGGATAGCAAACGCTGCAGCCACTTGAGGAGCAAAAACAAAAGTGAAGAGACAAAGCAAGTCACAGGTCACAAGTCAAAGGAGAATTTATGAATGCTTGTCCTCCTCACACCCATTCTAAGTTGCTGGTTTTTAATATGCCATGGGAAGCAATGCAGCCACTAGAGCCAGCAGCACAGCAAGTGTTTTTTTTCTAGGATATTTTGAGTCATTAAATGTTGCTAAAGACATATTTGTCCTTGGATGGCTTAAAAGCAAATCTTTTTAAAAACTGGCATGTGGGACTAAGTGAGGTAATGAGTGATGTGAAAAAGCCAAATATTAGATTCCAAGAACTGTAGTATGATTGAAATTTCACATTACCTAGAGGGTAAAGTTAAATTCAGTAACTTGTTTTGAAACAGTGTAAGCAAAAAAGATTTCCTGATTTTATCAGTGCTGTTTGAGATTTTTTTGAAGCTGGCATGCAGCAAAGGGCAATTTCCTAATATCACATTCTCCTTGACTAGTTCAGATGTTTACCATATGCAAAATTGAATAGGATTTCACAATAAGCTACTTCTCCATTAACTCTACCCTGGCAACATCCAACACACAGACATAGGTGGATGATTTTCTATTCAACCAATGGGAAAAACTTCACTTGCTGGCTTCCCCAGGAGGCTGTGCTGTCCTCTACAGGTTGTGAGACTGATAATGGTACTAGAGCTGGCAACCTGTCAAGGTGACAAGGGTTGGAGTGATCAAGATGAGAAAATGGCTAAGGAGGGAGAGAAGTATTTTCTCCTTTCTTGCTCTTGGCAGAAGACAAAACAAGACCTTGTTCTTGTGGGCTAAATAAAATGAAGAGATAACAGAAAATGTTGTCTTCAAAAATCACCAAACAAGACACAATATTTGTCTTTGTTTCAGAGGAGATAAGACAAGTAAAAACATGTGCTATCACTTAGAAATATATTTCTTTCAAAAAAGACATAACTGGGATCAGGCTTATGGCATTTGCCTGTACTGCCCCATGGAAAACCTCTGCTTGGGTACAATGGACCTTTTTGCAGCATCCACTGTGCCGTGCAGATTTCTGGGTGAAGGACAGTGATTGCTTCTGGAGGACGACACATCATGTTCTTCCATTAGACTGAACAATTTATTGCAGATGGATTGTAACAGAGTCCTGATGCCATCTCTAACCTGGGCACTCTGCCATGCCTCAAGTTCATTCCAGTGATGTACTGAGATGGCTTTGCTCCTCTTAGTCTCAAATCTCTTTGGAGACAGTCCAGGCAGGCTTTCCCTACTTTTTGACAACTCTTGGCTAGATTCTTCCAAGCTTAGCAGTTCATTTCCAAATTTCCTACACTGCTCACGTCACTCCTCTTTGATTCAGATCTGCCCAAACCATGCAAAAAAGCCAAGAAATTCAGGCCCCCCTTCAAGCCTGGAGTCTGATCTCCAGATGGTGAGCATCCACACCTTGCTTCGTTTTTTATCCAGCCCCTCAGTTGTCCCCTCAGTAGGAAGTCTGAAGTGTCTATTCCTTTGCCTCCCGCTGGCAGTGGTGCAGAGGAAGAGCCTTTGCTTAGCATCACATGCAGCTCCTCAAAAGCAGATTTAGAGCACAAAAGAAGCAATCAAAGGAAAGCCCAGGTAGCATCTCCTAAATGAACAACACTCCCTCCTAAGGATCAAGATTTTGTGCCCCCTCTGACTGCAGTCAGTGGCATATATTGTGTTACACAGATGGACCAGAAGTTGTGTAAATCCAGATGATTATTTCTGATGCTTTTAGATGCTGGCTAACACTTCTAAATATTTGCCTGTCTGCTGTTGGTAATCATCCAGGTTTGTGAATTACTCAGAAAATATTCAATTAGCAAGAAATTAATTGTGTTTTTAATTACCTGCTCTTCTGTGGTGATATATAGAATAAGCATAGATCGAATGAACAAAACTGTAGAAGATTATGCATACAGAGTTGGAAGGAAGCCTTTCCTGAAAAGCTCTTTTCCAAATCCTGATTGAAGCTAGAAAAATAAAATGAAAGATAATAATGGGAACTGAGGAGAAAAATATTATGCTTTTAAAGTCACATAGGGGTCTGGATTCAAACTCAGGTCTGACACAGGATGTGCACCAGCTATAATCATCCAACCAATCCATTAGCACCAGGTTCAGCATGTTCAACCCAAAACATTCCTCTCTCCTGCATTTCTGAAGCCTTTAGCCAACTGACAATATGCTTGACACAGGGATAAAAGATGGATGCAGATCATTTGAACACAACACATGGTATCTTCAGAGCCTTGGCATTAGATATAGATTACTCTGTAGCTGTTAAGGGAAGGGGAATGAAGAGATGCAGGACAGGAGCTAAAGCTCTTAGCCGAGACAGTGTCCAGCTGAGGTCCCTAGCTGCTGTTCCTCACCACAGACATGCAAGCTTGCCTCCTTGGGCCCTTTTGCTGATGAACTCTTGGCTAGGTGTTTGCAGCAGCTTTGGGACTATTTCACATTCTTAGTGTGTCAGAAATTCCATGTCTCAGCCCTTGAGGCAGAGGATGCCTCCTGTGTTGTTTTATGGACAGTTGAAGTGGAGGTGGCTGAAAAAACGTTTTCCTGAAGAACTAGGGAGAAGCTTATGCTGCATTCAGTCAGGAGTTCACTGAGGATTGGTCACTTCCAGATTTTTCACAGAAGAGTGTGCACTTTAAAAATGATAGCAACTGTCTGTAGCCTGCCTATGAGCAGAGGTTTAAGGCCCAGCTCTGCAATGCCCACCTTGCCAGCACGGCTCCCAGTGCTTAACCTCACATTTTGTTGGGGCACCACTTCTGTTGTTCACCAAAGCCTTACCAATAGACACCTTCACCACCTCTAGATGCACACTCAGTATGTTCAATGGTATCACAGTGTAAAACAACGTGCCTGCCATGGGAAACACAAGACGGGGTTTGAGTCAGCACTGATTTGCCACTGAGCACAGATTTAAAGTTGCCAGACTGGTTCAGTGTAATGAAGGCAGCTGCCTCCTCCATTTCAGAAATCAATGACACATTGTCATCCACTGCAGGATAAACTGAGAACTCTGAACTAAGGTCTTGACAGGTAAAATGCCTTTGATTCCGCCTTTAATTCAGCAAGCACACAATGTTACTGGATTCTCAGTATTAATAATAAATACATACTGAAGCTCATGTCAGTGGCAGAGTTTCAATTCTAACCTGAGAACAGCATCCCTCTGTGAGCAACATGTCTGGGAAAAGCAAGACACTATTCACAGTGTAGCCAAACACAGCCAGGAAATGTGACAGCTGTTTAACAATGCATGGAAATAAAACGATAGTAATAAAATTTGTAATTAGATTTATAAACTCCTTTCTGATTTTCAGCATTATTTGTTCAGTCAAAGAAATCCAGTTTACTTATTGTCTTCAATTTTCTTCCCAGTAGAAGATTTGAAAAAGTAAGGTCCCTTAGAACTGGTTTGGACCTCAGAGCTCTTTAGGGCAGGAACTCTTGCATGTACTTAAGTGCAACATATAGCCTGGGCATATATGATTGCTCCAAATGACCAGCAGGCTACGTTCTGCTTGCCCACACCGCCCTCCTGTAGAGGCCAAGTACACATGCCCTTCCCTCCAGCCCAGGCTCGGGACTGTGACCTCGGGGTTGGGTTTTGGATCTGCTGAGAGAGAGAGCTGGCACCTGCCCTGGCACACAGCACCAGTGTGAGGTTTGCACAGTGATGAGCACAGCATAGCCTGAGACCTCAGCTGGAAGCCTTAGAAATTGCCATGAGAAAAACAGAACAATAAGCAACATGTGATGCAGAAATAATCTCGCATCTTAAATGCCAATCTGAAGGTTAACACTGTCTTCCTTTGAGAAGGGGAAGAAGTTTGACTTCCTGTTTATTTGATGAAAGGAAGATTGATTTTTGTATTTTAAAAGGAAACAAAGTTGTCTTTCATTAACAGCCCAAGCTGAAGATTTATAAATACTGTGGTATTTTTTCAGACCCGATCCATTTATTTCAATAGATCTTCTGAAAGTGAAAAATTGACACATAGGTTTTAGTTGGTATATGGGTACACAACACTGGCTACAGCCATGAAATAAATACGCCATGATTAAGATGTTATACATTATTCAATCACTGTGACTTGGTTTGCTGTTTATATCAAGTTAGAGTGAACTGATTTGTATCAAACAGATTTAAACTTATATATGACAGCTCAAGTTGGCCTTTTTTTTCTTTTTTTAGATGTAGATTTGAACTGCAAGACCTGTGAATTGATGTCCCTAGAAGAAGGCTTAAGAATTGTATTTGAAAGCTGCTAAAAACACACACTGGACTTTCACATAAAAAGAATGCATTTGAATATGTATTTAACAAATAGCTGCATATTACATTGAGTTCAGTCTCTTGGACACAGTAACATTAATTTAATATCCATCTCATCTCAAAAGCAGAGCAATTCTGTATTTACTATAATGTATTTAGTCTGAGGGATCATTAACTCCATTAATAGGAACAACCTGTAGATTTTTTTTCTAATTTACCGTTTCTCCATTGATTACTATTTTCTCAGTGCTGGGAATGATTATGAATCTGACTGGTGCCAAACCACTTCAGCCTTCATTGACTTCAGCGTTGCAGCTGGTCTGCAAATTACAGACTTCTAGTGTTATGTTTGTGGCAGAGTAGCATAAGCCATGAGGTGAGGCTGGCCATGTGATGTTATGATGAATTTGAATTAATGAGAATATTTTATTGGAAATCTCAGGAAATTATTTGATCTCTCTTCCACATCTTATCAAACTTTTTCTTTGAACCTATCCGTCTTCTGAATGAGGACTACAAATTATTCTAGTTACAGGCAAAATTACAAGTATGTTGCATGTTGCCACACAGGATTCTCTAAATATTGCAATACTAAATAGATCATAAAGCCAAAGACAACCAACTAAGTTATACAGTCCGACATTCCTGAGAATAGTTAGTTTACTTGGTAAACCTATGTTTTGATTATTTTTTAGTATTTTTATTACTATTTTTTATTTATTGTGCTATTTTATTGCACGGTTGCTATTGCGTAAGTATTCAGTGGCACCTCACTTCTTTGTCACCACCTTCAGTCATACAAATTGAGGCATTGATTTCTTCAAATAACTCAATAGTCTTGTTGAATTACTGGCAGACTATGCTGCACTTGCCTTGTTCGGATTATCGGCACCCATTTAATCAAACATTTAAGATGCTTAACCGAGCAGAGGGATGGTTACCAATCTTCTTTGAAAGACCTAGAAGCCAGCACCATCACCAGCATCAAAGAGCAGTCCAATGTATAGGTGTTTCATTTTAAAAACAGACTGGCTGGTGGAAACTTGATGAAGACAGCTTAATATAAATTTATTTTTAAATAGTTCATTTAAACCCAATATATAGCAGTAGTCTAACAGAATACTCACATCACATCAGACACTGCTAGTGTCTGCATAAATTATAATTGGAGGTGATATAGAGTCTAATCTAGATCAGGTCAATAATAGCTTCCGAAGTGTCAATATTTGTGACACAACTATCAAAGGTGCAACCTCTCTCTCCACTGAAGACCACCACAAAGAGCTCTGCAAGAAATCTTGGGTTGATGTCACATACTACAGCTAGACCTATGGAAAGGAATGTAATCAATGTTCTCACCCATACCTCAAAGATAAAGATACAAGCTGTTCAATTACCACTACAAAACACTAAACCGATAATCACCACCGAATTATGTCCAGTTCCCAACACAAATGTGAAAGATTGTAACAACTCCAGGAGTGTCTGAATACATGTCCATCACACTGTTAGCTTGGGAGCAGTCCTAAGAGCACACAGACACTCCTGAGTCCCAGCAGTAAATCCATGAAGCACTGATACGGGTACAGTTATTTGATTGTCACTCTGGTACAGCCCTACAGCATAAGTGCTTATGTTCAAGTGAAACCTATTCCTGTGCATCGTATTCAGATACTCAAGAATGATAACAAAGACATGGATCTCTTTAAAAAAAAATAATTAAAAAAAGTATTAAATTAATGTTATTTTCTTCCTAACCAGTTCAACTCTTGTTTTGGTATCTTAAACATACAGCACTTAAAAAGAGCCCCACTGCACGATGAGCCCATCTTTTTCTCCCAAGATTCAGCTATCTTATTTTTCTTAACAGATATCATGAAAGTTTTCCATTAATATACAGTGAAGTACTGTATTTACTTTAAATTACATGGAGTACATGAAAAAAAATCTGTCATGTTTATCCCCGGCCAGCAAGTAAGTACCAGGCCACTCTCTCACTCCCTCCCACCCCAGTGGGAGGGGTGGAGAAAGAAAAAAAGTAGTACTTAGCAACAACCAAACATCACAGTATTATCAATGTTATTCTCATACTAAATTCAAAACATAGCGCTGTACCAGCTACTAGAAAGAAAATTAACTCTATCCTAGCTGAAAACAGGCTAACATCAAATCCTCCACAGTCTTTCTGACAGCTCACTGACTGGTATTATTCATGACAATAATTTTTCTAACCACACCAGTCAAATAATAAGATAGTTAATGTCTCTAAACACAACTTCTGAAAAATGTGTTTGAATGCCTTTCAAAAGATATAAAGTACTTTGAAACTTAGAGCACGAATGACTTTAAATCATAGAGGGAAACCTGATGCAGTACTCTGATTAAAAGATATATGAAAATAATAACTGCAGTAATGTAAGTTGACAGTTCTTACATCCAGAAGCAAACAACAACTGTATTTAAAGCAAGTATGTGCAAAATACAAAGGGTGTCCAGTTTGATGGAACAAATAGCTAATATTTTTTTCCACTTTTCACTAAGAGAGAAGACAGATGACATTTTAATGGTGTAATCAAGACCCTGATTGCCTTTGGTGACAGAATATGCCATGAGATCCAAATGGATATGATGGATAGAAGCACTTGCATTGCATTGCATGTTTCTGCTTGAAGTATTGCACTGTGTTTTTTCTTTTTTTTCTCTGCTGACAACAATCTTTTCAATTCTTCAATTTTTTAATAAAGCAGCAAAGGCTGTTGTGGAAGTCTGTGAAGACAGGAGACCTATGCTTAAAGGTAATTACCATTTTCACGTTGTCTTAAAAGTTAGTTTCACCAGCACAGAATATGCAAGACTTTAAGTGTCTATATGAAGAATTTAGAGCTAATTGCTCTGCACTAAGAATCACAACTAAACACTGAATCACTTTGACATAGTTCTTACAATATTAAAGTTTGCTCTCTTTTACTATCAGAAGAGACATTTCCAGGATTGTGTTCTTGGATTTATGATTTCGGAGGTCTTTGTGCAGAAATTTCTGCATTAGCAACTGCTTATATTTCTTCTTACACATTTTCCCTGTTCTGGGGTTTTGTTTTTGGTAAAGCTACAATTGTAGCACCCTGGACCATTTCTTCTCCTTACTGCAACATTTACCCTTGGCACACCTGGAAGGAAAACCTATACATTCAACCTTGTCCTGTATCATTGATATGCTCATGTCATTTCATTTCATAGGAGAAATTTGGGTGCACAATGAACAGGTGTTGGGGCTCTCAGTACTAACTATTTAATCAAGCAATTATAGACACAAAAAAGTTGAAAAGGCACACAAGGAAGTATCATAATCAGAAATGTAAATGAACCACAACACTTGTAAGGAGCTAATTAATGGCCTAATAAATCCCTGTAGCAATGCATTCATTCCACTAGAACTTTGGAAAAGGAGAAGCAATGTTTTCATTCACATGGAGAGAAATGCTTTCAAGGATACCTTGTGGGTCAGATCAATGCTCAAATTTAGAAAATTATTTAACACCCTCCTCCAGAGGGACAAATTGTAACCTAAAAATAAATTTGATAAAAATAATTACTGGAGGATAAGCTGGTGGAAGAAGAGTCCTTCAGGAACAAAGATTAAGCATTATCTCTCCTTCAGGAGTCCACATCTTTTCCATGTATATGTGGTCACCCCTGACTTCATGCTTTTCAGCTATCTGTGTAAGGAATTCCTTCTGGCTCAGGGACAGCTTTTCAAACCCAGTTTTCTAAGGAGGTCTGCCTGGTATCAAATCCCAAAGTCTGTAAAGATCCTCTCAGAGAGCCAAGTGACATTTCTCTGGCAGCAATACCTGCTGGCCACTCTGGCACTGGGGATGACTCTGTCAAGTTTGTCTCAGCACAACTGCCAATATCATTATGCAACACTACTGCAATTTGAAAGTAATCAATACTTGCAATTCCATTATTTATAGAAACTCCTTTAACTACAGTGTACTTAAGAGAAGAGCGAGAGGCTAGTAAATGCCTCTTAAGAGAGATAAATTGTTCTATATTAGAAAAAGAAAGATGGGACAATCCAACATCCTCTTCTAACTTTTTTAGTTTTAGATGCTGCAACCAAATACAAATATTTGTTTTGGTCTGCATTCCTCTGTACCAGACAAGATGGGCAGGGGGAGCTCAGACTCTGCAGGGTGATCAGACCATCCTGGACACCCTGCAGAATCTTTGAGGGATGGTAGAAGGCTTTGGATGATTAGTCTCTCTCCTTAGGTGTATTCGCTCAGAAGTGGCTGTTAATGATGTTTCATCACCTCAACAACTTATTCCAATGCAGCTTGTTGGATATATTGGCTGTTTCCTCAGCTAGCTGTTTTCACATCAACCATTTTGTAATCAGATAAAATTGCTCTTCTGTGAGCCAAATTTATGTGGCACAATTCTTTCTTCAACTTCAAAATAAAACCTTTAAATTCAATTACCTCTTTTCTACTTACCTGCTTCATTGAACAATAATTGTATGAGCTCAATAGTCTTTTTTGTAACAACTTTATATTAATATTTTGCATATTAAAACATCACTACAGTTAGATACCACAGGAAGTCTAAATTATTTTCTACCTTCATAACTGTAGGAAAAACCCTTAAAAAACTGCACACAGACCCTTATCCAAACATAAAAGTCTTTGCTTATATTGATGGAGTGAGGAAGGGGGAGTGATTTTCACACTTAGATGTAAGTGCTTTTGAAACTGAGGGTGTCAACTGGTATTTCCATAAAACGAAATACAATTCTTCAAAGGGGAAACAGATTAGACAAAAATGTCTTGTTCTTTATTCTATTATTTGCACTGGAATAAAATCTGAAGCTTTCCAAGAAACAACCAAGGCACAGAGACAAACGGGTGGACATGGAGGACAAACACATCAGCCTAATGACATTAATGAGTCATTTCTTCATCAGCAATGCACACGTTTTAAGCTCTTCTCCAGAAGTGTCCTAAAATTGAGAGATGCAGTGGGTATCTTACAAGTGGTAGCTCATCAAGAGCTACAAAGTCATTGGTGACACGACTTTCAGGTCATAGTTTTAAATGTTGCCAAGATTTAAGTTGGTCACTGACCAACTGATGAAAACATTGTGCCTGGGGCTGTGATGGAGAACTGCCCAACACAGCACAGGGTTAGGGCAGAGCCACCAGTGCCAGTGTGAAGCAGGGAGTCTGTGACCCCGGGTCTAGAACAGGGACAGCATCCTTCCCAGGCAGCATCTTTGCCACCCACAGCGGCTTGACCTGCTGCAACCTGGACTGTAGGCACTCCAGGGAGGGTTACAGAGCTGGAACTGCCAGGGCAGTGCACAGATCTTTCCTCCACAGCTGACTCAGCCCTGCTGGGTCTGCCTCGTTGTTTTTTCATTAACAGTCATTAAGGGTTCAGCAGGTGCTTCAATTTATTTAGATCTCAAGATGTGCTGCCATCCTCACCACGGCACTTCTCTCTCTCTGTCAAAGACCTTTGCTTCCTATTATAGTAGATTTTAAAGCAGAGAGAAACAGACTTTTAACTCAGCAGGTGTGGAGGACACTCTACAGGTGCAATGAATAAATAAAGAGTTGAAAAGCTTTTGTCAGCCTAAAATACTGCCTGGTTTGGTAAAATAATAATAATAGTTGTAGCAACATCTGCAGTTTTCCACTGAAAACCTACCATTTTAAACAGCTCTGACTCCCAAACTAAGACAGATACCAGCCTGTTTACCTCTACATTTATTCCCTGGAGTTTGTGGTTCTCTTTCTCTGTAAAAACAGTGGATCATATTTGCTCTTTGGGTAATTCCCTTAATTTAAACATCCTTATTTCCTCTGAGCAGCAGCTCACAGAAGCATGGTTGACTATGTAGTCTGTGACATGTTCACAGTGGGCTCAGTTCTGATTAAAATTAGTAGTTGCAAAGCCATTAAGGTTTCTGAATTTGGTCGGTTATACTTAGAACAAAACTGTCACAGTAACAAAGCGACATGAAAATGGGCTGTTCCTTTAGGGAGGAAGCAATTGCAGAAGAGACACTTTAGAGATACAGGATTTTACATAGCTAATAAATCTGATTAACTTTCCAGGTTACTCTTTCTATCCAGGATGGTTTGAGTTTAGAGATAAACTCTGGAATTTCCTTTTTGTGACAAGTCCCACTTGAAGAAAATATTTCCAAGCAGAACTGCAATGAGAATAGGACATTGTGAGCTCTTCAAAACATTATAACACTACTTTCGTTATTTTTTTAATAATACATTTCAGCACCCCTGAAACCTTGATAATATATTGCCATGACCTGAAACAAGCTACTCTGAGTCAGCTTTAAATTTATGGCTTTTTTTTTTTTTTTTTTTTAATAGAAAACAGGCAGCTGCAGCATTTTCCTGTCAGGAATCCAGATCTGATAAACACAGTGCCCTTGAATAAGTCTCCTAGCTCAACCATATAAAAAATTCAAGTTTAGAAGCAATTTTGTTTCTTTATTTTTACATGCTTCTGTGTGTCTGTAGAGGAGAGCATTTGTGGCAGAGCANAAAAAAAAAAAAAATAAGTCAGAAATATGGTTTTGAAAAAAAGCTTTGAAAGCCCTGTTATTCTAAAATTAATTTTTTTTTTGTTGGTGTTTTTTTTGGGCTTTTTTTTTTTGTTGGTTTTTTTTTTTGGTGGAAATTACAAAATACCCTGCTTTTTTAAAGTATTTGGACCAATAATCAGTACTGCTCACATACCTACCAAAAGAACCTGTCAACCTCAAAATACATGTTTTTTAAGTGTCCGTGCATTTAAATACTTTTTTATCCCGTGCTAAACTTGATTACACATGGATGAGCAATGGCACGGAGTATTTTCAGAGGGAAAACTAAATTTGTGATGTACAATCAGAGGTGTAGCTCTCCATGGCCTTTGCATTACTGGGGTGAATGGGAGTACAGGTTACAGCTTTGGAAATACAAAAATAGAGCTTAATATTTCAAGTCTGTTTTAATATAGTGTATATATATTTGTCTTTCTAATAACATTGTGACATCTTGTCATATTCAGAGATTTTAAAAATAGAAAACCTAAGTGTACCAGCATCATCCCATGAGGAATAACCCCATTCCACTCTTTCCTGTTCTCTTCTATTCATTCCCTACACTGGCAGATAGACTGGCTGTTTGACCAAGCAAAAAAATAAACCGATGAAGCATTAAAATTACAACTTTAGTTTCAAGAGTACAACACCAAGACCTTGCCCTGCCTGGTAATGATGTAGCAGGGGCCAGCTGGCAGTGACTGCCCCAGCCCTGCCTCCCAGCTCAGCACAGCCCCAAGCCACGGGCTGCCAGCAGGGCAGCTGCTCCCTGGGCCAGCAGAGGTGCTCAGCTGCCTGTGCCAAAAGCACTTGCAAACCTTTCCAGTGCCTGGTAATACGAGCATTAAACCAAAAGCCAGGAAAGCTCAAGTCTTAATTCCAGACCTGGCATTCACTTGCCACGTCTAATTATATACTGCATTAAGCATTCATGAAGAAAACACCACTGATTGTCTGTAATAAAGGGACTGTACACAGTTCAAGCTGCACACCAGACACACAGAGCTTGTGTGTGGCTGTGACTCTGGTCATCACGACGTGCCCTGGTTTCCCTGTTACCCTCCTCTTATCTTGGCTGAGGACTGGTAGCAAATCTCTTCTCTTTCCGTATCTAGGATGCTATATTCTGTATGGTGGGTTTTACAAACCCAGTGTGCTGTGCACAGGTTTCCCAGGCAACACTTGCGATAAAGGCTTCAGCATCCAAGTCACTTGTGTTGACAAACCACATACAATCTGCCATTACTACAACTGTTGACTCTAGCACTTTAAGGTTTTCAAACTTTTGTAAGAGTTACGGTTGTGTATCATTTAATGGAGGGAGAAACTAAGGCAGCTGATGATAGATCTCCTCTGGTACACGGCTATTGCACATCCTTTTGGGGTTTTTAAATTGCCAATAGAAATTGCAAAAGTGATTCAGAAAAGTTTAATGAACTGCATTTCATGTTTGTAACTTGAAAAAGAAATAATACATAAGTGAAAAATAAAAGCATTAAAATACAAGCATTAGAAAATATTTGTTCATAGATTCTTTCAATATTTTAAGTGAAAGAAATAAACCACTTTATTTTACACTACACTTCTTTGTGACATCTCTCCAATTGAAACAAAGAAGGCAATAGAGCCTGCAATCTGGCATGCAAATCAGAGTACAGCATGGAGACAGATCTAATTCGGTAGCAAGTACATTAAAACCTGCAAGCAGTACACAGCATGTGCTCATCATTCACGTGTGGTTCTCTTCCTTGCTAAATCAGCACTAGACACACGGAGGACAGGGCACAACCTGACCATGAGCTATGGCTCTGGCTCACACATTGAGTTTCCTTGCAGGTGTCTGGCTCTGCCCCAGCCCATCTGCAGGGATCTTCCTCCCCAGCAGAATAGAAACTCCTCACTGGCTGCCTCAGCAAGGGCATTGGGGTCTGTGCACCTCAGGAGACACAGAAATGACTCTTTTCCTCGTTTCTTTCCTTTGGAATTGTCCTAGTTGTACAGCAAGATTGATTTTATCCATTTAGCACAGTGCACACATTGAAGAAACAGTAGCTTTTATAGAGGATGAAAATAAAGCTAATTTAAACCTTTACTTAGCAGCAGTCCTGAAGGACCCAGGACAGGAAAATGAATGGAAGAGGATGCAGTTTAGGTTACCAAAAGCATTGGCAGACAGCTGCTTAATCCCAGAATTGTCATGTCAACATAAACCCTTCCCCTGGCAGGGATTCAATTCTCTTCTCTCCCGAGGGCTTGAAAAGGTCAGAGAGAGAACATTGCCCTCATTCACAGGCAGGCTTGATTGCCATTCTAGAAAGCCATCTATGCTTGAGGCTCAGGCTGCCAATTCAGGAGTGGAAAGAGCCTGGCACACCGACTGGGATGGACATCATTCTGCTGCTGCTGACTCAGCATGACCACAACAGGTCCCTGTAATCCTTAGTGGGTCCTCAGTGTGTGCCAGGCACCCACAGGTCTCTGTGGGGCCACCTCGGCTGACAGGGTCACTCAGCTTTTAAGCGTTTCCACCTGTATTCAGTACACATCCCTGTGCAGTGTGGCTCAGAGTATGTTTCACCCTGCTGATACCATGGAGATATTTTCCCTGGTGTGGGAAAAGGAATTTTGCTCTTGGATCGTGTGGTTTGTGTTCAGTTTCCCTATTTCTGTATCTAGTAAAACAGGTCTATCATCCACCTTAAAGATCAGAAGGCAACAGAAGAGACACCTGATTCACAGCTGTACTCATTCACCTGCATATCCTACAATTCATACATAAAACCTACACTTTTCCTAGATCAGATGTGTTGCAGAGCACACTATCACCATGCAGCAAAACCAAACTCAGGCACAGCAGAAAAAACACCCCTCTTTTCTATGTGCAATGGTGACCTACGCATTTACAAACTCAAGAAGTTATTATTAAAATTTCTTCTACATAAAAAGGAGCCATGGGAATGGAAAACCTCCAGCTGAGACAGGAGTCATGGGGGGTTTAACAGCAAGGACTGTGGCCCCTCTCCATGGGGCCAGGGATAGGGACTGTGTCTGCAAGTACAACACCCTTCAGGCCACAGACATTTCAAATCAATCTAAGAAGGTTTAGTTCACACCCAGTCATTTTTTCATATGCAGCAGAACATGCACACATTCATGAGTCCATATTCATCAAAAGAACTTTGAGTACAACCCAGAGCAAAACCTCCGCAAGTCAGATTGCTGAACTGCACATTCCTGGATGCCATGGAATGCAGGACAAAGCAACATGCTCTGAGGCTGGGCTGCAGCCCTCTGGGAGGTGCAGAGAAGAGGCTGAACATGGCCAGTCCTCAGGAGTGGTACACACAGAATGGTGTTCTGTGTTCCCCATGTAACAGTCCACCTCCGCCTTCGCCCTCCTGGCCTCAGGGCCACACCACAAATTGTCACTCTGAATACTAATGCATCGCAGAGCAGTCAGTAGGACATGCAGGAAAGCCCATGCCCTTCCTGCCTCAGTTTATTTTGCCAAAGTCCCTCCTGTGACTTTCCAGGGAAAATTTTTGCGCCTTGTCCTTTGCATTGTCTTCTAGGATCTGCCAAGACCATAAAAAAATCTTGCCTAAGCACTTAGTAAAGGTTTCTGCTCTGCACCACACGCATGCCAAAGCTAGCCTTGGCTCATCACTACACCTCCAGAGCTGAGAGCCATCTCTCCTGAGATGCCACTCACCATCCATGCTGTCACCTTTGAAAAATCACTGAAAGGACATTTTGTCCCCAAACCACTTTCCCATCATGGCTTTCAATCAGTCTAATACATTTTCATAGTCACTTTGAGAAATGCCACAAGAGTATACTGGCTTCCCTTCCCCCTCCTCCATTAGCTGTGCCATTTTAGACTTTCCAGGAAGTTTAAACGTTCAAAGGAAGAATTAAGAATGATACTCTTGTTTCAATTGGAAAGGTTTAGAAAAGTTTGATTTAGCAAAAATGTCTCGTGATTTCATACTTTTAAAAGCATTACGTTTCTTAATGCTTTCTAATAATTCAATGTATCCATAAAGGCCTAGTTATCAGCTATATTATTCCTTACTCTGGTCCGACATACACATGATCACCAAAACCAGGGCTAGACAGTCAAGTTTTCTGTCAGAAAACCATGAATATAGCTAAAATAGAACAGATTTGTATTAGGACATCTTTATTTTAGAGGTGATACATGTTGATCTGCTACATTCTTTCAGGCACTCATGACCGCTTTTCTTCTTTCTTTTCCTCTCAGGTATTCCTACCTTAGGAAATGCACAAGACAGTAATACAGGGTGTATATTTTTACAAAGCATAAATCCTCCTCTTTTCTCTCCTAAACTGCCATTTCTAGTTGTGGAATAAAATTATGATAACTTGTGTCATACTCTGTATATTAGCACTGACTGATCAAAGGCAAACTTTGTAAGACAAATGTCAGTGTAAGTATGTACATTTTAAGAAAGTTTAGACTTTGAACTGAAAGAATAAAACTTAGAACTGCAAACTTATCTTGATATTTGGCCATACTTTGAACAAAGACAATGAGGGGAAAATTTACACTTTAAATAGTTGCTTTGTTGTGCTTGATATTGAAATTCTGTGGACTTTCATAAAAGGTGCAGAAATATCAAAACCAGAGAAGCAGCAAACAGAAGAAGCACGCACCAAACTGCTTGTAGAGAATACACTGCAGGAACTGTCTGCAAACTTTCACTGATGGAGCAGAAAACAAACACAGTGGAAAACATTACTGAGCAATCTTACTTATTGTTTTCAGACAGATTTATTTTCATCTGGACTCCTTGGGACCATCCTTAAATTACTTCTGAAAGCACACAAACACTAGAATTGCTGCAGGAAGGACTGAAAAGCGCATTTGGCTCATAAAGAAACGAAAGAATCTCTTAGAGCATCTCTGTAATACATGACTCACACTACAGGCTGGCTAGGCTACATGCAAAGCAGCTCATTTACTAGCAAAGCTTTGTCCTGAAATTGAAATGGCTCATTTATTGGCAAAGTTTTGTCCTGAATTTATCTATATCTCTTTGAACTAAATATTCCAAAATAACATCTTTGGCTGCAACCATGCTCCATGTGTGGATCATAGGCACTTGGCACTATTGTTTTCATTTTGAAATCACAGTTATGGTCATTCATAGACCAAAAACTCCACAATCTTGGTGGACAAGTCTATGAAAGTCAGTTGAAGACTGTCAATTTCATTTTTTGCACAAGGCCATAAGAAAATTACTTGAATGCATTCAGTTATCGCAGAGTAGACTGAGCTTGTGATTTCTCTAAATTCAAAGATCTAAACATAAAGTAGTGATAGAAATCACTATTCAAATGTGCATTTATAGCTCTCTGCTAAATATAATAAAGAACTCCCAGCAGATAGTATTTTTATTTGTGTGGGTGTACTCCAGCTCTGCATTTCATTCTCTAAGAGGCACTTAGTAATATTTATCCAGTCATTCAAGTCTTGTATAACACATATAGTTTTACTTTTAGATACAATGTCAACTTTGGAATATCAATACCATAATATCTTTTTTAAAAAACCATAAAGTTTGCACTGTCAAAATCAAGTGTATCAAAATAAAGTCCTGCCATGCTGTTTCAGATTTTTTCAGAGTACTAATCCGTATAGAATAGTTCCTGACAGGCTTTCAGCTCCATCATCAGTGAATTCACTGTGTCTATAGATGCAGAACCTGCAGTAAGTCTCAGCCAGCCCCTGTGCAGTGCAGCAGTGACTGGCCATGCCTCTGCCTGGGGCACAGCATGGACTGCACCCTTCACCAGGAGCTGACAGTGCCCCAGGAGATAATCCTTGTATTTCAGCCATGTGGCAGCAGAGTATAATTTACATTCAGCCAAGTCCTGATGGCATTGAAGTATAAAAACTGCAATACAGGTAATTGAGGTTGCAGCTATAATCCCACAATGGGAAAGTGCAATGCAGAGTAAGACATCCCAAGAAGAGAAAATGTTCGAGGTCATTTTTCCCTATCCTTTTTTCTCACTGAAGAGCATATCTATGTTCTTCCTTTAGCTCAGATGAGGAGAAATGGTTCAACTTGAACCCAGTTTTAGTCCCTGATGCCTTCATGTTTGCCTCACATAGCAGTGTCCAAGTACTCAAACGGGATGAAACAAAGCTGGAAGGTAACCTCCAGCAGTGCATCCACAGTATTCCCATCTGCAACAGATTCACCACACCAAACCAGTTCAGACAAGCCCAAACGAAATAATGAAAAATGCAGGTAATAAGGATGTAAGGTCTTCAGAAGCAACTCTTCTGCTCTGCAGATCTGCTCCTAATGACCTGCACTACTCACTGATGTACAAGCCTGACCAGAATGGTTTCAAACCACAAGGCCATTTTGCTACTGAATGTTTGCCAAATAGAGAATGTATTTCTTATCACACAAACCACCAAGACTCTGTGCGATGGACATTTGTTGCATCTTCTGTTCAGCATCATATGAGTTTATTGGACAAAGTCCATCATTTAGATGTTGGCTAGTGCATATGCTTATTTTCAAAGGAGCTTTTAATCCACTTATGTTTAAAAGATTTATTGGTTTAATTATTGCTTTATTTTCTGGTTTATTCCAACCCTTTGATGTTACTAGTTATTACAAATCTTCTATAAAGGGGCTGTTAATTACTCATGCCATTCAGAGATCTATCAAAGTATGATTTAAGGCAGCACATACATTGCTTGATGAAGAGGGAATCATAAATTCTTTTTCCACTCATTAAAGAAAAGAGAACATATTTCAGAATGCTTTCATAATAGTGACATTATGAATAGCCTGTCTTCTTTGGGACTGTCTGAGGGAAACTAAGGTTAAGGAAAGCAGGGAGGTGAATTTCCCAAGTGCCACTATCTCATGGCTATGGAGATCATCTGGGCAAGAGCACCACAGAATGCTTTGGCAGGGGAGCATCATTGTCAGAGACAGGTCTGGTGTGCTGAAAGAGTAACACTCAAACTTTCAGATGAACTTCATATTCTTACTGTAAGAAGGCAAAGAACGGTGTACAACCACCACCCTCAGAAGGGGAATTAGTGTTGCACAAGCCTTGGAGTTACATCTCTTTCATAAGAAAGATGGCAGGTAACAGGGCTTGATCCTGAGGCCTTGCACGCTGGAAAAATGTTTTTGCTTTTTTCTTTTTTGTGCCAAGGAGAAAGAATAAAAAGCTTATCACACCCTCATTTGCACTACTTTGTATTGCTAAATGATGCTTGCTAACTTACTAATTTTCTGTTTTGAGAAAATCAACACTCTGCAATGATTGTCCCACTATAAGATCTACTATCATCACATGCAAAAATTTGGAGATGCTGATTTTTAATTACTTTTAAAAAGAATCTATAACCATGTCCAAAATTAAAATATTAGTTAGAAATCTTTCTATGAGTTTTGAAAAAGGGTATTAGATTTCAGTGAAAGAACTGATAAAAAGATTTTTTTAAATGAGCTAATGAAATGCAGACTGACACTGGAAAGCTGAGAGCCAAGTGTCAGGCTCCCAAACAAAAGGGGTCCTATTTTAGGAAGCTGAGTAAATGTGAGAGACTGAAAACAGTGGGAGTAAAGCAGACTCTTAAGATTTAGAAACCACACTGCCAACTTAAATTTAGTCCAGATGTGAAAGATAAAAAGTATTACAATGATCAAGCCATCAAATTCCAATTCCAAACCTATTCCAAAGTGTATGTGCCTTCACAAATCCACTGCAAATACAGCCTTTAGCTTTTGGCAGTAAAACATCCCCACAGAGTCCAACTCCAGTTCTCATATTCCTTAACACAAACTAAAAGAAAAGCTGTGCACCTGAATACTACCAGATTATCTGAGTTAGTGCTGCTAAAGCTGCTAACAATTTAGAAGAAAGTTATACAGAGTACACCCTATTCCTGCAACTCCCTCCCATAGCCTGAAGATGTTCCGGTGTCTCTCTGGCACAACCTCTCTGGGACTGCACTGAGAGCAGCTCTCCTCAGGTCCAGGGTATTACACATTGTCATGATGTAAAGGCAGTGCTTCGCAGCTTCAGAACCTGCCACACCATTTGACAAAGCACCCGGGGCAGGGCGCTGTGACTACGAAATGGGAAACTTTGTCATCTTTGCTTCTGGAGGGACTGAAATGATTATACTCCACCAGTTCAGCATATGCTGCACCAAGTATGTAGGTTTGTATTACAGACCTGGTGTCATTCAAATGTTGTGAATCCTGCAGTCATTGCAACACTGAGTCATCATTTAGCCTTTTCTACTGCAGGTGTGTGCAACCGCTGGATTCTTACAATTAGCTAACAATGCAAGAAGATGATGTACTTAAATAATTTGAGTATATTTATCAGAAAGCTTATTTCCCACTAGATACTATGAGGTCTGTACGATGGTCTCTGATCCACAGCTCCATCCTTATTGTTATGCTTGGTGTCAGTGTGTCGACAGTAGGTAGCAGTATCCAGCAGCACCTTTTACGGGCTACTGATCTACAAATCCTCTAGGACTAGCAAAAGCTATTGACACATAGCATCAGACCTGGAATGACTGCAGTGGTTACCAGCTATGCAATGGGTTGTTATTCAGGATGCTTCCTAAACTACAAAGTTTTACCATGCTTGCTATCAGGCCATGGAAGAGAATCTGCTGTCTCCTCCACCCTTGATTCACACAATCTCCACCATTTACCCTTGCTAGAGAAGAAAGAAATCAGATACTTGCAGGAGCATCACTTAGCAACATCCTCAGGTGAAACAGCCACAGCTCAGCTCACACGTAAAAGACTCACAGTTTGCAGAAGGGCAAGGCAACAGAAACAAAAAGATGTTCTATCACAAATGCCTGAGAGGGAGACAAGGCAACAGCCTCCTAGCACATCTCTGCTTTTGGGCTACAAAACACGTGT
Organism: Formicarius rufipectus; assembly: GCA_013399695.1. Classification (NCBI taxonomy): domain Eukaryota; kingdom Metazoa; phylum Chordata; class Aves; order Passeriformes; family Formicariidae; genus Formicarius; species Formicarius rufipectus. The sequence goes on from VXAU01005412.1 coordinate 580,475, forward strand.
AGATTTTCACATGATCCTTTCTTTGCATGTCAGGAAAGCCCTACATCTCTTGTGGCCTGAAGCAGTATCTCTGTCTTTCCCTGTCAGTGTCACAGCTGTGACTGTGACACATGGTGATGATATGAAATGTCCCCAGAAAACACCTCTACATGCTTATTTCCTTGCTTTGGATGTAAATTGTTAAAAAAGGTAGTTCACTTTAGGTAATTATGACCTTGGAAGTCAAGGGCTTTGTATAAATACAGTCTCTCTTCCTTGATACAAACATATTGGTACGATTGTCCTGCATTGATTTTATTTCTCACTTCACATCAGTGGTCTATCGGAGTAATGTCTTCATGTTGACTGAACCATTTGGGAAAAAAAAGCCCTTGCACATATTTTAATGAATCTGTGTTTATAAAGTATAATTAAAACTGAGTGGAGTTCAGGCAGATTAGATGGGCAGAAAGGGTTGTGAGGAAGCTCTGGTTGGCAGGGATCTGCACATTTCAGGAAACACCTGAAGCTTTAGAAGTCAGGTGTGTGTGGGTTTGACTCTTCCTTACCCTCTATCAACACATGAGGGATGAGATGCTAGAAATACACCACCATGCAGTGCTCCTTGCTCACGGAGGTGTCATCATCCCTCATGCCTTGAACTCTTACTGCTGTTATGGCTATTCCAGTGCCTCCTGGGGTTGTCACTGCACAAAGCTGGGCCTCCACCTCCTTAAGGTGAAATTATAATAAAAGTGAGTTGAAATCAGAAATTTTCGTGTTTCTGGACATGGACCAAAATGTGACAAGTTAAACTAGCTCACCTTAATAAGGCCTCAAAAAGATGCATCTGCCAAACAAGAGATTGCAAATTTCTGGTTGATTTAAGTATCTATGGGAAAATGTATATTTTAAAATTAAGATTATTCTAAGATTGCATTTTTTTCCCCTGGAAGACAAATGTTTATTTAACTATTAATACATTTTTATAATGGCTCGCTGCAATTTGAATGCATATTTTCTGTGATGGGCAATAGAAATACTATTTCTTGGCATTCTCCTAATTTTTCGATTTGAAGTCATTTCATTGTGAACAAATTCATTTTGGTCACATGAGATTTTAAAGTAGAAAATTACACATTATAGTATTTTTGTCTTGATATACATATTATATATTCTGCCCCATATTTGTGTCTGTAAGTAAAGAGTTAGGTTTGTGTGTATGTAAAAATTTAGTCTCCAAATTAGGTAAAGTTTTTAAATATAGCAATAAGACCAACAGTATCTCACAAAATTAAAATGCTTCCAGAACTCTTCCCTAATTGAGTGCCAATTAGGATGAATTTGCCTGTAGTAAGGTCCAAGCTGAATCAACAAACATCATTAACTGCAAACAATTTCCAAATCTGTTCCCTTTTCCCAGACCTAGTGCATGCTTTCAACTGAATTTAAGAGTGTGCTTTTCCCTGATCACAATGGATTAACATAAGCATAGGTTTAAACTCATAGGTTTAAATCATTTATCAGTTTATTAAAGATGTAGCTCCTGCTCTGCCATGGCAATGAAAGCCATTAACAAAGTGCCTATGTTAATTTTGTAAGAGATCACAGTGGGGATCTGTACAACCCATTAATGTAATGGGGGTTTTCCGGTACTCCTTTTTCCACCCTATGGATCAGTAAGAACATATCACTTCTTACTAAATAAACCATGAAAGAATTTTGATAGCTGCAAGCTACAACTACTCCCTTTTGTTTATTTAGAATGATGCAGGAGCCAGCGCTAAAGATTAGTCCCAGTAACGCTGACGATAACATGTGACGAAAAGGCATGTATTTGGTCTACAACCACAGATGACTATATGTATTTGTGAAAGCTGCCGAGCACAATTAAACAAAGATGTGGTGGTTGTAACTAGCAAAATGTCAGAAGTTTTTACCACAGAAATCAGCAAGCATGAAATCAAATTCACATAACAAGGTGAGGGCACACGAGCAGCTACAAAGCACGAGCAGTTGCGTTTTTCTAGTCCTGTGGAAACACAGACATACGAAGCAACCAAATCCCATCAGCTGTGCTTGTTGTCTTCTGCTTAAATTACCCAACCATTGAACACTGCTGCAAATATCCGATTTAATGGGTTCAGTGCCTGCCTTAAGACTCTCTCTTGCAGAGATTGTGTTATGTTACCTAAAAGAAGAACAAAAAAATAAGCACAAAATGCAACTTTCTGTGCCAGGGTTACCTGAGCTGCTGACCCCACATGCATTGAAAAGAAGCAGGTGTTAGTTCACATAATCTCACATTTACCCGTAACCCCCCGTGCATTGGTGAATTTTCCTTTCACAGGTGGTTAACAGTGTTTTTGAACAGAATGACTCCTTTCTCCTCTTCTAATATTATACCCACAGAAAATTTCTTAAAAAATAATTGAAATACATTTAATACTGTACTGCATTAATACAGTGGCTGAAAAATTAGTCACGGTCGACTCCCTGAACTCTGTAAAACAGCACAGTGGACAGACAGAGCTGTTGGGACTACAGAGGAGGTGGAAGGGAATGTGATGATAATCAATAAATATGTTAGATGTAATGGCAAACAAGAAGGAAAATATCAGGTCTTAATGCTTATGGTTCCTTCAGAAGTAATCTGAAAAATGAACCACTGTCAAGGTAAAGGAAGTCATGCATTGGGATGCTGTCTGACAACAATGCCTAATATTTGATGTATCAAGACTAAATACGGTATAAGTGTCTGGATTAGACCTTGGCCAAAGGGGTGGAATGAATGGGTAACTCTTCAGCTTATGATGTAAAATGAACACTAACCAAAACAATCATTGCTTTAAACCATCAGGAAGTCCAAGCTGCACCAAGGAAAAGAACCAGCCAATCTCCTGAAATCAATATACTGAAGTTCAGCGTAAGACACTGACCCTTGGTCACTACAGCAACTTGGTACAGACATATAGGGCAAAACAAAAACTAGATGAGTTTGATAAACAGAGAATGGAAGAAGAGCAAGATGTTGCACTGCAAAAAACTCTTACTGGGAACAGAGGACATGCAGCATCAAGTGGCTTTTGAAATATTTCTAATAGGACCAGAGTAAAGGCTTCATTTTTTCATGAATGCCTCCAAACCAGCTGCAGTAGTTTATGATACTCGTGCTTATCTTAAAGAGCAATATCAACACATCAGATTGAATTCTTACACCATAACCCCAGGTCTGTCACTAACAATTCAGAAAAATATCAGTAAAAGTCTTTATCGTGAGCTCTTTAGTTTCAGGGTGCTCTGGAAATGTGAAGTTCAGTACAAATATTGAATATGAGTAAGTGAAAATCCTGGGAAAGGACCTCAAGGAGGCAAGAATAAAATTTATAATGAAAAGAAAGCCCTACAGGTACTAAGAAAGAAGAAATGTGACTGATGGCACCAAAGAGAACTAGGAACTCTTCCGTCTCAGGAGATGACAAGCTGGGGGAGGCACACCCTGAGCAAATTTTCTTCTGGCCAGTAAATGCCCCCAAAGCCCTCTTAGAACAGCCATAGAAGTATCTTCCCTGAGAAACCTTGCACGCAAAGAGCCGACCACTCAAATGGTCAAGAGAGTGGCAGTATCAAGCAACACGTTCCTTTTACTTTCACAAACAAAATTAAATTTTCACAGGCCTAGAAAATCTGGGCTCAGGGGCTAATGTAAGTAACCAAACAAGTTCAACACCAGTCAAAGAATGCTGCTAGCTGCTGGAGGCTTACTGGGAATGGATCAAGGATATATGGCTTACAGGGAATTCAGCTAAAAACACAAAAGGCAAGAGAGAAATCTTCCTTGGTTCTCCACTGCTTGTGCTCAGCTCTCTCTCTCTGCTTTAATGACTTCAAATGGATTCAGTTGAGGTGCACATGCCACTCAACAAAGCACCAAGAGCAAATCCTAAGAGTGTCTGAAAAACAGCAGAATTGGTGAAAACCCTGGAAAACGCAGCAGAAGACATTCCTGCCAGTGTAACAGAGTAGCCATCCTGAGGCTGCAGAGGGTCATGATTTTACAGGGGAAGTCAAACAGCAAGCCTGTAAGACTTTGCTGGGCAGAAAATTGTGCCAGGGGACTCCAGCATGCACAGTGTTTTGCACTTTGAAGACAGAAGCAAAATAAAACCTGCAACGAAGATTTATCTGACCTTCAGAGAGGAATGGGTTTCTTTTAACTCCTGATGTTAGGCATTGGAACAACAGGTAAAACTGCAACCACAGGAAGTTCTGAGAAATGATGCCTGAAGGCAACTCCCTCAGAACTGTCACCCTCCATACCCCTAGAGCCTGCAGAAAAGAGGAACCTTTCAGCACGAGATAAGAGTCAGCAAATTAAAGATCTCATGAACCAAAGGAAAAGAAAATAAACTACCATGGGACTCACATTAAGTCCTTTTCCCCCTCTTGTTATCAGAGGAACTAGCTTGAATATCTATAGTGATCATAACCATTATGCTACCATGTAGAAAGGAAAGCTTTTGTAGTGAAATCATGGCCTAAGCCATTTAGTGATTAGCAGCTGAAAAGTGGCATTTTCAACTCCATGCAGGTATTCAGTAGCGTCATTGCAGTGTGCCCAGCCCATCTTTCAAGAACACTAAATTCAGTTTGAAAGTGTTACCTCTAAAAAGCACAGTAAAATCCAGGAACAAGCCTGTTGTGGGGCTAGTGGGATGGAAATCCTCATTTTTTAAAATTAATGCCTGCCTGTTGCAATACAGGAACTTCTGCATCCCTGATACTGTCCTGTGGCAACTCTCTCCATTCAGGTCAGGGCTGGATCTTTCCCTGTAGTGGCCAATCCCCAGGATGATGAAGGCATATACAGAAGTCACCAGATCCACACCTAACAATCCAAGGGAATAACTCAAAGACCTATTTAAAAAAAGTTTGTTAATTACCTCACTATGAGATGGTCTTTAAGGATATGAAAGAGAATGATAGAAATATGAAATTGAAGACTGATTTACATGTGGTTTCATTTTTTATAACTGAATTTTATTTTCTTAAATTTGTTGCATGCTCTCTGTTGTGCCAAATCAAACAAACAATTAATTGTTATCAGACATTTATTATTGTTCCACATGAATCTTGACTGCTGGGACACATATGTATAAGACTCACTTGTGTTTATGTATTTCAGCTGACACTGCACCAGCTCTCTAAGGTAGCTCAATGTAGCACTATACTCTTAGTATCCCAATGGGTTTTAACTGTAATAATTTAACTTACCTACTCAAGCCAGAAACAGCTGTGAAATAATTTGTCTGATTAAAGTAAAAAAAACATAGGAAGTTTATTTTGCTATAATTCTGCCTTTTTTTTTTCTGTGTTACTAAGAAGATAAGGGTGAACTTTATTTTCACATCTGGAATTTACTGTAATAGAAAATACTATTGTTCTCCCTGCTGCGAAAGAAAGCATCATCCAATTAGTACTGCAATTGCTTCTGATTTTAGGACCATGCAGGCACAAGAGAGGAGGCGAAGATAGGACAGTGTGTTTTCAGATTACATCAGACAAAACAAGAGTAATCATCCTGTAAATTAGTGTATTTTTCTCAATTGTCAGAGTTGCAAGTCCCCGTGTGCTAATAAACAGAAAATAACACATTCATTGCAGTAAATCTAAAATAATCTCAGTGTGAAGGATGCCAGCATCAGACCTACCCAGATGTGCAGTGTCCCACTGTGACCATGGAAACTCCATTGGTCATAAGTGGAGAAGGGCTCACCATTGCATTTAAATGCTGTACCTGGGAATCACAGTTTATACCACAAAATAGCAGAATATCACGCCTGCACATCGACAGCTGTTCACTTGAATATTTGAAAGTTTATGGAGCTAAATCATTAAGCTGCTGGAAATATGGTGCATGTTTGGAGTCTTGACATATGGAATAGCTTTCTCACTGCCTGTCTTCTCTCTCATATGCAGAGTAATTTGAAAAAATATACATCTTCTCTTGATCTTTAATATACTCATTTTTCCCATGACCTCATCACACTTGTATTTGTTGATTGAGGAAGCTCAGTGGTACGAATTAAATAGGAATTGCTCACAGAACAGGAATTGCTAGACAAAGTTTTCAGTCATTGAAATGCACAGATCTGTATCCCAGGAGTATTACTAGCAACATCTTCGTTATGTTCATGGCTTAACTGTGTCTTACACTTTCCCAATTAATAAGATTTCATAACCCCTGAGGTTTATGTGCAAGCAGAATTTGTCAGTGAGTTTTGAATCCTGGCTACTCAAGTAAAGTAACTACTTTGGCTAATAAATCCCTCAAGTAACAATTAGTGTTATCAATGTTATATACATAGTTTATGATTCCAGTAAAATCGCCAAATGTCTTCTTTTATATATTCAGATAGAGTCATAAGATTTAATTCCTAGGAACACAGAAATTTGCTCTGCCTACTGAAAATGCAACCAACAGGGTTTGTTGCCAATTAAGGCTGTGTCCCTCACAGGAGTGACCAATGCCTTTTGCCACTACACCAAAGTGCAACTAAGCCGTCACCAAATCAAACCACCAAGGCTTTGTCCTGAGTCACTGAAATGAGGAGCAAGCTGTTCTAGATGCAGATCCTGAAAATTTCAAAATATATATAAAGAAAAGGGGGTGAAGGGTGGTAAAGAAAGGAAGGGTAGACCTTTTACATCCTTTATTGCTTCTCTATATACCATGTGCTAGGTTTCTTCACACTGACTTTGGGTCTGTCACCAACACTGTAACCAATCTGGTCAATTAGGAAAAGATTGTAACCAATCTGGCCAATTAGGAAAAGATTGACTGACAAAAAATTTTCCTCTTCTCTGAGGACAGTGGGTTTGCACAGAATGTTGCAGAAGCCAATACTATACTCCCAGTTGAGGGAACAGTTAGGATATGGGGGTTTTTTTAAGTCCTATTATCCACCAGCTAAGGAGAACACTGCCTAAAAACCTCCATAAAATACAAGAAACTACTTTGTCCTTATGTCCACACACGCCACAGATTTATTCCATTTAATAACTCACTTAGTATTTGTGCGAAGTAAAGTATTTCTTGGCACATTGCAATTCCCATAGTTGGAGTTTGGAGTTGGCACAGGCTCTATTCTGGCATCTATGAATATTTAGCCTAGGCAAGGTAAAGTGATAGAGATTTTGTACATCCATCTGTCTGCAAATCCAGATTTCATGTTTTTCCTGTATAGTAACTCAAATTCCTCCAGCAGGATCAATAAGGCAGCATTGAGAATAGAATCACAGAATGGTCTATGTTCGAAGGGCCCTTTAAGGATCTTCTCCAGACTTCCCTGTCATAGGATGATGGGGCATCTTTCACTAGATCAAATTCTTCAAAGTCCCACCTGACCTGGGGCTTTGAACAACCTGACCTGAGGAAGAAATTAGTAATGGAAATGTACACCATCCATAACTTCTCTGCAGTAGATTCTGCAGTCCTTAGCTTGTACTAGAATCTTTTAGAATTTGTCATAGCTTCAGTTCAGCATTTCAGAAAACACTTAGTAAAGAACTTAGATAGCTTTAGTTTATATTAAAGGCATACTGTTGAGGAAAAACAGAATGCTTTTTTTTCTACCTGTGTTAGCAGCTTTTCCTCCTTGTACCTGACTCAGTTTGGATAGTCAGTCTAGACTATTTAATCTTCCTTTTCAACTTTGCTTTCATCATTTCTGCTTTTTCGGAGTGTGTCTTTTTTCACCAGCACAGTATTACCAGGATTTCAGAACTCTGGGAGGCTGTTTAAACCTCAGAGCAAAGAAAAGTGCAGTAACCACTTCAGCAGTGAAAGCATTTCTATTCCGGTTCGGTATTTGGTTGTTTTTTTGTTTTGTTGTGTGGTTTGGTTTGTTTTGGTTCCCCCCCCACCATTTTTCTTGAAAAAATTGTACCCATCTGTGTCTTAAATTGATTCCTCTGAAAGTTGCCATTCCTGGCAGTGTAGCTGAGGAGTCAGTTGCTATCTTTCCAGTTTTCTGGGGTTTACACCAACATCACAGTTTTACGTGCCTCTTAATTAACTTCAGCTTTGTAAAAACACCTAGTGACACAGTTTAAGACATATTAAATACACCTGAAAAGGGAAAATAAATAAACAAGAGAAGCTGTCATACAGTATTCTGAATGCCAATTTCACAGACTCAGCAGTAGCTTTTTGTTTATCTGCTAAAGATTTCAGTGCCACTTTTGTTATTAGCTGTATTTTAGAATTAATGAAAGTGAGTAAAAATAAAATTAAACCTAGTAACTAGTAAATAATTTTTCCTCCTATTTATATCTATATATGTTGACCAGACAGATACAGTTCAAAAGAGATTTTGAAAAGAAACATTTCTGAACATTCAGACCTTTCAGTCTACTTGACCTTTTTGGTTTGGTTTTCTTTTTGTTTTCTTTTTTGTTTGTTTGTTTTGGGTTGGGTTTTGTTTGTTTTTGTTTTGTTTGGTCGGTTGTTTTTTTTTTTCATGCACCTCACTCCCACAAAGGAAAATAGACCTGGATCTCGTCGTGGCAACACAAAGTAGAATTGGCTCTTCGGTAACACACATCGCACCAGGTTTATACATATCTATCATCCATGCCTCAGCCTATGAATATTCATGGAATAGTATTGTATTAATTAGCTCAATTTGTAATTGAAAAATACATTTTGGAGACTCATAGTGTGATCTTAGGAACTTCAACTGGTCTCCTGTTATGCAAAGAAACGTGCAACAAACTTCATGTGGCAGCCAAATCTGTCACTGCAAGAAGCTCTGCTCCACCTTGCCTGCCTTTAAAAGCAGCCTGTTTAAGAGCAAAGGAAAAGGATCACAGCATCTGCTCTGCCCACTGCTACTTTTTTTCCAGTGTTAGTTTTTAAAATCTTTTCTTCCTCAGTAACTGATGAAAATATGAGTTAGAGCCAATTTTTAAAGCATACAAATTTTTGACTCTAAGGGGTAAGGTGAAAATAGAGGGATATTTCTCTGCACCCCCTGGTCCATTTCTGCCCTCTGGCTCCATGCTGAGGATGCCACCTCCACAACTCTCCAAAGGTCTGCTCTTCCTAACATTTCTCTCTTCCTCTCCTTGTTTCACTTCTGTGTCATCAGTTATCACTTAGGCCATCACTGTTGAATCTGCAAACACTTTTCCTAAAAAGGAAATCATTTTCTACCCTTAGGCCTGAAGTTTGGTAGTGGCATCCATTCTCCAAAGTCTTACTAGCTCGCTCTTTGTCAATATTGGCATCGTTTAGTAATTACCTATTGAGATGTGGGGGTGACACAAAAGTTTATACAAGGAACAGACAAAAATTTCCTTGAGAATAGATTCACAGCTCCTGGATTTCAGCTGTCACACAAAGACCTCACAAGCTCTCCTAGTTTTTAAACAAGCATGTTAGCATACTCAGCCTCTTGGCTGCATCACACAGGAGAGCTCACATAAGCTAACAGAATGTATATTTTGCTTGAAGGAAGATCTGAAAAAGTGTTTTAAAGGAAATGAATTCTGATTAGCAGATCTGGAATGAACAAAATTATAAAGATTTCCTTTTACTATGTTTCCTTCAGGTAAAAAAAAACCACAAAACCAAAAAGCAAACCCAACCATCCAAACAAAATCCCCTGCAACAAAAAACCAAGCCAAACAAACTTCCAAGCCCAGAAAACAACTAAAAAAATACACAAACAATAAATTAGAAATGCATTTTTTTATATAGGTTGTTGTTACCACGTAAGAGGGCAAGCATTCAACATGACCACAGATGTTTTGATCCTATTTCTCTCCAAGTTTTCTCACATGGCTGGCAAATCTTTTGAATCACAAACTCGCACTGCAAACCGGTTATATGGTGTCAGCAGAAATGCTTTTTTTAATTTTTTTTTTTTAAATTCTCCAGCTCTGTCTAGACTATAATGACACAGAGTATATTGAAGTAGACTTGTCATTATTGTGCTCCTGGAAGTTGTAAGTATGTTCTTTTCCACACAGCATTATGCTAGTAACTGTATGCTTGCTGTATGGACAGATGCACTTTTATATTTCCTCAGAAAAATTCTGTGTCCCTTCAGAAAATTTACAACAGATTTTTAACAGACACTGTTATTGCTCTTTGCAGTGTGAGCACTAACCTGACAGAGTGCAATGGCACTAATGAAACCCTTACAATATATTAGCTTAATAATTTTTGAATTTGAGATTGTGAAATAATATAACAAGATTGCTAACAGTCATCCTAGGGGGTTGGATTAGAAAAGTGTTTGGTAAAGTAAGTATGGTCTATTGTATTGTATGCTGACTTTTTAAACTAAGTTGCTTTGTTCATTCTGTGCTCAGAAGCCATAATCAGTTCTGCATGTGCCCCCTATGATTATTATATATGTGACTATATTTTAAAGGCTACCATAAAAACATCAAGGAAAAAAAGAAAAGAAAGAAAATATTCAGACTCCAATTATAGTCAGGTCATTCTTAAAGCCAAGCATTTTCTTGCATGCATGCAATTATAAAGAACATACTGGCACTAAGAGAAATGGGCCCAAATACTCTACAAGTAAAAATAGAGTTGCAACTCTTCTTATTAATTCTGCATGAAGTGGCTCCTGAAAACTGACAGAGGTGCCATGAAATACTTACCTTTTTTTGAAAGGGTAATTGTAGTGTTCAATTAACTGCAAATCTCAGGGTTTTTTTAATGTTTTCAAAGTCTCTAAGATGGCATTAAAACATTCTTAAACCACAAATTTATTTTTGCCCCTGAGGAATATTACTTCAGTAATATTAAAAAGCTCTCTTTATTATAAAAACAGATAATTTCATACCAGGTCTGAATCAACATGTTTTGTGGTTTGGTTTTTTTTTTTTTTTTTAAATGAAAACCTCTAAGGACATTTCTATATAAATTCAGTTTACTTTCATACTTCGGTGTTTTTCCACCTGTTGCAAAAGCAGAAACTACTGACCTGACTCAAAAAGGCTTGATTGTCAAGGCTAGAGTTGTTCTCTAAAGGAGTCTGTTAGAGGTGCAAACAGGTAGGAGCTGCTAAAGCAATTCACTGTTTCGGGAGATGGTTTGTTCAATTTTACAAAAATGCCCTTAGGGGACCATTGAAATGAGCATAAACCCTGCAAAGTGATTTCCACTACCCTGCAAACACGTGTATTTTAAAAAAATGCTACTAGCCAACTTCACAAGGCACTTTTTACTTCTCATACTGGCTGGTCTTTCCTATTAGTGATTATATTTAGAAACAACAACATGACCCTGAATCCAGTGCAGGGATCTGTGTAATTAAGTGAAAAGTATTGATAATGAGACCTTATTCCAATTAGGCAGATACTGAACAGAACATACTGGATCAGCAAAATGTGTTTAGGAACATTTCAAGGACACTTGGCAGCCTGAAGTACATACATACTCATACATAGAGGAATTTCCTTCCTTACAAAGCTTAAAGCCTTTCTAATGAAATGAAAATTTTAAATTAACATTAGTTAAATCTAAATACCAAAGAAATTAACAAAAGAGCAGTATTAAGATTCCTATAATCTTATTTGTTAAAGTTGCATACAAAGAAGTATTTTCTACTTATACTTTATTAAATATCTATCTAATCTGTTTGTGATAAAAATATTCCATAAAACGAAAAGGATGGTAAAATGTAGCTTTTGGAAATTCAATTAGTTCATTTCTTAACTTATTTATTTCAATATCAATGTTCTAATTTTTTCATGTGATTTAATATAATTTCATTTCTATAAAAGAAAGAGAATAACCAAAACTTTTAGAGATTTAGATCTAATTTTTCTTATTTTGGACCTATTCTGCTTTAGTTGCTCAGGCTGCTGGGGTTAATACACAGAAATTTTAGACATTCATAAAACCGTGGTGTAATATCACAAGTTTTCAAACAACAATTTCAAGCATCAGTTTAAAACCAGTTCCCATAGCCATCTTTAGATCATATCCAGACTTGTACTATTAACAACCATTCTTCAGGGCTAAGTATGCCCCAAACATTTAACAGTAGTGTGAAAAATACAGTAATCTTTAGTTTCCCAAAACTAACTTGAATCAAGAACTCCCCTCAGGAAGTAAGGTTGCAAACAAAACATTGCCTTCTTCAACAAAACCATAATTTCTCAAACACTGTTCACGAGAGACCAAACTTTCTGATCATAAATCAACTTCCAAAATCATACTGTCATGCAGCATGCTATACATGTTGAAAAAGCAAAGGAAAGAGGCTGTGAGGGCTGCTCCAGGTGAGCTGTGACAATGATTTCCCAGGGGACTAGTACCACTGAGGGATGGCGCTGCCTGGACCTGCTGGTGACCATGGTGAACTAGTGAGACCTGCTCCAGAAGCTCATCCAGCCTCACTGTCTTCCATGGATCCTGTGCTCTGGATTGCCTGGCAGACTGCATTACTCCTAGGAGAGTACAGCCTTTCAAGAAGTCACATAATACGGACATAGCACACGAGCTACTTGGCTGGTGTAACTGGGGAGTGGTTCAGGAGATGCAGGTTGGACCCTGCTGCCTATGACAGCTACTGAGTTTGTCTACATCAGATTGGAAGGGTCACTGTGAAATTTTGTGCAGTCCAACAGACAGTTGGTAGTTTTGTTTGTTCATGCTGATAGAGAAACAGTTTCTAGAACATCTCTTAATGAACTGAAATGATAAATGCCTCCAAATATGATTGAAACACACTTCCGGAGTGACCTCTACAGCCAAAACCATTAGCACATGCAGCACTGATAAAACAGCACGTGTGCAGAAAGTATCACTCCCAACACATTTCCCTCTTCTCCTTCAGCATGCATTCGAGCCCGGGAACACTACTGTGTGTAGCTGACACATCAAAATATTTTCATAACAGCAAATGGTAAAGCTGTTCCATTTCCACACGGCCCTGCTGAACACGTGTTCGCGTTGAGGGCACGGCTGTTTGCTGCCATGTGTCCCACCACGCACCAGAGAGGCCACCAGGGCTGCCAGCCCCTGTGACTGGGAAGGAGTGAGAAAGAGCTGCTGTCGGCCCAGGGGACCACAGCAGCTAACCCAGCTGGGTACAATGGTGGCTCTGGGACACCAAAGCTCCCTCTCTAGCTCAGGAGATAGGACTGGAACAAAGGCTGGGATGAAATCCAGGTGGGTCAGTCTGGCTCACAGACCGTTTCTACTTATTTTGATCAAAGGATAATCGAGTTGGTATGCAACAGTAATTTGTTCAGCCAGCTTCCAAGACGCAACAATATTTTCCTGTACTCAGAACATAACTGCAGTAGCAGCTCTGGCTAAGACATCAAGTTCTAACTATGAAGTGCTGAGCGCTCAAATAACTGTTATTTTGACAGAGTGGCCCAGATTCTCATCTGATTTCTTGAGAGAAGTGCTGTATTATTTCATAAAAGAACTTCTACAATATCCATTTATGTCAAAGTAAGAACATAATATAGACTTGCAGTCAAGGATAATCATAATTTCTCTAAAAAAAACTCTGGGTTACGTTTGCACCTTGAGAAACATGGTAGCGTTGGAGGCAAAATTTCAGTTAGTAGTTTGTGAGGGAATATTTATTTCTTTATTCTTGATGTATTAACAGAACTATGACTTGGCTTTTGGCATTTTCAAAGATGGACATAAATTTATTTTATTTCTGCCTCTGCAGTGTCAAGGAATGGGCGCAACACTATCACAAACTATAAGTATTTGCAGTGAAGGCAATACTCGCCCAAGCTTCTCCTGGTGACTTGCAATCAATTGAGGAACCAGGTCAGAAGAAAAGCATCTCCTCTTTTATCCAAGACAAAGAGAAATGATAACTGAGATTACTCCAAATTATTTTAGCCATCTTAATCTTTAACTCTTTCTAATTGTGATAAGAACTATGCACAAATGACAGTGATAAGTAGGACTCTGCATTAGATTTCCATTAGCCCTAATTCCCTGAAAAGACCTTGAATCTCTCTAAGCAAGATATTCTTTCATATCACAAATGAGCAAACCTGAGAAGGCTCAGAAGTTCCTGGAACTTCTCATACAACCCTGGAAACAGTTCCATACTGCAAACACAAATATTGGGGGGAAAAAAAACCCGACAACAACAAAAACCAAAACCAACCAATCAAAAAAAAAACCAACAAAAAACCAAAACAAACAAAAAAAACCCCCACAACATTTGGTTTTGCTCATGTAGCACCAACCTATTAAAGTGAAAAACTGGGTACAATTGTTCCCTCAACAGACTACTAGAAAATGGTGTGTTTGTTATGTTTTCCTGGGCCAGAAATACTACAGAGAGTAAGCTGAATAATCAGAAATACTACAAAAACACAAGAACCAGTTGGTCTTTGAACACTGCACACAGGTGCACAGCAGAAGGAAAAGGTGCCACCTGTGCCTGGGGCAGAAGGCCAGCTGAAATAGAAAATAGTAGCCTGATTCCAGTGTGTATTTTGCATGAAACTCAAACTTTCTGTATATCCAGAACAGCTTCATCCATCTATTCTTTATCTAAAACTTGGGCAGCTTCTGATTGCCATGTTCTATGCAGGAGCTCAGTAGCGGCTCTACATGCATTTCCTAAGATGTCATGCTGTGTATTGCAGAGGTCACTTCTCACAAAACATTTGTAAGCTGTTGACAGAAAACATACCTTGAGAAAGTACCCAGTATCCAGATTCCTTCTGAAGAAAACAGCAATTTCATTTCTACTTTGTGACCACTGTAGTTACCAGTCCATGTTCTGGGGCACTAAAAGCCAGGTCTCCTACTAGTGGCCACCAGCAGGTTTCCTAGGGTCAATAAGATCCATATTTTAAGTTCTTATAGCAAAAGATAAAAAGATGGCTGCAAATGTTATGTCAGAAAAGCGGCAGAGCTAAAAAAGCGGAAAAAAAAAAAAGAAAAAGGAAAAAAAGAGAAAGATTTTTTTAAAAAAAATCTTTCTCTAAAACAAGTTGAGTTCATGTACTAAGAATTTCTTACAATCATAACAAATGGCATATGGTTAGCTAATGTCTGACATGCACTGGTATTTCAGCACTATCACTTATGCTTTGCAACATACCCTAGCAGATGAGTTGACTCACCCTAGTTTCAATTTGCCCTACCCATGACTGTATTAATATTTAATCAATTAATAAATCTTGCACACATTTCTACAGTCTTGACAATGAGTCCCAGCACATCTGATCTTGTTCTGAAAGAAGTCTACATCAAAGTAGTAAATAAATACGAACTTGTCTCCAGCTGTTTAGCCCTTCTCTACAAAAGCTGTAGCCCTGGCTCATACCCTCCCTGTCTGTCATTGGCTGTATCACTTTTGTCTGTATCATTATTGTCTGTATTGGCTGGATCACTTTTGTCCTAATTCCCCACTTCAGACCGAGGATCAACAAGACAGGGGGATGCCTTGAGCACCTCTGGAGCTGTGACCTCCAAGAAGGGGCATTGTAAGGAGTTTCTCTTCCAACAAGTGGAACGTTTCAGTCCCTGTGTCCCAAACCAGTAAGACCTCCTTCTTCCACCATGCTGCCCTACTGCCTCACATCACAAACTTGCAAGGCAGTCAGGTAACTCTTAAAAATCCCAGTTTTTTAGAAAACTGGTGTGGGACTAGATTAGTGACAGCACAATATCCAGAGGGAGCAGCAGAAACTCAGTATGGACTAGAAGTAGGATGACCCCAGTCAGGAATCTTGTCTCAAACACTTGATATGTATAGAGTACATGATCTCATGGTCAGGGATGCTGATCCCCATCTGTCAGGACAGAGCAGGGCATGCTCCCAAGTTGGCTGGCCCCATGGTCCAGAGCACAGGTGCTCAGTAGTAATGAGCTTGTGGCAGCCTGCTAAACACAGCAAGCAGCATGGCTTCTGCAGGAGGTTCTGCTCACATGCCAGCACTGAAGAAACAGCCAGAGAGAAGCTGAGTAATGGTACTGGAGATGGTATAAATTCTTTGGTATCTAACTCTCAGCTAAAGTTAGACAATTATTGTGGCTTATTAAACCTAAGAAAGGACATCAAACATTGGCTTTTGGTTAAAAAAAAAAAAAAAGTTAAAAAAGTGAGTACCTGAGTACAGGTGTCAGCAATCTGTGAAATGAGTTTGGGACAGAACCACCATCTGTCTGCGGGCAGTCCTTGAGTGTGCCCTTGAGTGCCTGGGCTGTCAGTGAGGCTACCTGTGCACCCCTCCCCTTCTCCACAGAACAGCACTCCAAAGCAGGCTCATCAGCCAAGATCAGCAGGACAACTTCATCCGCGCCTTCTGCTTGTGGGGAGCTCCAGCTCTGGAGTTAGTAATGCTATTGGTGTATCAGTTCCTCTGAGCTGGTTCTCCCTATGGTTCGCAGATACCCTAAGTAGGAGCAATTTTATGGCAATGGTACCTTGCTAGTTATTTTATATATAATTTTATATATTCCTTTAAATAAAGTTTCCTTACCTATCAGAAACTACTAACCATGTCATTATTCCTTAACTGTGTGAAACATCTGTATTTCAAAAACCGTAGGGCAAATTACACTGTAATGAATTTTGTCTAGGATAGAGCACTGAAATTATGGTATTATTCTATAGTGAAATTTATTCCCGTACAAATAAAGTCAGTCTTCCAGGAAAAAAAGTTTTCTGCTAGTAACTGACCACTTCTGGAGCACAGACTTTAATGTTACTCTCTACACATGCAGGTTATTCATCTTGGGCTGTATTCTTAGAGCCAATCCATCGTGGGTTCACATCCAGGGGCTACAATTTCAAGGTACTGACTATATGATTACCTATATGAACTTGCAAGAATTACTTTGAACTTTCCCAGTGGCTTTTTTCCTCCCCAGCATTTCCCATTTATTTGAGATTGTGAATAAGCCACATGAGCAAGGTGTTCATCTTAGCCTTAACTTTTCCACAACCATGTCCATTGCACATCCCCATGGCAGTTTTTCTTGTAAACACATATTTCTGTTGAGCACCAGAATATTTCCTATGACTTAGTGTTCTGTATATCAAGGGAACACAGGGGTATTCTTGTTCCGGAAACCTCAGAATTGGCTGTTGCTGAAATATATGCTGTGTTTTAAGGTCAGGGTGCTAAATATCTCTTTTAAGATATTTACAAATTAGGAGTATTAACAGAGAAAAATCTTCCTTTAAAGTCCTGCCTGTTTTCACAGGTGCTTTCCTGTAAAACAAACTTGAGTTTTTCTTTCCTTTGCATGAAATTTCCAGATCTTTATTTTAACACCTCTCTAGAGCTTTGTGGGTCACAGGACCAAGCTATTGAGCTTTCCCACAACAATTCTAGGAATAGCTCCAAGATATGAATCATTATCTCCTGCCTCGATCATGAGATGCTCATACAGCCTGTGCTGTCCCCTATCTGGATAACTCTAATTCATACATTTGGGGCCTTCCTGCCATTTCCCTGGGGCTGCCTGTAGCTCGTGCACAACTCTGTTGCAAATACAGCAACCGGAGCCAAAATCTCAGTGTGAAGTCAGTGCTGAAAGAGGTTCATTGCCTTGTAATGAAGTAGAGGATCCAGTTCTAAGTCTCACATGGTGTTTTCCTACCACATACATGAATGTTGTTTTTTTTCACATTCCCTATGGCTTTTCCATCACTCAAGGTGAGGACATGCAGGCTTATTTGCCAGTCAAAGCTGCAGAATAGATATTATATCTCCTTGTTGCTATTTCCCAAATTTACTGTCTAGCCTTGTTGGTACTGTCTGAATGCCTGTGCCTCACAGTTCCACATCATCAGTCTGATTCCAGCCTTATGCTTCATGAAGCACCGATTTATTCAGGCACAGAGGGCTACAAGGAAGCAGGAACACATGCTTCTTCATACTATAGGACACCTGTTTGCCCTTGCCTGCCAAATAACATTTTGTTCATGACAGTTGTGGTTGCCACCAAGACAGACTGAATTACAGCAGGTGCCTGGGAAACCGAGGAACTTTGGAGGTATAGAAGTCTATGCAACTGTACAGCACTTATTGTGTATGAAGCCAGCTTTTATTTGGAAAGACTGTAGGGACAAAGTGAGCCACAAGTAAAGGAGTCTAATGGAGCCTGTGAAAGAAACATTCCCACAGGGACTGAGTCACCAGCTGCATCTGACTGGATGGAAATAGGGTATCAGATGCCTTCTTTGCTTAAGAGAACTTTAAATGAGGTTTCCCTGTCTGAATATGGAGAATAAAGCACTGTTGTGGTAACAGGAACTCCATGGGTTGGTGTGAAGCTGGAGTGGTGGATTTGAGGCTGCTGCTGCCCTGTCATGCCCTGTGCTTGTCAACAGCACCAGCTGGTGGTGCTCTTAGCAGAGTTTTGCTGCCCCAAAAAAGTGTACAGAAAATGTAATTTTCTCCTTCTCACAAAAGCTACACTCAAAACCCAGTAGGTTCCTTCAGAAGCTTCAGACTCCACCCTGAAAATCCACTGTCACAAAACCTGAAACACCTCAAATCCCTCAAACATTATAGAAGTTGGTTGTAGCTGCTACTCTAGATCTACATAAAAATCTGTAAAAGATGCCATCCACCATGAACAGTGGAAGCAGCATTCCCCAGCAAGACTTAAATATCAGGCAAATGAGATCCTGCAAGGTGCCAACTGCTTTCATGAAGGCTCCTTTTAGACAGAATAATTTACAGTGGGGACTATGCTGATGGTGAGGACCTGCTTGACAGAAAATGCCGTCACAAAATAATCAAGATGTATACAGTGAACAAGGGAACTGATCTGGAATCCTACAATAACATGTAGAATCTAAAAGACCTAAGAATGATAAACCAATGCAGTTACCATATATTGCAAGCAATTATTTAAAAAGCGATAAGAAGCGGGTGATACAGGAAATCTTACTACTTTTAAAAAATGTTTTAGTATGTGACCAAATAAATATATATATATGTTGGCACTTAACAGGCACGTAAGAAAAAAAACTCACAAAAATCCTTCAGATGTAAGCTGCAAAATTACAATTCTTTAAACCAGATACACAAGTAACAATCCCACTTTTGCTGGAACATATTAAAATCCTATTGTTACAGTCTCTGAGGATCACAGAGACTGAGGAAACTTTTTCCTTGAAAATTCAGTGCTGCCAAAATAAATCTTTTTTATTGCAAGTTTCACCTTAGTTATTTCTGCATTTTTTGTAATTTTAAAAGGGAAAAATATTTTTTAAAAAACATCAACCCTCTATTTTATAAGAGACTATTCTGTGACTTCACCTGCTCTCCATCATTAGAGGCCAAGAAAATACAGTATTAAAAAATAAACTTTGGAAAAAATACCACAATGATTCTGTAGCAGGTGGGGTTTCCCCCCCTAATATATTACTCTTGGCAGTTTTGAAATCCAAGTAAGTAACATTTCTAGCATGTAATATCCGAGTAATCTCGGGAGAGCATCAATGAAACCACTGGTGTGACTAAAGCTCATGAGGTGCCTACACGGTGGCAGGACGTGATGGGACTTGACTGCCTCTTGCTGCATCTGCAGCCTGCTTTGCTCCTGCACAGCCCTCGGGAGTCACAAGGCTGCAGCTGCTGCCTCTGTCGGAAGTGCCGTGCATGTGCCACTTATTTTTAGCAGAGAATCAAAGTTTGTGGCCTGAATCAGGAGCCCCGAATTGGTTTAGCTCTCATTGACTTCGGCAGGGGCTACAAAGCATATGGCAGCACTTCAGAGGAATCAGACTCTTGGTTTAGTTTTTCTTTAAAATGGTAGTCTTTAAAGTTTCTCTTTCAAATAGCACAACCTGGGTAAATAATGTGGCCTCTGTGAAATCTCACAGTGGAAGAACTACCAGCATCTAGGACTCATGAGTTTTAATAAAGAGATAAATATAACACATAAAGAAACCTTCATGAGACAGTTTACAATATGCAGTGTTTTTTAACCGCTGTATCTAATTTTATAGACTATTAGGCCACAGAATAAGATGTCAAGATAAATTTTAAAACACTGATAAAAATAACTTTTGTTAAATTATACAGCCCTGAAGAATAAGAGAATTTGATTTAAATGCATACATGGAATTTTAAATGGACTTCCATGTGTCAAAAAAAAAAAAAAAAGAAAAAGAAAACAGGTGCAAAGTACTTTAAGATAGAGACTGAATTCCATTTATGAAAGAGACTGAATTTACAAAATCACAGAGTATGCTGAGTTGGAAGAGATCCACAAAGATCATCAAATCCAACCCTTAGCCCTGCACAGAATCATCCCCAAGAGTCTCACCATGTGCCTGAGTGTATCATCCAAACACTTCTTGAACTGTCAGGCTTGGTGCCCGTGGGAGGCAGCTTCAGTGCTCAATCAGCATCCAGGAGAAGAACCTTTTTCTAATATCCAACCTAAACCTTCCCTGACAACTCAAGGCCATTCCCACAGGTCCCATCACTGGTCACCACAGAGGAGAGATCAGTGCCTGCCCCTCCTCATCCCCTCACAAGGAAGTTGTAACTGCAGTGAGGTCTCCCTGCAGTCTCCCCTTTTCCAGCTGAACACACCAAGTGCCCTCAGCTGCTCTCCATACAACTCCCCCTCATGGCCCTCCACCATCTTTATTGTCCTCCTTTGGACACTCTCCAATAGCTTAATATGTTTTCTATGTTGTACCACTCAAAACTGCACACAATATTCCCGGTGAGGTCACCCCAGTGCAGAGCAGTGCAGGACAATCCCCAACTCGACCTGCTGGCAATGCTTTGCCTGATGCCCCCCAGGACAGGGTTGGTCCCCCTGGCTCCAGGACACGGCTGATTCACATTCAACTTGCCATCAACCAGCACCCTCAGATCCCTTTCCCGGCATTGCTTTCCAGCATCTCATTCCCCAGCCTGTCTGTACATCCAGGGTTGCCCCATCTCAGGTGCAGAATTTGGCACTTCCCCTTGTTGAACTTCATATGGTTGGTGACTGCCCAGCTCTCCATTCTGTTGAGGTCTACCTGCAGGGCGTCCCTGCCTTTGAGGGAGTCAACAGCTCCTCCCAGATTTTTGTCATGTGTAAACTTGCTCAGTGTNTGTTGAGGTCTACCTGCAGGGCATCCCTGCCTTTGAGGGAGTCAACAGCTCCTCCCAGATTTTTGTCATGTGTAAACTTGCTCAGTGTCCCTTCCAGTCCCATGTCCAAGTCATTTATGAAGATGTTGAAGAGCACAGGGCCTAAGACAAAGCCCTGTAGAACCTCACTAGTGACAGGTTATCTGTCTGATGTCACCCTATTCACTATAACCCTCTGTGCTTGACCCACGAACCAGTTGCTCACCCACCACATGATGTGCTTATCAAACTGTGCTGGACAGTTTGTCTGGAAGGATCTTGTGAGAAACAGTATCAAAAGCTTTACTGAAATCCAAAAATATCCTATCAACTGGCTTCCCTTGACTGACCAGGTGTGTTACCTTGTCATAGAAGGAAATCAGGTTTGATAAGCAGGACTTCCCTCTCATGAAGCTGTTCTGGCTGTGACCAATGACTGTGAACAAGAGCTAGGTAACTTAGTATGAATGTAAGTATGTGGTCAATTCCCTCCAGGAAGATGGCAAATTATCTTTTAGCTAATAATATATAGTATTCAATAGTAATATAGAAAGTAATAATTACACATGATATATCTGAAGCAATAGATAATAACAATTATCTCTGATTATCTATTACTAATTACCTATTTGACCTTTAGGGTTTTGTTGATGCCAATAGCTTTTTTACTCACACATCTTTAATCCCTTCTTCTACCCACCAGAATCATAGTCTGGATTTAGTGATTTGCTTTTAGGTACTGATAAGTCTTCTGGCCTCCCTCAAATTTTAATAGCAATCACAATAATTGAATTAGAACTTAATGAAATGGCAATCTGGGGCTTACTATTTTTTTGCCAAATGAGTCTTTTTTTAGCCACTAGGTTTAAAGAGAAGAAACAGAGCAGAATTTTCAGCTGAGCTTTAATGACAAATTATTTTCAGAGAATGTTATTTTTTCAGATCCAAAAAGAAAAATCCCTTAAGTCTTTAGGGAAATAGGATTAAGCCAAGGTACTTTAAAATCATATCAGCTTTAAAGTAATAGAAGCTTTCCTGATAGCCTGAGATTAGAAGGGACAAAAGAGCAGAGCCTGTTCTCAGGTCAGGAAGAATACAAGGCAGGAAATATAAGTACTTATTCATTACACAAGTGGCAGCACTTAATATGATTTCTAGAAATCAGAGAAAGGCTTGAGAATTCCTAGTCACTGACTAAATTACTTAGAAAGATGATGTTTCTTCAATATATAATTTGAAAAAAAAACAGGAGAGAGGGCTTGAGCACATAATAAAACCAAAGGTATGACTTGTTAATAAAAATACCACTTATTTCAGCGATAGGCAAAAAAGAAATGTAAAATTCCATAGCCATTAAACAGAGGGACATTTAGTGTCTCTCCAGGAGAGAACCAGAGTATGGCAGGACCCAGTATGGTGAAACCTTAAAACAAGAGTCTCAAGGTCAAAGCAGCTACTGCTCTACCAGTTTCAGATACTTCACTGCAATGTCACAGGTTCTGCTTCATCAGCTGCTTAAATGAATTTCAAGAAGCAGTTTATCAGTAACATTTTTGAGGTTTAATGGCCATATTACAATGAGTTGCTCAGCTTTGCTCTACAAAAGTGGAGACACTAACAGTGCATCACTCATAATTGTGCTTCCTAAAATAATGCACAAACTTATTTTAACCCCTGCATGTATTTGTTCTTACAAAGATGAACACAGGAAACTTTCAGGAACCAGAGTTCACTTGCAAACATAATTCTAAGACCTAGATGATATTTCTGTAATTAAATTTTCAGAAGTTTTAAGGAGCGAAACACAAAAGCTGGCTTGTTACATACTGACTGAAGTCCTGGGGCAGATTCATCTATTTCCAGAATCCTTACTATGAAACTTTGGAGGGAGTTTTTTGTTTGTGAGGTGAGGGATTATTTATTTGTTTGTTTGCTTGTTTGGGGGGTTTGGAGTGTTGTGTTGGAGTTTTTTGTTCGTTTGGGTTTTGTTTTGGTTTTTTTTTTCCTGGGAGGGTAGCACACTTTTCAAATGTTTGGCACTTTCATTAGTTTGGGGTTTTTGTTTGGTTGTGTTTTTTTTTTTTTTTTTTTTTTTTTTTTTTTTT
>VXAU01005412.1:603764-731206 GCA_013399695.1 Formicarius rufipectus
AAAAAAAAAAAAAAACAACTTCAAAAAGAAGAAATTTGTTGATATATGGTGGTGCTTGGTTAACAGACTCAAAGACCTTAGAGGAGTTCTCCAACCTTACTGATTCTACGATATCATTGGATGGCCATGATACAGAAAAAGGGGCTAACTAGGCTCAAGATCTAGACTCAGTTAAATGCCATAGAGTTAATAATAATTTGCACTTACTAGCAAAGACTGAGCCCAAATCCATAGGGGCTGTGATGCACAAGGATTTCCCTCCTCCCCTACCAGGCAGGCCCACTGCACCCTGTAAGGGCTTATTTGCAGGAGAAAACAGATGGTGTTTGCAGTGCTGCATTCCAGCTGGGATTCTGCCAGGGAAGGGCAGCCTTAATTTCTGTCCCCTTTTCACCATGACAACTTCACCAGCCTGGCTCTCACCACTTGTTTTTTGTGGCATTGTTAGCTAGAGGATTTCAGGGCAGTGATGTTGACATGTGATGCTACAGTTGTTCTTTGGGCGAGCACAGAATTTGCTTGCAAAGCTAGGAATTAAGTAAAGAAGAAGCAAGAGATGTGATTTATTATTGCTCATGCATTGAAAACAAAAGAACAAAAACACGAAGCAATTGTGACCAGGAGAGCTTGACAACTTGCTCACTCAAATTAGTGTCATAATTAAATGTTAAGGCCAAGATCAGCTACCTTGTGAGCTATCCTTATTGATCCCAGAAAACATTCTCTTGGAGGTTTTTTTAACCTTTCTGGATTTCTGAGGCACAGAAGAGAGGAAATACTCTTGCCCTATATACACCTATCAATGAATTCTGACCAGTGTACATGACAAAAATAATTTCACTGAATTAAAGAGGCAGAAGATGAGAAAGATTAAGCAATCTCTAATTCCTTTGTCGGTTGCCTCCCTCGTATTTGGCAGGTATGCTGGAGTGAGCACAGCCTGCCTGCCAGAGATGACATGGGAGTCTGACTCCAGCCATTCCTGCACTTTGTGAATAGACCTAATGTCGCAGGCTGGATAACTATAGAAGGCTGTTGATGTTCACTTTAAAGCATATTCTTTTGTCACCCATCACTTCAAGAACTGCTTATTTCATGAAATGAGCTTTTCTAGTGTCAATCCTCCTAGCTAAACAAAAAAAGGAGATGAAAAAAGTAGTATTTCAAAGTCTGTTCTTCGTATATGAACAAATGATATGGAGTGAAATACACTATTCTTCAATCTCAAGAGATGAATTGGTATCCAGCTAGGACTGAAGCAGCCCTTAACAATAACACCTGATAGTTCTCATTACACTGCAAATGAAACTGTTTCACGAGGATCACTTGAAAAGCTCAAGTAAGATATACTGTTAGCATTTTTCTATTTGGAAGATCAGTGGGATGAGGAATAGATTAAACTACCAGAACCTGTTAAAGGGACTAAATTTCCCAAGCACAAATGAGCTGGATGAGCCAAAATAACCTTTATCTGTCCTGTTTCCCCATACTCAGAGACCAAACAGTTCTTTCATCCTGAATGACATTTGTTTAGACAAGAAGAAAACATCCCTGAGCACAGTTCCTGCAGGAGATCCCTGGGCATGTTTCTGTGCAGCACAGGCAACTCAGAACTGCTTCCCCCTGAGGTGCCCATCCTGGGAAGGGATCTCCTGGGGTGGTGAGCCTTGGCAGGGATGGTGCAGCAGCCCCTGGGTTTCAGGAAGATGCTGAGGACACGGTGGGGCCAGAGCAAGAGCAGCCCTTTGAGCACAGGAGGCACCAGGCCTCCTCTCTGCACCCACTGACCTCCCACAGAAGGGATCTGGAGTTTCTGCAATGATCCCCAAGAACAGAGGAGGTGCAAGTGCTACAGGTCTTACTTTCAACCTTTTTTTTTTCCTTTCATGATTTCTCAACCAGTTTATTTTCCTTTTTTGATGTATTCTACATGCTTCTCTTTTGATATATTTCCTCTAGAACACCAGAATGGACTGCACTACCTCCCTTGTGACTATCAATGAGCTGGAAGACAAAGAAACCACAAGAGAATCCATTTTACAGATCTAACAAGCCTTTGGAGTTTACTGAGCAGATTAATGGATGCTGTCTGCATGAAACTCTCTCAGCAAGCCCTTCACAAAGTACAGCCCATAGAGTAAAGATTCCAAGCTCTCTGACTAATTTGCATGAAATCAGGCTCTCCTGGCCCTGCAGAAGGAACTTATAACCTCTTTATTTTTCTCTCCCATCCCCTCAAAATCTCCCAATACCAGAACATCAAAATAAAGACACATTTCTATGTGTTGCCCTTTAAGGCTCCTCAGCCTGGACCCCACTCATGAGTAGAGAGAGAGCTGAAATTCATTTGGCCTCATTGCCAGTTGGAGGTTCCAGTATCACAAACATCCTGAAAGCACCTAGACCATCAGCTGTGACCCAAAGACACCAATCCTATTCTCTTTGGCAAAGTACATACAGCTCTAGAACTGCTTTTAAGGGACCATTTTTGTAAAATAAATAAAACATACTGGGAGATACCAAAAAACATTGGTGTGTAGGAGCCAGAAACCAGGTTTTAATGTAACAAAAATCCCTACCAAAATGCTTGATTTTACATTGCTTCAAATTGTATTAACATGAATCATCTAGGCATTGTATATGAAAAACCGAGATCTCTCTTTTTTCTTTTAAACTAAACAGTGGAAAGCAAACTAGCTTAATGCCATTTGATTTATTGCTTGAATGGAAACTAAGCAGGAAGACTAATTAATCCTCTTTGCCAAACAGAACATATAAAATCTTAATAATTCTTAAAATGGCATTTATTGCTGAAGTGAAAGTGTTTTGGTGCTTCTAAATGGAAGGAGAGAAAGAGATGACATTTTTGCATTTTATACCATACTTAACAACATCAGCTCATGTCTTAGAGATTACTACCTCTATGTTTGCTTTGAATTAAAATCTCAGTAAAAGCTCAAGACTCAGTCTCTCGGGAATAACAGCATAGTTTAAATTACATTATGCAAAGGATGGAGGGCAAAGGAAACTGTGTGGTAGCTATCTCAGGGATGATAAAACAGGGATCTTCACAGAGAAAACAGGAGCTTCAGAAAGCAACACCATTAGCAGTAGCAAATGTGCTAGATCTTTCTCCAGGAGGATCTGAAGGAGATTAGGAGAAGCACTTAGATAATAACATTTAAAATAAATCATGTTTATTACATAAATGGTTTTGTTTGACAACCCCTTTCACACAAACAGTGGCTGAAGCCTTGCTTTGGCAGGTGTTCATTGCTGAATAGGGGCCCCTGGAGTGGTCTTAGGAATGCTCAGTAAAATTGCTGGCTCTAGGGCAGGAGTCAGCCTGTTTTTCTTGTTCAGGAACATGTGTGGTGAAAGGAGCAGCCACCAGCACTGCAGCTGAGCTCACTGCACCAGGCAGTTCCCTAAGGAGCACTGACTCTTTCATCCTGCTGCCTTGTTCAACATCTCTTTCTCCCACTAAAACTAAAGGAGTGGCTGTAATACCCTTATGAACATTCCACATTACAGGTTTATCTCAATAATAAGAGCATCACAGCAGTGAAATCCAAGGCAGGCTACACCTGGCCTTCAGCATGGACCAAAGACGAGCACCTGGTGCAGGTGGACTCTATAGCAATAAGTATAAAGGGATGATAGTCATCCTTCACCCTAAGAAGGAAAGGAATGAAATCAGCTCCATGCCCTACCACATCTAGCACACTTAGCTCAGCATTAGTACTGCTGGACTTGGAAAAGATACAAGCAGCTTTAGTCCAGGTGGTAGCTTTTATCAGAGCTTTATTCTCACTGCTTATTCCTATTAAACTGGATAATAATTGCAAGGCTGAAGCTAAAAGAGTAGCTCAAGTCACTACTTGAATCAAATGTGAAGTCTCAAGTCACTTCAACATTTTAAAAAGTGTTATCCTCTGCTTTGCTGCTCTGTTCATGTAAAGAATAGGATATAGCAAGGATAACTTCATCCCTTTAAGTCACAATCCTCTTAAGATACATCCATCTTTTTCTTGGTGCAGACATATCCAGTTTCAAAGCTCAGGTCTTTTATCACTCACATGGTATCTGTGAGACTTAGATAAGCTTAATGAAAAATTCTGTAATACACAGTAATCAATATTTTCCAGAGAGATGTATGTTGACTAAAATGCTCACTGAATGGAGGAGGGCACTGTAGCACCCCTACCTAGGGCAGCCAACAGTGGACTTCTGGGTGAGCACCTCTGGATTCCAGTTTGGCTGCCTGTTGATGGCATGCAATGCAGCCCCAGTAATGACTATGCCAGCTCAGGCTGCAGCATACACTTTGTTGCATAAAGACATGCTTTCCTGCCACAGAAATAAATGTACTGCCACAGACTACACTTCCTTTTCTTCCTCCTCTTTTATTTTTTCTCCCCATTTGTAAGCAATGTCTTTGCCTGCAAAGTGAATGAAAACTAATATGGGAAAACTTAGTTCTTAGGAACAGCATTTATAGTCAGGTATACAGATTTACCTCCACGGGGCTTTTACTCAGGTAGGGGAACAGGAGAATTTTTTATTATTTTCTATTTTGTCTCTAAAATGAGCATTTATTTTTCTGCTTTTTAAAGGAGAAGTTTTGACGTCTGTGGAAAACAGCATGATGTGTGAGAGACAAGACACTGCAGGCTGAGCAAACTTATATGAAAACTGTGGAGTGAATTTCCATTTCTCACTCACATGCTTTATCTGTCCTTCCAGTATATTTAAACATTCTTCCCTACTCTTCTTGTTTATTAGGCAATTGCTCAGAGACTGAAACATCAGCTATTACTGGTGCAGTTACTAATCCATCTTACATGCTGCATGGGTTAAAAACACATGACTGAGGTTGTAAGTCACATTACCAGAAGACTTTCAAAAGTCTTAAAATACCCTCACTATTGAAATCCAAACCTCCACACCTCAAATCAAATACAGAAATGCTACATAACTTAGTCATGTGAATGCATACTTACAATAAATAGAACAAGGATCTTCACATTTTTTGTGCTTAAATACCATCTACTCTTCACTACTGCACTTCACAGCCATTTAATCATCAAAAGAAGCCATAAAAAGACAAAAAAATAGTTGAAATATAAAATTAAGAACACAGAACAAGTTCAGCATAGAGTAACTGGGCAAGAAGCCTCTGAACTCTCAGTCCACGTGAGAACACACTTCAGATGAGAAGGCAGCAAGAGTTTAACTCAAGTATTTATTTGGGTATTTATCATAATTTTCTTTGCCTAGTAGCAAGGTTTGCCAGCCCATTCAGACTGTCATTATCATTGTCATCCACACCACACTGCACTGAGGGTAATTAAATAGTACCTGCCCTAGGTTTTTAGTTTCTCTGTGATCTTACAGCACACTTAGCTCAATTAATCCTGTCTTTAAAACCTTTCCAGACATCAAAGTAGGCCTTAGCTATTTTGTCACAGAGCATTTCATAACTCTTTTTTCTGCTAAATACAGGCTGAACACAAATATAAAACCTGGCTCCACTCATTAAAAAGTCTTAGCACAGGTCTCAAACAGGACTGTCCCTTCACATCCTGGTCAGCAGCACCTTGTTCTGCTTTCTGTGCCTCCCACAGTCACCAGCTGAGCTGAGCAGGTGGCAGCAGAGCCCCCACAGCAGTGGAACTTCTGTCCCACCAGACACACTGCCCCCTGGGATGGGGGCACTCAGGAGGGCACAGAGGGAGGCTCCACCAGCACCAGTTGGCTTGTAGAAGGAGCACCTCGTGCCTGTGTGCAAAAGCAGGGAGAACTCAGCAAGGGAAAACAGAAATCACCTTGCTGTTCCTGTCTGGCCTTGGCTGAAGTAACAAGCTCTCTCCAAAGTACAGCTTCACTCATCCTCAGGACTAGATCCTGTCTAGCTATTTTAGCAGAAGGGAGTCAGCACAAAATGGGCTGGGTTTGTTTACTTCACACTAATTATTTTTTTTTAATTATACTACTACTATCATCAACATTTTGGCAATCTGAGCTAGGCAGTAATTACATAGTATTAAAAATGCTAAATATATAAAATCCTGTTAATCACCCTTCTCCTGACTGCAGGTTTTATTCCAACAGGGGAATAAAGAAAATTTGCTCTACTGAGGCAAGTTTATGATGACATTTCTAACTAGCTGATTACCTTACTGTGTGACTAACACGTCTAAATGGAAAGTGCTTCACTAGTTCATCTCAATGTATTAGGCAAAAGGAAGCAAAAAGCGTGATAAAATTATAAAATTTATTTCAGTGCACCATAAAACATAAGGACAAATTGTAAGCAGCACTTGACTAGTAGATATATGTCTGAATCTCTTGTGAAGATATTAAAAATGTGCCTTACTTATGAAATAGGAATGATACCACTAAAGGAGATATTTAAGTATACAATTTGTTCCTTGTAAGCTACAGTATTTTTGCTCATTATTAAATGAATTAATTTGTGTTGCTTTCATGCGTTATTGATCAGTAGGGCCTCTGGAAGCACTCACTGAATGGATTTCCTCACCCTGCTCTTCCATCTCAAAGTTAATTTATTTTTGCTGAAATAGGGCCCAAAGGCAAAGACCTACAAAAGCAATGCTTTGTTCAGGCAGGAAAAAAAAAAAAAAAAGAAAAGGCCACTGAAGATAAGACTCATGGATGTTCCCACAGTATCCCAGGAGAGATGCAGCAGCTCCAAGTCCTGCACAGGAGGAGTGGCGTGCAAAGGAAGGTGAGAAGGGGCCCTTATGTGTGCACAAGATCGCAACTAGGAAGGAGCCGACTCCTCATTTCCACCAACCATGTCAGCACAGGAACATCAGAAGCTACTCAGTTCTGTGGACACCATCAGGGCAGCTTCTAGCATTT
The DNA here is from genome assembly GCA_013399695.1 of Formicarius rufipectus. Classification (NCBI taxonomy): domain Eukaryota; kingdom Metazoa; phylum Chordata; class Aves; order Passeriformes; family Formicariidae; genus Formicarius; species Formicarius rufipectus. The sequence continues at coordinate 610,653 of VXAU01005412.1, forward strand.
TTACAAATAACAAAGAGATCAAACAGCATAAAGCTCAGTTTGGCTTTAGGGGGGGCTCAAGATTTAGTCCCACTAACCTTTATAAGTAACTTACATATTTTGAACTCAAGTAAGATCTGCCTTTTGTGTACTCAAAGTTAGCTCATGCAAGTCACCTGTGGATGAAGTGGATTACAAAACTTAGGATATAATAGTTGATCAAACATAGCTCCTTCCTTAAGGATTTAATACACCACCAAGTTCACAGATTAGGAGCGCAAGTGACCCTGTGGGACAGTGTGCACTGGGGGTGTTTTCGTCAGGAGCTGGAAGCAGCTGGGATGGGGAAGCTCTTCTGGGTTTAGGAACTTTTCAGTGTCAGATTCAGCATTACATGTGCTATCTACATATAGGCACTGTAGTAGCTGATTTACCTAACTGGGAGTAAAACAGATCCAACTTTACACTACCTGCAAGAGTTATTAGTGACAGACAGAGAAGGAGGAGGTGGGGGTCACACAGCTTTTGGTGTTGAAGTCTGCCAAGACCAGCCTGATTTATCAATCCTGAACTTAGACATTCTGAGGATGTGAAGAACAATGTCTCCTGACAGAAACTGCCACCAGTGAGGACATGGCAAAGTTCCTGACAAAAGAACCAAGTGACAGTACCGATAACTTGTCTAAAGCTGCTAAGCTGTCAGAGCTAGTCTGGAAACATACAACTGACAGTCAATCAGTTATACAGCGGATATCCCACCTTCTAAGGGAAGGGACTGCTTACACACCCCCTTCTAGGACTGTGTGTGGAGATTCCTCCCTTGAGTGGGGACAACCCTCAAGGTTGCTACCTTAAGGCTGAGTGAAAGGCATTTGCTTTTGATCGTTGATAACTAACTTAAATTTCTAATTAATAATTATTTCATTACTTAAATCTTAATTTAGAAAATAGTTATATCTCCTAGTATAGTGCATTATCTATACTGTGTAGTAAATAATTCTGATCATAGTCCCTTAGTCTAATAATTATCATCAACAAAATAAATCATTTACATATATATAATTTGAGTTTCCATACTTAATCCTGTGGAACAAGGTTGTATAAAGGTTCAATTACACCTATATAAGTCTTTAGACATAAACTGCTGACCAAGTCTAAGACTGGATGCAACTGCACCCAGACTCCTCTCTGAGTAGGAGTTTAGAAAACAAGAGGGTCCTTTCTGCAGGTCATAACTCAACTGCAAGTCTTTTATAATAAACTTTGGACAAAGCTTTCATTCTGCCCATAACAGGTACTCTAACATATTCCATGAGGACCTTTTTTCTTCTCAGTGACTAGTATGCCTTCCATAGCAGAGACCAAAATATCATTGCTTAGTATGTGGGAGAATGGAAATACACCATTTAAAGCTACATATTGCTCTAAGAATGCTTTCTACTTTGGTTCCTCAAGTCACAGTTAGCTCTGAGGAAATGAAAATGTCACCAGAAAAAAAATAAATCACTCATTTAAAACATTTCAATTTAATAATAAAATTAAAGAAATTAAATTTACAGTCCAATGGTATTAAAAAGACTAATCATTTTTCAGCAATGTGTAAATGTCATTTAGTATACAGAAGATATACAGAAGATTATGTTGGTGGAAAAATATGTTTCTGGAAATCTCCAGTCTTACCCACCAAAACCATACTAAAATGAGGATCAGAGCAATATATTTTAGTTAAAATAGAGCTTTGAAAGAAATATATATAGTTTTGTTATTGTAAGGTATACTAGGATTCAGCTCAGACACGTAGAGCACATCATCTGCTCTGTGAGCAGAGACTTTAAATCAAGAGGACACCAATTATTTTATGGTGAGGAAACGAAAGTTCATCTTTTGTTTCTCAGTGCCATAGTTGTGAAAGGTCTGATAATGACATGCAGCTTGGAAAAGAGAAGAAAAGAGTTTGACTTCCTGCCCTGGGGGACTTTGGGACTTGCTGCAGGCCCATACCACCAAGATCTTATAAGTGGTTGCATTACCTTTAGTGCTGGCGTACATTCCTCTCCATACTCTAATTAATGGATCTTTGCTACCAGACTTAGAGCCTGTTCTACCTTTGCTAAGTAAAACACTTTCCAGCATCACTACCTCCATGCACAATACAGCTCAGATCTCCCCAGAAAAGACTTGGGGACATGGTTTACATGTAACATATAACAGCAATAATTACATAAGGCAACTAAAGCTAGCTGGTTCCTGAAGTAGGTTTGTGCCATTGACATCTGCTACACTTTATCCTCCATGTTGCACTTGGAGAAGATGGGGCAAGCAGTCTCGAACAGATTCACTTCTACCTTTAACTGTGAGTGAACAAAATGAGCAGCCATCTGGTAAGAGCAGCATTTCAGAAGAGGTTCTCAGTCTGGGGCAGGTGGAATGGAAGGGCAGACCTGGTGTCCTACAGCACAATCTACTTAAGCTTCACAGAAATTTTTTTTCTTATTACTAGTATGGAAAATCAGCAGAGATTCAGCTGAACCTGTCCTGTAAATGATTTTGCCAGAAGGAAAGACAAAAGGTGAGCCATGTGTGGCACCAGTTCAGCAGCTGACACCAGTTTTTATGAGAGGATTATTTTGTAGGACACACAAGCCCCAGGGGCCAGGTTTTTTCAAAGGAAGTTGTACACCGCAGTTCCAGCTGAGGCACTCAGAGCCAGCATCTGCAAGTGTGCTGAACCTGCATTCAGATTAAGTCTTGATGCTGAGAGGTATCCAGCACCCCCAGCTCTGATGAATTTGCAGGGGTTTGAGAGCATTCTGAATTAACATCAAGCCTACTGTCATCTCTTCTTCCTTCTCCCACCTCCCTCCTGTTTTATTACCACAAGTAATCCCATCCCAAGAATCCTAAATCATGTTACATGATTTTCCCTGTACTATTATCAGTTTCCCTCTGTGGGAATAGCTGGAGACTGCCAAATTTATTCTGTACAAATTGTCTTAAGGGAAGACTGATGTTCTTCAATCTTTCCTCAAATTGAACATTGTATCTTTCTGGTTAGAACTTCCTATCAGAGGCATTTGACTTACCATGCTCCTACCCTGTGTGGAGAATTAGACTGATGCTCCGTATTACAGCATAGATGTTCTGAACAGCTGGGAACTCAGCTCACACCCACTTAGTGCATTTCCTCATTTTTAATATCTCTTCTGTTACCCTTTAACAAACTGCAGCCCTGTTGCTCTAGGGGGCAGGTAAAGGGCTGACTCTCTCACACTGCTTCATCAATCACGATCAATACTGTTGTTTGCACGAAATACGGCTTTAAAAGACAGTGTGGACTCCGCAAGGGGAGGAGAACGGGACAGATACCCAGTCACACTGCAGCATGTACCACAAGAACTCTCAATTACAAGGCAATGAAAGAGACTACAATCCTAACATTTATCGTGTCTGCTATAAATATAACAGGGATAGAAAATGAGAGAGGGAAAAAGTGCTTTGCTTTCTTAAATTTCTTTTACCCTCATTTTCTCTACCATTCCTCTCACACACGTGCATGCACATGTCCATGCTCACATACAGCTCTCCTATTGAAGCTTGCCAATTGCCACAGATTCATCTTTCTAAGTACATAATTCAATCCATTGAACATTACACTGTGGTAATGCTGATGAGCTCTTAATTCTTCTGTATTTATTGCAGCAAATTTATAACTGACCTTAATGAATCTTCCATTACAACAAAAACGTCAGTGCCAAATCTCTTAAGAAGGTCTGGCATATAGTGGTTTTGAGAGGTCAGCAGGTGGTAGTTTGTGGTTTTTTTTCTGGGTGTTTTCCCCCCCCTCCCCAAATGAGTCATTTAAAAAATAGGCACTTATATTTGAAAAGACACGATTACACACACAAAAAAAAATATATCAGATTCATCTGTTCAGGTCTTCAGTTAACAGATAAAAGTTGTTACTTAACTAATGCTCAGTAAGTCCATGGGAAAACTACTTTTTTAAAGTTCTTCTTTTGTGTGCCAGTCTAAGTCACCAAAAGCAATGCAGTCATAGTTGCATGTTCATAAGGAGCCACCAGTCCTAGAGCATGATCTAGAAACAGAAGACAGGATGAGGAGATGGGATGGGCATAGGGGGGAAGAGAGACTGAGGGCAGCACAGAGCCCCCCACCTTTGGCTGCTACCCAGTAGAGGATGGCTTTATATTAAAAACTTATATTTATATTAATTTGTATTAAAAATTATGACTTCATATTACATAAAAATATTTTATGTTTATATAAACATGAGTTAGTGCCATTTGCTACAAGTGAAATTATTTACCTCTAAGATGCACAGTGGTAATAGTGCCTATTTAATATTGCGGTTGTAAACTCTCAGGGGGCTGGACAAAGGAGGACAACATCACTGCTCCCATTTGATGGGTAGATAAGGAAAGACAGAGTAAAAATTGTTCCTACAGTGCAATGGCAGGTGAGTGGCTGAGGAAAGGAAATCCATGTTAACTGGGTTTTGCCGCTTTTGTTGCACATGAGCAGTGCAAATATCAAGAGAAAAACCTAGCTTTTGGAACAAACGTGTTCACCTGCAAGGTTAACTACTCAGGTGAAGGGCTTGAGAGCAGACACTAGCAACAAAAGTTTATGATGATACATGAAAAAAACACACTACTAACATACATAGTATTGTAAAGCACTGGAAAATACTATCAGAACAAAGAAATAGAGCACAATTTCTGGACCTGGGCTTGGGTCAAAGTCAAATTCAGGACCCCAAAAACCAAAAGAGCCCCAACAGTTCTATCTTCAGCTGACCGCAAGAGCCTTCTCCGAATGACAGATACCCATTATCTTAATAGACCCAAATCTGGCCTTCACCCTTCCTATGCCAGAGCTGTCTAAAACCAAAATGCTTCTTCCAACAAATTATCCAGCAACCTGAGTGAATTATGATAGGGAGAAATCAATGCTGTCATCTGCTGATAGAACAATAATTATCCCTTGTATGCTACTCCAGAAGAGACGCAGTTATCAAAAGCATCCTGCCCATAACATTTCTGGGAATGGTGCCAGACTAGGGGCTCATGGCTTTTGTTCAGTTAGTAAAATAAAAATCAGCCTAGGTGTTTGTTCTGCAACTGAGCTCCCTAACAGGAACCAAGTCTAGGCTCATCCATACCAAATGGACCTATGGTGACAACTAACCCAGAGAAGTCCCTGTGGTCAGTTAAGACACCGAGTGCCCAATGCCACTGGGAGGCAGCAGTTTCTTGAGGACACTAAAATAGGTACTTGTTGGTAACAGATCACAGGATCACAAGCTTCCTCTGCCTTGCAAACCAGTGCAGACAGAAGGACTCCACCTCGAGTCTGTTGGACTGGGAACTCTTACTGAGTAGCCAAAGACCACAAAACTTGGTGACAAACCCATGCTGTATCAGGAGATCACCAAAGTCTAGCACGAGAACACAAGGTGGTGATAACAAGAGAAAGCACTGTTTCTTCGACAGATCCTCCAGGAAAATGATGATCCTGGGAATTCACCACTTTGTCCCCCACACTGCTGCTGCCCCCAGGGAAGCATCTGACAGTGCACTGAGCTGACTCAGCACAAGAGAGCCTGGGCACAGGGGGCTACTCAGAGGCTCTGCTGGCACAGCAGAGTGCAGATAAAGAAAGTATAAAAAAAATCATATGACTAATTGTGCACTCTTTTCATCTCTGCTCCTTACCTGTGACAGATAAAACACTGGAAAGAGGTAACAGATCTAGAAGAACTACACTCGTAATTTGGATTACAAGGGAGATAATCAGATTGTCACTGTTTTTGAGCTCGTTTCTAACATACTGTAATTCTGAAACTAAGTTGTTGTATGAGCCAGTAAGTGACAAGTTCAGTGCTAATCTATAAAAATTACAGCCTACTTACTGCTCAGCTCATTAAACTGACTCTGTCTCCCGGCCACTCATTCATCTTCATAATCATCCCCCATTCAGTTACTAACCTCCTCTGTGTGTGCAGTTTACAGGACATCAGGAAGATAAAGTGGACTGGTATTTGCTTCTAAAGAGCAGCGGCTTTTAATTTTTACACACACTTTAAGTACAAAGATAAGTAAGATAACTTGATATCACATTTTCAGCTTAACCATCAGAAAAGTGAAAATGTATTCAGACTGTATAGTAACATTAACTTCCTAAACGTAGTTTTGTTTACATAGCACAACTGAAATATCCATGACTGAAACAGCACACTTCTGTTGCACTGTCCTACCAGAGAAACAAAGGGAGAAGCCTGTGTAAGACAAGATGAAATTATGAGCTTGGATAGTTGAGAAATAACATACCTGCAGACAAGAGTGCTAGTGGCACAAGGAACCTTCAGACTGCTGCATGGAGCAAGCCAGCCCGTGCCCAGGGCAGACTCCTGTGGAGCACCACAGGCACTGTGCATCTAAGGAAAAACACGTGGCTTCTCCAAAAGTGTCTTTTCGCCTCTGGCTAGAAGGGGCTGTGGACCACGCACAAGAGATGTGGACTACACAAAGCACAAGCAGTGCAGAGGGCAAGGAGCAGCCATGCCAGGGCAGAAGGTGGCAGGGGTTGCTGTCTCAGTCACCTGGCTGCCTGTACGATTCCTGATTGTTTTAACCTCTGTAATTTTAACTCCCACTTTTGTAAGAGATTTACAGATTTTATGGGTAGAAAAGACAATATGACAATGTGGGCTGACAGATGTTTAACAAATTCTAGCATTTCTACTCATACAAAAGGCAAGAAAATATTTGGGTGGTTTCACCATTGTGTGTATGTTCAATATCAGTTTATGTACAAATTATTAAATACTAATTCTGATTTTACTGTTAGCCCTACACCATTGCCCCATCACTCTGCAGCTGCTCCAAACCTGCAGGAGAGATACCTACACTTACCCTTCGCTTCAGCAAGAGGTCAAAGGAAGGAGTGCTTATTCCTCATCTTATCCCTAAAAAGTGCAGAGTGGAGAAGTGATGGCTCAAGCACAGAAACCCACATGTCCTCAGAAGAGCATGGACTATTTGGGACAAGGGATACGGTGCTGCCATGGGTGCAGAAATGGCTCTTATCTCCTGAAAGTGAAAGAAGTGGAAGCTTGCCACAGCCTTTATTCCAGGGTACAGTCAGAACACAATGCAGATCAGAGTAGTTTAGTAATGGTTTAGTAAGGCATGAAAAGAAAGCCACTGCACTTTCTTTGTGTGATAGCCAGTAAATCAATGGCCATCTGGTGTATGTGAGTATTGTGAGAGTTTCCAATGTTAGCAGCCAGGTCTAGCACCCAGCAGACCTCTTCTGACTCTGCCACTTTTTCTATTAAAAAAAAATCCCAGGTCTGATTGGTACAAACACTTCAAGAAAGGCAAATTTAAGGGATTGTTTTATAGTTGTTGCCTTAAAAAGCAAACATGAAAGCCATTGCTCCCCAGTGAGCTATATGAAGTGAATTGTATGTATTTACTGAGAAAAAACTGAGTATTAAACTTATGCTGTAAGTGACAACCTTTCTTTCAATTGGTAACAGAACAAAAATAAAAGCCAGGAAGTACAGTATTTTCAATGCATTTCAGCTGGACTGGGCACAAAAGGGTGAATGTGCATTTTAGAAAAAACTCAAAGTACAGTTGGTAGAAACTGGGCTTTGCCAATGAGAAGACACCATATTTTTAGTTTGATCACAAAAAAAATGATAAGTTTTGCTTTCAGGAATGCAGCTTCTACACACACAAGTAGACACAAAACAATATACAAAATAAATGTGTTGGTATACACACCCTGGCAGATTCAGTTGCAGGATACAGCCCTCATGAAACTGAAAGGGCACATCACGAGAAGCAGCAGTTGAGCAGTACCATTAAATGTGTTCACTAACTCCAGTTTCCCTAGTGATTGCCACAGAGAACATTTTTCCAGCAGGACAGAAAACTCTCTCAGCTTCACTGATGCATATTAAGGACCAGGCTTCATGGGGAATACAGGAAGTATTGGTGCACCCACTGGAGAGCCACACACAGGGCAAATACTGAGGGGGACACAGATAGAGAAAGAAGCCTCCAATGTGCTGTTGTGGCTACATTATGTAAAGAAAGAAACATTAAGTATGAAATCAAACTTCCAAATATGGTAGGGAACACCAGAATAAGATATTAGCTTTAGGAAATTATAACTTGATTCAAAATACCTATTACAAATTGGTATTGTATTTCAAAAAGCCCTTGTCACTTTAAAATGTAAGACAATTTCAGGAGTATAAATTACATTTCATTAAATTTACTGCTTTTGGACTTAAAAGTTCCTATTTCATATTGCAAAGGAGGAGCAGATGAGAAATATGAAAAACTGTCTTACAAAAATATCAGATTTAAGTTTTTCTCTTTTTATATGGGATGAAACAACTGTCTTGGAAAAAAAATGTCCTGAAAGCTGTGCAGAGGAAAGGGGAGGAGGGAGCAGAAGCAGCACCGTGTGACACTTCCCAAAACAGCCTCAGCTCAGGCGGTCAGAGCAGCCATTGCCTGCAGTGTCCATCCTCTGGCCACGTCCACCACCTCCCAGTTCATGCAGGAGACTTCCAGTTGTTTGTGCTATTTCAGATCACAGTCTAATTTATTAGTTTTATTCTATATGGAACGTGACTGATACCTGAAAGAACTGCCGTGTGAAAATGTGCTCTGTGGGTCTGTTTCTGAAGCTTATACCTGGCTAGGTTTAATGTTCCTCTAGACAAGGAATGCAGTGAGGGCATTTGCAGTCTCTCCTCAGATGAAACCCCTGCTCTTAGAAGAGCAGTACAGCACCCCCAGCTGCTTTTTCTCACCCACTCTGACTCCTGGTTCCCTGACAGTAACAGTGATGAGGAAGGCACTTCTGAGGTTTAATTAATCAAGTCACTTTCTCTTCACTGCTCCTATTCAAACATTTTGGCCATCAAGTTTGATCTTGTCAGAAAACCAATAGTTAATTACTTGCTCCAAGAACACAACCTATTCAATTCACTTTTCCTTCTTTGATTAAGTCAGTCTGTGGGTTTCAAATAAACATTAGGCAGAATGCCTCTTTGAAATGCATCCCATTCCTACTTTATGTCCTCTGCATTGCCAAAGACAGAGCTATTTTCCCCACAGAGCCATCGTCCCAGCATACTGCGTGATGAGGACTGTTAAAAGCAATGGGGCTTGTCCTGCTTTCAAACTCAGAGCCTGCACATACTGAGCATGATCTACCTGACAAACTGTAAAGTATCTCAAGTGGCTTTGCCATACACTGAAATACATGAGTTAAAGCCAGTGTTAGAAAACTCAGGAATCAACACACTCATTCCCAGCCAGGCCTGGCAGCTAGCACCAGTAGGAAATGTGCTTCTCCATCCCCTTTGGTGGACAAAGATCTGGCTATCTGGGCCAAACTCGTCCCAGTCCCAGCACTCCCATATCCCTGTGCAGTCATCTAAGGGTGACACTTAAAAGGAGCATATGAAGCACAATGCTCTTTCAGTACATGTTGTTATAATGCCAAAAGGCAAAGAGCCTAAAACCTAAAGAAAAATTTCAGTCTCAAGAGAAATACAGCAGAGCAATGGTAGCAGCTCCATAGATTTCGCTCCATGTGTGTGAGGTCACATTGAAAAGTGAGCAACAGTGATAGTCCTGAGGAATTGAGCAAACACTTGCTTTTGAATCTATATCAGCCTCTGCTGCTCTCAAAGAATAACAAATTCTAATATTTTAACATAGAAAGGCTCCTGCATTGCAGTTTTGCTCTTGTTTATAGACTATAAAAATTTTTAGTGGACAATTATACTATTGCATTTCTGATTTGATCGTACATTTACAGACATACTTAGCATTAAAAACAAATCATCGTTAATGCCACATTCTGGCTGTTTAAATTACACAAAACCAAAGAAAACCCGCAAAGATTTTACATTAAAGTTTTAAAAACACAGATTTATTTTTTTTCAGAGGCAGTAATTTTTAATTCAAAATTAGATACTTTCATGTAGTTATCAATTACTGCTACAGTCACTAATTACCTTAAAAATCACTAAAAACTAACAACAGAAAGGTGTTACGATTCATTTTAAGGTTGTGCAAATTCAATCCTGTACTGCTGGAGCAGTAATTTCTTGAGCAAGGAAACAGTTACTCTGTATTATTCTTGAAGTCTTCTTAGCAGAATTTTTTTAAAAAATTTGTTCCTCCTTACAATGCAGAGATCCCCTCTCTAATCCAGTCATGCATTATAAAAACTTGTGGTGTAGTGGGAGCCCTTTGCCACAGTATCTTAGACCCTAAAAGCTTAAGGTTACAGGGTCTGGCAGGGTGACCCAGAACTGCTTCAAAGTTGGTACCAGCCAAGCCCCTTTTTCTGCCCAAATCACTGCCAGATACCTGCTGCAAACCAGCCCTTCCCAGATCTGCCTTAGGAGACACACTGGGGAGGAAAGAAGAAAAAGGAAAAGAGTCTGTTCATCTGGCCTATTTTCAAACACAGCTATGTCACTTTCATGCTGGAACTATTCAAGTCAGAGATGACTTTGAATCTCTTTCTCATACAAAGTTAGGACGCTAAACTCTTGTGAAACAGCAGATCCATGAGGGTGTGCATGTGGAAAGACAGAACTCAAATACCACCATAAAACCCCAATTTACTTCAAAGGAGAATCCTCACCTTTGTGGATACTTCTCATAGCCTCTGTCTTCTGAAAGGAACAATTTTTGGCAAGACATTTCAAGCCCCATCACTGCTCAAACTGAAGCGACTGCACAGTCTGGATGCCAAAACTCAGCTCCAGGAGGAAGTGAATTTGGTGTCAGGGCTTTGCCAGCATCACCAGCTGATGGAGACCAGAGTGGGAATTGTTCAGTGTCTGTCCCTCAAGACACAGGAAAGACACTGCATCAATCACAGGTGGGTCTTACAGCAATGTGAATGGCTTTGGCAAACATTGCTTTGGGAGTAAAAATTGCAGATTCATCTGCACTCAAACTTTATAAGTAACTTGCTTCACTTCTGCTAAACTGGTCACGTTAGTTTATCAAGAACAAAAACTCAAAAGCTTCCCAACATGAAAATGGAGACTTTTCAACACCAATCAACTTGTTTTGACATTTTCTTTGATTAATTTTTAATTTGCAAAGAATTAAAATTACTTAAATCCAAAGGCAAAGTTTAAATTATTTTTAATTTTTACTTGCTGAAGATTTCAAAAAAATTGGCAAACTGAATTTGGTTTAAGTTGCCCTTGGTCATTTTCCACGTAATTCTTAAGAACCACCAGCCAATCAAGCAGATGGATTTCTGCTTGGATTTCAAGCAGCACTGGCTTTCTGGAGGCCAACAACAAGTTTCCACACACTCAGATTTTTCCTAGGTGCATTCTAAATGGAGAAGGAACTACTGTGTCAAAGAGGACATAATCAGTTTAAACCCTTTACTTCAACGTAGCAGGGCCAGGCAGCAGCCACCCTTGCAGTTCCCACTTGTAGAGTCACCAGGATCCCAACTGCACCACTGGAACTTAAAAATTGGACAGTATAGTTTTACTTGTTCAAGTCTTTTCTGTTCCTGTTCTTCGTGTCTATCCTACAGGTTACAACTGAAACAAAGTGGTATAAATGTAAAAGATGGGTCTGCTCCCTGCTGTGCAGAGAGCACGAGCTAAAGTTTTACTATTCCAGTCAAATAAAAAAATACCTTAAGTTGCAAAGACACCATGATAAATGGATTTTATCAAGTTTGAAATCTGAGGATAAAGCAACGTGTTCATAATATAAAAATTAAAAAAAAATCATTGTTGTGCCTCTATCTTCCAGAAACCTTTATACAAACAGGTTTTTTTTACTTAGATACGTAACACTTAAATAGTTCTGCTTTGGGCACCACTTGTGAGTAATAATTTAGGTTGTGCAATATTCAACTTCTACCTAAGTCAGGAAAAAGACTTTTTTTACTTTTCACTTTACTTTTTTTACTTTTCACTTTCATAATCAAGCATTCTGAATAAGGTTGGAATTGAATTTAAATATCTTCCTAATTCTCTAAGATAGAAACACAACTTAAGAGAAAAAAACATTACCAGTTACATGTTTCAAATGTTAAAAGCAGTCTCTTCTTGAATATATACCAGCATATATATGGCATGAAGACAAATCTGACTATTTATTATTCTCTTCCCTTTCTGTTTCCTTCAGCTTATACCACATTCTAAGCACCAGCAGCAGAACAGTACCAAGGACCTCTATAATTCTGAATCTCATCCCTACTGCCAAACTCAAGAAATTTACTAATTTCAGAAGGTAAAACTCCTTCCCAAGATGGTTTTTTCCTCCCAAGCATCCTGACCTATGTGTGAACACCACTGATTATCCATAGGGAAATTTTACTCTTAATAACTGTATGGCTCTTTCTTGTAAGCAGTCTTAATTTTCATAAAGCCATGTAGTCTTAAAAGTAGAAAAAACATAGCAAAAGAAATAGAAGTCACAAGATTACTCCAGAAACGCTTGTGTTTTCTTTAGTTTTCTTTATGTTGCAGGAGCTGCTGCTAATCTGTATGCAGTGTCACTCAAAAGCTGCAAACATGACATATTCTAATAGACGTTTCGGTTATTAGGAAACAAACTGATCATCTACACTGTATAGAGTACATAATAAAGCAAAGCTAAACATTACAAAGAGCTCATTTCTTTCAGAACAAAGTGACTACACCTACTAGTACAGTGGATTCAGATTTCCTGCTGCAGAATATACGAAACAAGTTCTGGCACAAACACACTGGGCTGTGTATGCACACACCAGACCTCCTCTAGCCTCACTTGAGAGCTCACACAGCCAGTGCTGAGAGTTAAATGCCATCCACACTTGCAGCTTCTCCTCAGTGTGGGCAGAAGAGGATTATCCAGTATCTACTTTGAAGAAATGAGTCCTTGAGAGGTCTCAGTATCTGTAAAGGACTGTAGAAAATGCTTAGAGAGAACTTCCACACACATTCCCTTCCTGCAGATCCCACTCCTGTCTCCTGGTTACTGAAAGAGTACTTACAGAAAGTCAAACGGTTGTTCAGAGTTAGATTAAAAGAAAGTCTAAAGACAAAGTCTAGTTTTCCTCAGAAGGAAACCCCTCGTAATGAACACTTGGCACAGACAGGAGTGATGGATGACCTACTTCCACCCAGGTACGACAGGGAATAGGTGCTGTTCTTTATTTCATACCTTGGTCTTACAAGTTTGGCAATGCATGGAAGAAACATAACACTGTGATTCAGCTTTACTGACAACCACACAGGAAGTGTCTAGAGAAGAGTGACGGTCTCCAGTTCCAGGGACTGGATTACACATCAGGAGTGCCAAACTCTTCAAGTCTACTAAGTTCACAGCTTGGCTGGTAAAAAGCTTTCACAGGTTTGCTTAAAAAAAGGCAAATAGAACAATGATGGGATTATATAAAGTTACTTTCTGAAATCACACCTTACTAAAAGTTATCAGGAAAGTTTGTGAAAACAAATAAACATTAAATTAACTTGGGCTATGTCACAAAAATAAAAAATGAGAAGTGAGTCCATTTATACACAAAAGCCTGACAAAGACAATGCAAATTCAGAGAGGTTGTAAGGATATTTTGTGTATCTTTAACAAGTATGAATAAGGCTGTCAGAGGCAAATTCTGTGGTGATGTCTTGGTATAATACACCCAGTTCTGCAAGGATGTGCAGCCCTTCAAATGGCATTTGTTCCACTCTTAAAATTTAGGTCTGATTTAAATGAAAAACAGAGAAAAAAAACCCTAACAAAGAAAAAAAATCCTAACAAAGTCCAGCTCTGCAGGGACAAATCTGTTGCCCGAGATAGGGTTTTTTCCGAAGACTTCAGCTGCCCTGATTACAGATATAAAGGGGCTAAATAAAACACATAGGACTTCCCAGTTAGCCTCATGCTCCCACTTTTCCCCTCCTGGCCCTCACAACAGACTGGAAAGCCTGCTGAACCCTCTTCTTCTGCATTTGGCCCAGTGAATTTCTACAGTTTAACCCCATTACCTGGGATATGGCCAGGAGGCACAACAGAAGAATTGCTGCCCATGAACCTCAGAGCAATAATTCCTTGCTGTAGAGGGCTATTCTCACTGTTCTCTTGTCTTTTAAAATGAACTGAAACCCTTGTTAGCCATATAGTGTAGCACATTCGTAGTATTTATATTTTCTGCCCTTCAAAGGGGCAACGTTACATTTTCCTAACAGTGTAAAAGGTACAATATTCCCAGCCTTTTCCTTAAGTATATGTTGACATTTTTACACTAATAGAGAGAACCTTCCACTTGCTGCTACTCTTTTTTTTTAATCAAAATAAGTGCTGATTCTGGATGAAAAATGAACAGTTCCATACTCTGTCAGATTTCTTTGCGTAAGTGCTGAGTACAAAGCTGTTCATAATTCTCCTGTGGCTCTCTGGGACTGCTGCTCACATGACAGAGCTTGAAGTATGTCAAGATGGGAAAATGAACGGGGGAATCTCAACTTTTCCCAGTGCAGGGTGCTGTAGATCAACAGTTTGTGTAGTCTGAGAAACAAGTGCATTCACAAAAATCAGAGTACGGGTGGTTACCCTCTATCAGCACGACTCCCTGCAGTAGTGGTGTATGCACATACTTGGGGGTCTACATAAGAAAAACTAAGCCTCCTCTTGGAACTGTAGGAGCTGGCAATAAAAGAAATATCAAATACAATATTTTTGTGGAGCCTGATACAGCAGGCACAAGGCTTGTGCATTGCTGGAGTATCAACTGATGAACTTGCATAAGGGAAAAACCTGCCTGTGACTGTAAAGGATAGAGAAGCAACAGAGAACAGACAGATAAGATAGACCAACCAAATCAATTCATTCCCTGAAAATAAACCCACACGAAATAGTCTGTTAAAGATTCGTGCTCACTGCAAAAGGCTTGAAATGGTTGGCAAAGGAGGGACCTCCTGTTGTTGACTTCTACTAAAGTCAAAAAACTCCCCCACAAAACCCCAATCTCATACTTTTACATGATTGCCTTTTAATTTTTTGCAAATAAATGAAATTAACCAAAGGTACACTTGATGCACTAAAACCTTTCTTTCAGCTCAGTGCAAGGGCTGGAAGAATCTCATCCCTGCCCCAAATACACTGTATAAACATTTTCAGTCCTCAAGATACGCAGATTTCTAATACAAACAGTACAATTTTTATTTTATTTAAAAATCACAAAGTACCATAGCCCTTAAGGAGGCTTTAATTTCTGTTTCCTCCCTTCACCTCCTGCGGTCAAGAGACTGTTCAGCAGCAGTCTGCAATTCAGTTAGAGAAGCAAAAAGGTCTGAGAAACATCCTTTCTACCTCAGAGACCAACATGTGGCAAACCCACACAATGTCTTAATCAGAGAGCCCAATTGAGAAGTCTGAGCTGATAGAGAGCAGCGACAAAGCTAAGAGGTTGCAGAATTAGAAGATTAAACAAACAAACCCAAGAAAAAACCCCAACAAAAACAAAACAAACAAAAATCCAAAAAACAAACAAAAAACCCCCAAACAAACAAACAAACCCACCAAAAAACGAAAACAAATCCAAAAAAAGGCCCCAAACCAGTAAAGTACAAAAAGATTCCAAAAAAACCCATGGAGAGGGTCATCACATCTCAATGTCAGCAAGGGCTCCTGGCAGCAAACACAAGTTAACCCCCTGTCCAGGCCTGACTTCATTGCCATTTCCATTGTATATCACAAATGATTCCCAGATCCCTCTGTGGCTCGTTACTTCCCATGAAAGCTCCTCTCTGGCGTATCTAGCAGTCACTCATTTAAATTCAGCCTTTCCTGGCTAGAGTTAGAAAACTATGTCCCTTGAGCCCCAAAACACCACCACATCCCTCCTCTGACCTGCTGAAACCACAATTGCTGTGGCTGTGGAGGTTCCTATGGGCTCAATGTTCTCACCCAACAGCAGCACCTGCTTGCAGTTTGGTTCTGGTTTCCCTGCTAGAGGCTGCAGTACCCACAGCAGTGCCTCAGCACACCCCACAGGATTACTGCTTCTGGAGTAATGAGTCTGATATATGAGAGAGCTGAGCAACCCTAAATTTGGTTTAATTTTGTGCACAATACAAACTTTTACTTCTGAACAAAAAAAAAAATCACATTAAGAAGAATGAAATGATATTTTTTCATAAATATTTCTATTTGGTATGTATACACTTAGTGACTTTAATGAAGGCTTAGAACTAAATACACCTGTTGCTTTACACTAAGCAACACAAACTGACAGAGACAATGAACTATACAATTGCCTTTTTTCAAGCTCTCAACTTTTCACATTGCAAGCACTTTTTCCAAGCATACAAAAGTTACTTCCACAATTTGTGAATATTACCCTGTAATACCTGATACCACGTTTTTTTGGGTGTCCAAACATTAACAAGCATTATTTGACCATGATACAACACCAATGTTTTTGAATGAATCTTCTTTTGGTACCTTTCATTTAATAGGAAAGGTACATTATAAGGGTAAAACCTTCAGTTCCTGTACTACATGAGAATCTTCCTGTGGTATCATGAGATGATTTAATAGGACGGAAAAAAATTACACTGTAATGGCATTTGCTTTGGCCATAAGATACAGATGAAATTAAGAGGGGTTCAGAGCTAAGTATCTTGATTTAAACCATGAGGTACTAAGGGCATCAGTGAGAGGTTTACAGCCTTGATGCTTATATCCACTAATTCTGAAATTTGCATCACTGGCTTTGTTACAGCAGGTGCACATTTGGTTCTAGCCACCTTCAAAATGTACAGGTTTGGATACCTTTATGTATGACCATCCATTTTTATTCACAGCAGAATTTATTCAGAGACCAACGACACAAAGCAACATTTACACCAACAGCACTCCACCTCCATCATTTGATAATCAAACATTTTTGTCAAACTGAAACTACTGAACAAGAGATCAAACCCTACAAGAAATCATGAAAACATGTGTAAACAGCATTTTTTTTACTGTAGTAGATACCTTTACATTTCTACTTTCTTAGAAAAGTATAGATTATGTTTGCATTATTAGACATTAAGAAGCATCTGCTTTATGAGACTGACTACTTAATCATTAGAATCCTGTCTAAAAATAAAGTAATGCTTACATTCATATATTGTCAGAGACGGTACTACAACTGCTCTTTCCATGCCAGCTCCTTTGGTGCAAGTAAAGGATTTGTGCATTAAAGGGTCATACTCATATTTAAAAGAAAAAGTTTGAGAATGCACCTCTCAAGTCTCTTCCCCCTCTTAAAGAAATAATGAATCATTTAGGAAATTATATGTGAGTGCTAAATAAGCATAAAAATACAAATGAGCATCTTTGTATTATCAAAAAGGAAATGCAAAAATTGCCAACTTACATTTGATATACTTTTTAAAGTCTAATAAAACCTACGACTTGCTTATTTTTTTCTCACTGTAGGCCAATCTTCCTTTGAAGTCTTAATGTAAGCCTCTTGAAATTTTATGCTGTATCAATGAAATATAAAAATCTGGAAGAATAAAGCAGGTTTAGATATCCACGTACACTGATGCATATTTCATGTGCAGGTGTATCTTAGATCCATTTGTCCAGCTATCCATTGCTATGATGGGAAGAACTATTCTTTACTTCTACCCATTGCTGGATTTTGCCATCAAAGGTAATAGCAAGAATGGTTTTGTAACAGCTCCTGCACCCACAGATGCTGTACATAATCTTGAGACCAATTTCTAATTATTTTTTTTTTTTTTAATCACAGATGATAGTGACAGATGGCACATGGGGAAATTCAGCATTATGGGAGGGGATAACTATGAATAATGACAAAGATAGATATGAAACAACATCCATATCAATATTTGGCCAGATTTGTTTCTACCAAGTGATAAAGAAACAATGTTTTGACTATAACCTCTAGCAACAGCTAAAATAATGTTTTTCCCCCCCTTTCTTTGCAAGAAAATTTGTATTATTTTCCATTACTAAAATATGCTAGTGTTTGAAAAAAAGGTATGCAGCTCCATTGTCATTTAGTGCGGTGTCAGCCAGCAGAGAGAGGTAACCACCACATGGGGTCAGAGACTCACTAAACACAAGGGATGAAAATATTTGGAGTTTTCCACCACAGTTACATCCCCCAAAGGATTTTTTTCCTGCTTTTCAATGTCAACCCAATAGAAGAAGCACAAATCTGCAGGTAGCATAGGATGAGGAAAACTCTCTTGTCAGCATTAATTCGTCCAACTGTGGGCCCTTGAGACACATGACACACACCACTCCCTATGATTTTCCATGATTCACTTGCCAGGCAGCTACCATTTCTGTGTTTTGAATATGCGAACAATGTGTGAGCCACACATCATCATTAAAAACATTTCCTGACATGAGAACAGTTGCATTGCCACCCCAGCTGCAGTTCTCAGCCCATGGATTTAAATGCACAGTTTCAATTCCCAAAGTTAACAAAAAACCACCTACAATCTCTGTCTGAAGTCTGCAATCAATGAGACCCTATCGCAGTTACCTCTTGGGCCTGGGGTCCTTCTGACATCCGCCTTTTCATATGACTTGCAAACAGCTTAGAGCTCTGTGTGAATTTCAGTGATGTTATTTCCTCTACTTCTAATCAGCAGAAGCAGCCCAAGGCTGGTTCCCAAGTAATGGGCTGCAGATCACTGTGCTGCTGAGGTACCAACCTGACCTGCACCAGGCAGAACATGGTTCTGCCCAACCAGGCATGGCATATACTGCATTTCTGCTGGCTTTATACTTTTATGCTAAATCTTTTGAAAAGCTTGAGTAACTCAAATTAATGATGCCTGATCTAGTATAAGGGCTGCTGGGATGAAGTGGCCATTAAAAGTATTGAGGTAATATTGCCCCCACCAGCTTTTAAAGCACCAGATATAAAAGGGCAGACATGCAGACTTCAGGGCTTCCTCCTGTCTGGAAGAGATAATTAGATTCTCTTCCTATAGGATGACATGTTTCACTCTAGCCCCACCTGCCTCCACAATCCTGGCCTTTCATGTGTTTTTAATATTACAGGGCCCCACTTAAAATTGGATCCTAAGTGCTCAATGTTGTGTCTCTTCTTTCCCCTAGAAACAGAATCAGGCCATAGAGTACCTGTAAGACTGCTCTTGCCAGCTGTGAATACAGGTGGAGTTACCAATGTAATTTTTATCAGTTGCTAAGTAGTAAAAAGTTAGATTCTCTTCCCTGATCATCACAGAGGTTCCCTTGAAGTCTGTTCTACAGTATCTGCTTGTGTTAAACTGCAATTCATGTCAATAGGGGTGCTGTAGTCACAGGGAGAGCAGGATAACTTTGAAGGAATGTGTTATGTGTTCAAAGAAAAAAAATTAACCCCTAACTTCTTAGTGTTACACTTGCTTCTGCTTTACCAAAGTTGCTCTGTGATTTCATGTGTTTGAAAAGAAATTTTTTGTTTGTTTGTTTTTGTTTTGTCAGGTTTTTTTTCCCCCCTTTTTAATAGATTCAAGTCTTGCAGGGAAATTAAAAAGGCGCTCATAAGAGAAAGTGGTAATTCATTAAACAGGAAAAATTATACATGCCACTAGGTAGTTTACTCCTTTTTTTTCCCTAGGTTACATGACTAGTGGCATTGTCACAGAATTCTGCTCTGCTCTAATGGATTAAGTAGTTGAGCCCAAGTGCAACTCTAGTTTGCTGGACTATATACAGGCTGACTAGATAGAACATAGAGGCAACTCTGCCAAAACCTGAACGCAGAGATTACAGTAGCTCCCAGTTCCACACTTTGGCACAATTGGTGGTATCAGAAAGGAAGCTGGTAAGAAACATAATCCCTTCTTTTTATTTTTTTTTTTTTTTTAACTGATGGATGAACCAGATGACAAAGTAGAGCACATCAGCGCTAACAGAGAATGCCAAAGTTAGCAGGCATTACGTAATTATTCCTTCAGGTCTCAAAGTTTTCCTATAGTAAACAACAAAAAAAAAAAAAAAAAAGGACACTAAAAGAGTAGGCATTACCTTCTAGAAAGATAGCTGATTGTTTTAGTTTGTCCTCCCCCCTTCCAGTAAACCTGTGCTCACCCTTTTTGACTGCAGAGTCACCTGATTGCCCATAGCCCAAATCCTGACACATGTAAGATAAAAGTTTAGAAACCGCCCAAAACATTTTCCCTTTTGGGCATGCCTTGGACAAAATAGCACTAATACTACAGATTCTGCTGTAGTAGAGTATTCTTGCATCAGCTTCAGTGGCAGGTAAAGTCAGGTTTATCTATCTAAATTAACCCAATGCTAAAGGAACTCAGGTGAAAAGCTTGAGTGCATGGGAGGTGACCAATCTGCACTCCCACCCAGAAGACACTGGGAACCCCAGACGCAAACTAACACATCCAGGAGGAAAGCAGCAGCTTCACCTGGCACACAGCCTACAGAAAGGCACCACAGCCACAGGACAGGCAGCAGTGTCTCAAACAGAGCCAAGGGGTTTGCACTGCTCATCCCTGACGTGTGGGTACTACTAAGGCTGGCTGACCTCAGCAGCAGTATTATGGGATAACATTATTGAGAAAGCTTGACTGGACAGACACTCTTATTACAGTCCTAAGGCAATTTCTCTGTAGTTTCAAGGTGATTGATACAATTCTTCAGTGAACAATAAAGCTGCTTCCTCAAAGTAATTCAGTGCTCCATCTAGCACCAAGGCAGTAATAGTTTCTTGCACTTACAGAGCTTTGCCACTAAGAGTATAAGCATTTAACAGGTTCTGGAATGGATTGGGGGGCAGTATTTTTCAGCAATGAGTAGACAAAAGCTCAACACATTTTGACAACACAAAATCAGACTTTTTTAATTATTGCTTATGAGCAATATATATATTGCTTTGTTGATTCTGAGTAATTTTATAAAAAATGAACTACTTAGCCTCAGATTGAGAGGGAGGAGACTACAAAGATTAAGAGTCACTAATCAATCTATGTAGAGTTCGAATTCATTAGAAACTAATCCTATGCAGATTAAAAAAAAAAAGGGGAAAAAAGGGTAAAAACTATGAGTGAAACAAATAATAAAAAGCACTATGAAAATCAATTCCCTTTCCATAAAAGCTACCCATCCTAATTCATTTCCTGTACAAGTTTATTACCAGTCTAATTTAAATTGCATAAGTAACCGCTTAATCTTCCACAGGAATTCCCTGTCTCATGCTTCCCTTTTCTTGCTCCTGTTGATCTATTCATATACAAAATAAAACTCTCCTAGGGGAAAGGCAGGAAGAGGAGACAAATGTCTATCTTACAGGGATGCAATCAATAAGCACTATCCTATTTGAAGCAGCTGAGAAGTATTTCAAAGGAAATACTTCTGCTTGACTAGAAAATGTCAATGGCAAGAGCCCCAGAGGAGGGGGTTTTCACACCTGGGAGCTGAAGAATTTAAAGGAAGCCAGCTTTGAGGACACTGACTGTGCGACTCCACTTTGACATTTTGTTGCTCTAACACATCAGTAATTTCAGTTGGAAATACCCAGCACAGCTTGCACCTTGGTGAATACAGGAAAAGACTGTACCTGCTGTGGAGCAGAGGGCAGCAGGTCCTGCTGGGCAGCACTGTGTGCAGGGTGCTGAGGCCATGCCACATCCCACATGGCCATGCTGGCAGTGCCCCTGCCGGCCCCAGCACTGGGGCATGGGCACCCTACAACCCTCCCACAGCTTTTCCCGCATCCCCTCCTTTTTAAAGCACTATTTCCACCAAAAATGTATCTACTTTAACAACTGCCTGCTGTTCCAGGGCAGGAACAAACCTTGCTTTCATGAACTTGCATTCCCTTCAGCTTTTCACTGTCAAAGGGAGGTAGCTAGCAGCAATGCCAAATCTCTATCTGACAAAAAATACTTAAATACATTTTAAATATTACTTAAATTAAGCTTTTAAAATACCAGTGACCACAACTGCATTAAAAACCTCAAATGGATTAAATCTCCTCAGTGAAAAGTGGGTCTGATTTGAACAAAGACCTTGCAAAGGGAGCAGAACAGGTAATAAACCAAGCTTGTGTCTTCTCAGAACCAGGATGTGGACAGAGCACACAAGGGAGCATTTGCTAGGACCTTCAGGGAGGAGCCACGGCACCATCTGCTTCAGATTTTGATTTCTGCTGTGTGAGACTGTGGGGTTTTCAGCAGGGTATCACCAGAGCAGTTTTTCTAGGGACTTGAGTCAATTTCAACTGGTCACTTTAAATGGGTTTCCTCAGTAACTTCGCCAAAACGTACAATAAAGAAGCTGATGTCGACATTCCAGAAATGCGGGGAACTACTCTCCTTTCCTGATGATCTGGTGGGCAGTGTTACAGAACTATGATCAAATTAAATCATAGAATAAATTGGAATAACAAAACTAGTGAATTAGTGGTGGTATTGAAGCAAGGCAGTGTTAAACTGCAAAACAAACATAGCAGATATTAAAGTCACAAATCTAAAGGAACAAGTAATCTTTGCCTAACCATCCAAAACTTGAAGACTGAAGAAAACAGCTTCTTAAAGAAAACTAGACAACACCAAAAAGCCCTGAAATAATAACAAAAAAGTGCAAATAAAATGTCTCCAGAATGAGTAAAATGAATTTACTTGTTAACATCACAAATGTCTGTTTTGATTCTAATGATCAGCTTGGGCCAACTTGCATGAGACAAGCGCAAAGAGTAGTTCAGAAAGCAAACAGCACTTGTTTTAATGCCAATTGAATCTTCTCTTGGTCTCACCGTTGTTATAGAGACTCATTTCGTTTTCCCATTGAACTCCACTCTATGCACTAAGCAAAGCTGTTAATAAGCTGCTCTGCTTTCAGACTGTCACTACAGTCAAAAGTTAGGAGAGGTGGAACTGTAATGGACAAAATTTCCTGTTATTTGCAGCACAGTTTCTCGACAGCCTCACTAGCAACAATACCCTCATTCATACAACCGTTCTCTCAGAGTGCTAGAAATGAATTTTAGTAGTTAGTGACAGTCTGAGGCATCTCTTATTGTATAAAAAAACCAGGGAAACAGCTGCATGTCTCAAGTGTGCAAATCACTACAGCTATTTTATAAAATCTCAAGTGCTTCTTTGGACAGATTCTGTTATGCCAACAATTCATCAATTAGTTGATGAAACTTACCAAGTTTTTGGTCAATATCTCTAAGGTTATGTTCAGAATGTCCTAGAGAAAAGACTAGGGGAGTTTGGCTTTTGGTTTTTTTTGGTTTTGTTTTGTACATGGCAGGCTTTTGGGTTGTTTGGCTTTGGTTTTAGGTGGGGGTTTGTTTTCTTTTAGAGGACAGGATATGAGATTTTTGTTTGTTCAGGTTTTGGGTGCTTTGTTTCTTAAGTTTTTTTGAGGCAGGGGTTGAAGGTTTCCAAAATTATTTGTCACTTCTCAAATTGAAAGGTGCCTAACACAAAGCTACTAACTCCCTATACACTTGCTGAAGACTTGCTGCTCAAGTAGGAAAACACTCAGGATGCAGATAGGCAAAAGTAGTTACTAGTTAGCACACTTGCAAAGAACATGATCACCAGCATTATCATAACACAGGACTGGCCATCTGCCGTTACTCTTTCCACCTTCAGGGCAATTGCATTTTTCTTGTTCAATAGCACAGATTAATTCTCCTCAAGTATTGAGTTGTGTGGGATCAGATCCTCAGACACATTCTGACAACCTTCAGAAAACAGCCAAGAGCTACAGAAATTCGTCACTGGGGATTAAATATCTGAGAAAACTTGGTGGCTTTTCTCTCCTTATTCCTCCTAGTCCAGGATAGAATTCCCTTCATGGGAGGACAAAAGGCCCTAAAGCACAGTCCTGCTCTGAATTACTCTCTGGCTTCATCGACTGGAGAGAGACTTCAGTCCGAAGGTTGGTAACACAAATGTTTCCCCTGGGTCATCTTATAAATACAGTCACCTCCACGTGCAGATTTCACATTGAAATAATTAATCATGCAAAGGTTTAAGACAAGATAATTATATCACCAGTTTTCCAGCACACATGAAACTGCTTCTCTGATTGCACCCAGCCACTCACTGGTCTGTAATTTAGTGTCATTTATGAGAAGGAAGACAATGAGGGTTTTTTGTACTGGCTGCATAAGAAAAAATGTTAATAGAATTTAAATCAAACTAAATTTTTCTTTATAAAAAAGTCTTTGGATAATTGTATCTGACAGTTTAAGTACTGTAAGGGGATCTTGCCCATGTTTCAACAAATTTTTTTTAAATACATCCATTCAGTCTGTCAAAAATTGAGTTGCTTCAGAAAAATTAAGAATCTGTAGCACTGTAATAAAGCACTAACTTAAATTACAAATATTTGCCAGAGGAGTGTATCTAAGCATTTCATAGCCATTGATATGTTTTTCTATATGTTAAGCTATATATACTCAACATATTTGTTCTTATAAAGATCAGATGCTAATTATTTAAGCTGTCAGTAAGTAAATCCTGCTTTGCCCTGACTCCTCTACAGAAATCAGTTCCATACTGCACAGGACCAGGTAACACTTGCTGTTAAACAGAAAAAGGCATTTTGTTTGCAATAGGCAATTCAATTTACCACTGCCTGGATTTATATTGCACATAGCTCTCCCTCAAAGATTTTTGTGAGGTTTTAGCCAATTGTTTGTAAAATTTCTCCTGCCAAAGACTGAAACTTGAGTTGCTTAAGTTTACTCATGCTGAGCAACTAACTATGAAGGTGTCCAGCAGTAAGAAAAAAAAAACCCTGAAACAACCAAAGAAATATCAAAAAGGAGGGGAAAAAGGAGACTTGGATCATTTCAAAAGCAAAGTTGCTCCACACTTCAACATCAAAATGAGTTGTCACACACCTCTTCTGGATAGCAAGACAAAGAGAGGAGCTTCAGCCTTTAGTTTACTAAGAACTGCTCAAAGAAATCCATCTTTGTTGTAAATTGAGATGAAAGACAAAGGTTGGAAAGAGAGGATGAAATGCTATTTCAATGCTATTAATGGTGACTGGCCTGAAAATATTCAGATGCCTTTAGAAACTGAGAGGCAATTTGAAGACAATACGAACTTCCAAAGCAAGAGAATTCTTCAGAGGTTTTTTAATTTAGCAGTTGGTGATTTTACCTTGCATACAATTCATTATTTTAAAGCAAGAAATTAGATAAAAACATTAGCTCCTTCCTTCATAGCACAATCATTTAACTTCCAGGTATGCCAAACCAAAACATTCAATTGTTCTCATTGCAAAATAACTGCCCATCTTCATCAAAAAGATCTTGGAAAAAAACCTTAATATTCTGCTTCACCCTACATCATTAATCAAGATTATTGGTTGTGAAGTACTACAAAAGAGAAACGTTTAGTCTGAAGAACCAAGTTTTCTGTCTCTACTGAATATGTCATATAATTCAACAGAAAAATTCTAAACATCCTTGTGTCTACATTTATAACACTAAGTCCTCTGAAGTGAGAACCAAATAAGCACCAGAAGTGTGAGTACATTTGAGCTTCACTGGTGTGTGACCCATAGGGTAATACAGTTCTGTTAACAGCCAATTAATTTAACAAAAGGTATTGAAGAGCAGTTTTGATAGCCTGAAGTAGGGCTATGGATTTCTTTGGTGAACTGGCTTTTGGTTTGGGGTTTTCTTCCCCCACATCCTGTGTTAAAAAAAAAAACAAAAAAAAAAAAACAAAAAAACCCCAAACAAACCCCCNAAAAACCCAAAAAAAAAAAAAAAAAAAAAAAAAAAACCCAACCAACCCCCACAAAAAAAAAAAAAGCAAAAAACAAAAAACCAAAAAAACAAAAACCGAAAAAAAAAAAAAAAAAAAAAAAAAAAAAAAAAAAACAAAAAACAAAAAACAAACAAACCCTCCCCTGCTCCCCCCTACCCCCTGGGGTGGAGAAGGGAGGAAATCAATCCCACCTCCTTTTCTATAGTTTGAAATAAAACATGCCTGGACAACAGCCCATCCACCTTAAAGTCTGCATTTCATGTCTGGTGAGTGTGGTGCCACTTGCTATGTAACTCAGTCTTTACTGGTGCTGCAGCATGCCAAGGTCTCAGAGTACCATGTGATGAAGTTATGGCAGAAATGCAAAAAATACAGCTTTACATCAGAATAATAATAAAGAAAAATATTAAAAAAAAAACCCATTAAACACTAGGTCCTAAGGTAGCTTGCAGTTTAGTGTTGACAGTGAAGAGTAATTTAAGACTGCCATGCTCATTTATTCTCATCTCAGGCCTGTATAGAGCATCTTATTGCTTTAAGACCGACCTTTCCCTGCTAAATCACATTATTTCTATTACTTGGGGAATTACAGTATTTGTACAGTTTATATGCCTGTAATACAATGGGATTTGCATAATATGGAAGGCATTAGTGCTATGATTAGGAGAACCCACCTGCACAAGCTCTCCAGTATTACTTTCTGGTTATTCTTTTAATGGAAGCATTTCCATCTCACATGTTAGAGCCCCCAGTGAACAGCCAAGTCTATCTGGGCCACAGCGACAGAGGTTGCCACTGCTTAAGTCTCTGCTAATCTCCAAAAGCCAGTGCGTGAGGACATGAGATCCTCTTGCCTCACAGGAGACACCGTGCTCTGACAATTCTGCTGCCAGGACAGCAGCATCACAGATGTGGTGCTCTACATGCTCCTCAACTGGTTAAGCAGGGAAGGAAATAGGAGATTAAAAGCTTGTTTTTGCTCAATATTGCATGGAGAGCAATGCTGTTTACTTTCACTACAACAGACACATCCATTAAGTCTTAGTGCCTTAGAAACCTGATTGAATTTGTCAATGAGATAATGTATTTTTGGCCACGTGAAAAGTCCTCAGACGTGAATCTTTTTCTGCAAACATCCCTGCTTCAACGCACCAGCTGCCCAAGCTGCCTGTGGTGCTAAGGACAACAAAGCAGCATCAATTCTAATGCTCCCTTTAGGTATTTAAAGATGGTCCTGCTAAAGGAAACACTTCAGTAGCATTATAGTATTTGGGCTCACCCTTTCTGGCAGGCAATTCAGGGTTACACAATTATGCTGGAAAAGAGTGCTATAAACAGTTATATTTCAGGGCAAAGACACAATCTTCACTGATTAGTGCTCACTTTTGGTGCGCAGGAAGGGGGCTCAATTATGCAAAACTCTGCTCATCATCTCAAAGATTCTGAAGAATTTGAGCCCAACCATTGACAGTGCCACTGTTTAAAATGACTTTAAGAAAGCCTTTCACACAGATTCACAGGGAGAGGTAGGATGCTGTTTCATGCACAGATGTAACTGCAAAAATAAAGTAGACTATCTCCTAAGAATAAAACCCCCACTTAAATAAAAGCCCAGAACACAGATTCTGCAGATCAACATTTGAAGAACTCCTGAAAACAAAAACCAAGTAGCACTCCTCCAACATCCCAAAACAGTAAAGGCTTGAGTTTCTTACTTTAATTCAACATAGGTTGGAAGAACTAAACCTGATACTTATCTTCCCAAGGAGAGGGGTGGGGACAATAAAGGAAGAAAAAAGGAAAGACAAATTCTATAATGCTATATAAATTACAGCATGAATCTCCCTCCTCAGGAATTCTTGCTGCCAGGTTTTGATAGACCAATTTGTAACAACTTTTGTTGTTATAGGTTGGATAAGAAAAGAAAGTAGCATCTTATACCTGTAAACTAGCAAAATAGTTTTACTACTTGTATGTTTATGTTGGTTCGCTAAAGTGCAACAACCAGCAGCGTTTTGTTTCTCTGAATTATCTTCCTTTCTATGGCAATTTCGCTTAAAAAATAAATAAATATATCAGTATGGAACCCTGATGTGCCCCTATAGGCACATTTGTGCAGGCACAAAACCTGCCCACCCCTGGCTGACCCCAGCCATTCGGAGATTCCTGGAGATCAGGAGGAGCAGGCAGGGACTTCTACTGAACACCACTGTCCAGGCAAGGCATTCAAGACTGTCACTGCTCCAGCCAGCCATGGATGTTATGGAACATTTAGGACAAAGCCAATAGCCTTACCTACTTTAATAAATCAAACAGCTTGCAATAATCACCAGCATTCTTAACTGAAGAAGCAAACATCATCCCTGCAGCAAAAGCAGAGGAATTTATCTTATAAGACTATAAATCTATTACAATATTTAAATAACGTTATGATTGTCTTTCTGTGAAACTATTATTAGGTTAATAGTATGATTTCACTTTGTCAGTTCAACAAAATTACATATTGATGCCTTGTTTTTTCACAGCAGCTTACCCTGCTGTGTTTATTTTGCTTGGTAACTTGATTTCAATTTCTAAATAAGTGTGCAAGTTAGAAAGAATGCATTCCATTAAGTAATCTTTTATAAATAAACAAAAGGAATCACAAAGAAGTGTTTTTCTGATGTCTTGAGCATTTCTGAAGTTGCAGTAAGCTGTTCAAAAGGCAGAGAGAAAATATTATTTCAGTGAAACTTGATGCTAAAAATGGAAAAAGGAAATTTTAAATCTCATCCTTCAAAGCATTAAGATTAATACTTATTTTTCTGGTCCAGACATCAGGTAGTCACAACAGAATCACGGTTTCCTGCACTAAACCTATGTGTAAAACAGAAAAGTCAGGTGCTCCTGTTTTCCAGGGAAGAAATACATGCTTTCTAAAACTCATACCTTACACAGTACCTGTGTTCTCCTTATGATATACTTGTGTTTACATGGTGAATAACCATTAACTGATAGGTTTAGTACTCTCTCTAGTTTTCTTCTAGAAATATTATTTAGGTTTCTCTAGGGGGAGGAAAAAAACCAAACACCTTTAGGGACATGATTTTGTCATAAAGAGGCAATTTCTTAATCCTTTGCATTCTGAGCAAGGGATTTCATTCAAAGGCTTTTTAACAGTTATATTTAGGAGTGTCAACTAGAGATAAGTCCATAAATCAGATCATGTGTTTTTTCTCCAAATTTTCTTTTCCTTTGTAGGACCAAAACCTGCCACTGGCATTTCCACTAAGGATGAAACTTACACAGTGAGCAGTCTTAAGAGATATCATTAGTCTCATTTGTTTGATAGGGTAAAAAAAAAAAACAAAAAACAAAAAACAAAAACCAAAAAAACAAAAACAAACCAATACACACAGGAAATTTTAATATTTTAGGATGAAAAATCCTATTTGTAACTGCTTTTTCAACATCTCAGAAACACCATCTCCTGATTCCAAAACAAAGGACACCCCTTTGCAAGTACTGTAGCTTTATACTTAAGACAAAGTGCCAATAAATCTTTTTAGTTCCATTAAAATACCCCTGCACTCAATTCCTTGCTGTATTAAAAACACTTTAGAAGGCAGTTGTTTAGCTTGTCATTCTGTCTACTGATCATATTTTTTCCAGATATCACTGAGTGGAGAACACAAGAGAGCGCTGACGGAAAGTAATGCATCCCGCTCAGCAGACTCATAACTCATCTTCACTGGACTCTTTCTTTTACTTGTAAAAAATTTATGATGTTTCTCTACCTTTAATTGACTTTTTTTTTTAAATATCCAACTAATTTTTTTCTAGTTCATCACAGTTTGCTGCTTTACAGCATATCTGCCAGGGTAGCACCAGAAAGGAGCACACTCTGAGCTCTCCTACCTGCCTGCTACCAGCAAGACTATCTCTCTAGCACTAGTCCATTCAGTAATGTCAAACACAGAAGGTGCAGTTGAATATATAGTCAAGCATAATTTAGTAAGATTTTTTTCCTCTATAAAATCACTAACAAAATCTACTTCAAAGTTCTTGAATGGTGTTTAGGGAGATTAAATACAGAAAGATTTAATGGTGATGATTTACAATGAAAATATTGTCTGTGTTAAAATACCCAAAGTAAAAGGAAGAAGGGTTCTATTGTACACGGCACTTCATTCACCATAGGGCAAACCTCTCCAGGACAGAGACTATGCCCAACTGGCTAGAAGGCAGCAGGCACAACTCCACCACCATCACTATGCAAACAGGTCTGAATAGGCAAGAGTCTTTTCTGAGATAATTAGAAGTCACAGAAATCACCAACATTAACAAGGAAACAAATCCACACAAGAGGAAAGAATAGACAATACTGAGGGCAAATCTGCCCAGAGCACCAACAAATGCTGTGAGCACTTACCAAAGAAAAACAATCTGTGGCATCTGAAAAATTAAAAAAAATAAAAAAATAAAAAAAAATCACTCAGAAGTTCAACTTGCTGGCAGCTAAAGAGTCTGCTAAGAACCAGAAACATGCAAGGTGTAAAGGGCTTCAGCTTTGTCAGAGCTGATTTTCTACACAGAGGCTGGCTGGGTTACAGAAACCAGCTCAGCTGACAGCATAATTCAAGTATCAATTAAGATAAGACATCAAACAATTTACTAGTTATTAAGAAGCTACTCAGATATGACAAATAGATACCTGCTGCTAAAATTTGGTCATTATTTTAAAGGATGTCTTACAATTTTCAGGGTAGAAAAAAAACAAAGACTGAAAGTCATGAGAATGGAAAAATGAGGATTCAAAACAGAGAGGAAATAAAGTGAGGTTGATTATCATATAATGCTCATATTATGGAACACATGAACTGGATCAAGATTTGAAACAAAGTTCAGAGTGAAGGAGAGAGCTTTGTCTCAGACCTAACTGGTAGCTGGTATTTTCGCCCATTCTTATACCACCTTTTGCAGAATGCACTGCTCCTTAGGAATACTCTTATTTACCATATATATAGAGTTAACAATTTTTAATATACCCTAAAGAGTCATTATGGATGATAAAAATACTTTACAGTTTCTAATAAAGTCTAAATTTGTCTATGTATTTATATGTGAAAATGTAAGTTGGAGAAGACCATATTTCCTGAAGCTATTTTCTATTAGATTTCCTGTCTCCATTATATCAAGCCCTATTACTTCAAGGTGGGCACATCTGTTAATTTAACTAACACTCAGAGAAGTTCACAGTAAACATATGCCTAAATGAATGTTTTCATTTGGAAGTGCCCTCCTCTCAGCTTAAGGTAGGTCCTTGGTGAGCATGGTTCATTTTTGTATCCTTCATTAATGGGGCTCTGGTTGCAAACACATCTTTGTCTGAACAGACTCTGACTCACTGGAAATGTCACTACAGACAGGTAGAGGCCCCAGGTAGAGGTCAAGGTCCTGTTATCTTCAGCATTTCATAATCATGCACTAAGGGATTGCTACTCTTACAAGAAACAGAGATCTTCAGGAATGAAAGGGCACAACAGATGGATGAAGGAAAGAGGAGGTGGAAAAGAAAGGCAGTCAAAGTAGCAGTAAAATAATCTCCCACTTAGATTCAACTCATGTGCAAAATTGAAGCTGACAACTGTTTCAGACTTTTTGAATTACCTAATCTATTTAGTTGCTCAGTCCATACAACTATTCCTTTTTCCTCCTACTTGTTCTGGGGAGAAGGAAGGATGGGTTATTTATTACTTTCCCAATTACTCTGATACATATTTTCCCCTGTGTTCTATTTCTAGAAGTATTAAGACCCAGTAAAATGTTCAGGATCCCTCCTACCCAGACTCTCCCTCCTCCAGGCACTGTTCTGCCTCTATGTTCCTCTGAATCCTAAATGCACCTTTCTAAAGAGATACTTTTTTGGTGGTTTTAAACCAATCTAAGGCCAGATTGCTGGGGAGGGAGGTGGGGGCAGAACCCAAACAAACCCACCCCTCCTTTTGCAACTCATTGAGACTGAGTCAGCAAACTGACCCAAGTCAACACATACTGTGGGAAAGCGGCTGCCAGTGCAAGAGGGGTAAGAGTCTTGGGAAGCAAGTGTGTGACCACCCCTTTGCAGCAGAACAGCATTGGCTTAGAGCTCTTTAA
The DNA here is from genome assembly GCA_013399695.1 of Formicarius rufipectus. Lineage (NCBI taxonomy): Eukaryota > Metazoa > Chordata > Aves > Passeriformes > Formicariidae > Formicarius > Formicarius rufipectus. Next base: position 642,598 of record VXAU01005412.1, read on the forward strand.
GACAGCCATAGAGGCATATTCCCAGCCCTTTATATCATGGTTTCCAAACCATCCCTGTCTAAACACCCTTGTGGTGATGGTCTTTTCCTTCTCATTCCTCACAGTACAGGGCTTCACTGTTGGTTCTGTTTTATCCACAAGCTCTCTGCATATTGTTCTTTAGTTCTTGCAGTATTGGTGTCTCTCAAGCCATAGGACAACCAGGACAGGACATAAATGGTCAGTAATGAATGCGTAATGAAAGGTAGGGAGACAATTGTTGCAATACTGAAAGGTAACAAAAGAAAGCAAAGTGAACAGAAACTGGGACCACTGGAAGCACAAGTTCAGAAGGCAGTTTTAGGAGCAGAACAGACAACAGGTATAATCAAGAACAACTGCAGGTGTTGGGGGTAAGAAAAAGATACTTAAGCAACAGAGTTGTGAAACAGCAGAGATATGGAGTGTTCAGGTCTTAGAAATGTTGTGTAGGAGAGCATTGGTGGGGAAAGGACACACGGGGCCAAGGACAATACAAAAGGGAGAGAACAAAGGATTATTGTTATCCACACCACAAGACAGAAAGAGGGAAGTTACATGGAAGAAGGGAGAGGAAAAGCCAGTTTATCCATACTGCAATTGAGTTGACAGGAACACAGTGACTGATTTTAGTCTTCATCTAACAAGTATCTGGGACAGCCTGCTATAACGAATTTTGAACTTTGTTTGCCAAGGGGAAAGTCGCTCCTCCTGCTTCAACTCTTCACAAGAGCCTTCAATAAACAGAACAGCACCTCTGCTCAGGAGAACAGACCTGCATTCATTAGGCAAAATTCATACCACATCATCCTGCTTCCTGGCTGCACAATCCCCTTCATCCTGATTGAAGTGCAGTCTTGCTGGAGGAATACAGCAGTCGCCAAACCTATTTTTGTCTCAGTCAAGCAGAGCTCTAAGTATCATTACCACATGGGGTTACCATTCCCTATTCCACAAGTGTCCGGAACATTTTTCAGGTCTAAACATTGTTTTGCTAAAATCAAATCACTTCCTCCAGAATGCAAATCTTTATTCTTTTTATATGATAGAAGACATTCAAAAATTGAAAGCCAGCTTAATATATTACACTATATAGCTCTTTTACAACAAGGCAAAGGAAAAACATTTACCAAAGCTTCAGATCTTTTGCCTTATTTGCAGTTACAGCTGGTCTGGTTTTGCCAACAAAATGTGCGTTTATGGGTATTAAAAAAATATTCACACATGTCAAGTCAGACGTTTTTATTAATGATCAAGTATTTAGAATAATTACCCCTGAATCCTGTCCCCTTCCTGTGATAATGGCCCTTTTTCTGTTCAGCAAAAAAATGTGTCAATCTCCACTTAAAATATCCAACTCGGTATCTATCAGCAGAGATTATCGGCTGCCCTGCTGCCTCAAAAGCTAACAGACCACAGTCACTTCAGTAAGTGAAGGTCTACCTTTTTTTCTCCCACCAAAGCTTTCTTGTGTGGTGGAACAAAGTTTAATTCTGCAAAGCTGAGTCAAGAATAGGAACAAAGACCTCACACATTATCACCAATGAATTAGTCATGGTTTTAATTCGTAGGCATGATTTACAGTTTTCTCTCTTCTATGATAAAAAACAGTCAAGTAGGTATGTTAATTGTGGTAGATTCTCCATTACCTTCAGTTATTAAGATTTAAGATTAAGAACTACTTTAATTCAAGCTAGAATTTACCTATTGGAGGCCTTATATGTTATTAATCATCTTGCTGGAGCTGCTCTTTGCTATCAGGTCTTGTCACCACTGCTGGTAAGAAAAGATAATAGTTTCTATTTTCCACTAGCTGACAAAACATGCCAAGTTTATCTCTGTATTCCAAATGAAAACTAAGATTTACAGCTAGCAAAAATTGAGACAATGTACTCCATAGTACTGCATCGTACAGTGTTTCTAAATAGCTAATTTGTCAGTTTGGTAAGCTAAAATTTATGGCACAGTTTACAGCTACAGTAAAGACATTATTCTAGGATGCTGCATATATGTTAGTGAACGTTTCTGTAAGTTGTATGCTGTAAGATGAATGCCATGGTAACAAATTTACAGTCATCACAAATAGGAACCAAAGTGACTATCTCTACCACTTCTGTTCAGAATTAGAAGGGGAAATCCTCAAAAAAAAAAAAAAGGTAAGAAATCATAAACTGAGAACCATCCACAGAAAATCAAAAGTACACCACTTCAGCAAAGCAAAATGTCATTTTGCATTGCTGTTAGAAATTATGGGATCAAACATGAGTCTCTTGATGTGAGGTCCAGGGGAAAATAGGTAGGAGCATGAAGGGAACTGACTCACCCAGTAAGAACACAAAGAGCCTGTTACCACCTCTAGTGCATGATTTTAATTTGCACTGAAATGCATTACATTTAACCCTGTGTGTATATATATATAACTATCTATAGCACAAATCAGTCACCTTATCACACTTCGTTTGTTGCATTAACAGCCCTAAAGTAATATAGTACTAAAGCTCTTTAAAATGGTGAGAAGCATACAAGAAACAGGATTGTTAATTGCAGATGTATTTCAGGCTAGAAAAATATTTTTTAGGTCAAAGAATGGGGTCTACCACTACAGCTGCTCAAATAGTTTTATTCTGATATCTTTTTTACCTGCCTGACCACCTCAAATGTAGAATTTTGTTGCCCATACTGTTGTCTGCTCCACCCAATTATTTTTCCTTCTGGAGCTGGTGTCCAAACAGATTGATTGGTTAAATAGTAGGAAGTAATGAAGACACACTGTACTTCTCTTTGACACCAGAGAGTGCAGAGATAGAAAAAGAATGGCAGAGAAGAACACTAGTCAAGTACAGAAAAAACACTCAAGAAATAATGAGTTAGGAAAGATGTCAGAGCAGCTTGGTAGACCTGGGTCTGGAAAGAATGACAGGCACCATAAGAAAATACAGCTATATTGGCAAAATGCATGGGAAAAGTCATAGAAAAAGGACACAGACAGGTACTGGAGACTGAAGGCACAGGAAGGGATGTAAGCATGAGAGGGAGTTACAGTGGCAGAAACAGAAATCCTACTGAAGCCTGCACTGCTACACAACTGTAAATTAACCCAAAAGCTGCACCTCTCTTTGCTCCTTTCTCATAAAGCCAAAAGCATATTTCACCTTTTTTTCTTTTTTTTAATATCCTATTCTCATAATTGAGTTACTCCCATAACTCAAATTACAACAGGTCTGCGCTGCAAACCCTGGCACTGACTTCTTCCTAGAACAGATTCCTTACGCATGGAATTTCCTAAAAGTTTCTAACTTCAGAAGCTCTATTCAAGAGAATACTTGTCTAGCACATTTTTCAAGAATCAGCAGCTGGGAGGATAACATTGTTTGGACAAGTGTTACCATGTTTTTAGTGCCATGATTGCCTCCGCCTGCACTGCATGCCAGGCAGAGGCAAGTTTAGCTCCAAAGCCAGGCTTGTGTGTATGCCCAAGCTGCAGGTCAGCACCACGCTAACAGTGTTGCCTCCGTAACAGGGTTTATCTGGTCCCAGCTTGTTATCCAGGCCGTCCATTAACCCATCAACAACAGAAGCCCTGAGCACTGAAACACCTCTAACTTCCTTTGACAGTCCTTTAATCTTTAACAGCCTTTCATGTTTTCTGTGCATCAACTACACCTACAGACACCAAATAACACCAAGACCTAGAGTGATTCGCAGAAGTGATAAGTATTCATGAACTCACCTTATGATTTAAAAACACTTTCCTAAATTACCTAGTACTTAAAAAATGAAATTTAACGAGTTCTCAGTCAGATAAATTTGTAGTGTTAACCTTGCATCTCATAGCCTCATCTAAAGTGTATTTATATCTAATGACAGACATTTTTCTCTCTCATATACACACTGCCTCCCATAATAGATCCAATTTAAGGATGAATTCATTAATACTCATCACAATACCACAATTGATGACAGCGCACACACAAGTCTAAGCATACATTAACATGCATGGGGTTTTTTATGGTAGGGCTGGAATAGCAAGTAGTTAATAATGCATGTGACCACACACTGAAAGATGGAGGAAAAAAAATAACTTTCACTGAAAGTATTGAATATGGCAGAAATAAGAAGAGGAAAATAAAGGAAAGAATGAGAAAACGGAAAGAAAGGAATGCTCACGCCATGTAGTAACACAGCAAGTAAAGATTCATAATCTTGTTGAACTCTGAGATTTGTTAAGTTTTGTGCATTCCATATTGCAGTCTTAATAGTATATTAAGGAGGAGACCAGTAATTTGCTATTAGGGTATCATGTAGCATTTAATAGTCTGTGAAAACTCTATATAGGAAATCTACTACCTACAAAATTGGTAGTCTTCTAGCATTAGTGTTATCCTGTGTTTCACCTAAGTACTGGGGAGATAGTTCTTGTGAGAAGTGGCACAATTTAAATATTTTTCATGAGGACCATTATACCAGATGTATTGCTTTCTTAACACTCTTGCACCATTTCTGCAATAATACTGATAAACTTTAAGATAAAGAAAACTCTGCTTTAAAAGCACTGATAGCAATGAAATTACAACATGAGAACAAGGCAGTAAGTGTAGCATACACATTTGAGGGTATTTCATGAAGCATTATTAAATATGCACCAATTAAACTAAATTCTTGGGCAAAATCATCACTTCATATCTGCTCTCAATATTCTACTCATCTAACATTAGCTTCTCCAAAACATTTAAGTACTAGACACTATTGTCCAGAGACATTCTGCCAGAGGAGAGGAAGCAATGAATACCTACACCATAACAAGTTCATAAAAGTGCTCTGTACTGACAGAAAACCCATTTACAGTACCCCACAAATAATTCAAGTTATGAAATCATTTATTATTTCAGCTGCAAGCAGGGAGCATGCTAAGATGCATTTATAATAGAATGGGAAGAGGCATGCAGTGAGTAATATTTAAGTGCAATTAAATATTATATAATAAATTACATACCATTGTAAACACAGTACTTCATATAAATACCACTGATGACAGTAAGCTAGAATGCATTTGTGTTTTATTTATACTACAGTAAGGAACATATAACAGTTCTAGGACATTTTGTCTGTTGAAGTCAAGGGTAAAATCAAACATCCCATGTGAACAGCAGCTCTTGTTTTACTTATTAGAGCTCAGGCTCTGCTATTTTTGGTTCACAACACACACTGCTTGAGACTAGAGCATATGTTACTTACTCTCCTCTAAGCTATAATATTTTAGCCCAGATGTGTTTGATTACACATGTAGCAAGGGCTACTAAAAGATTTGTTGCAATAATCTCTAGTTTTATACATGCATGGATAGCAGCATTATGTACCAAAAAAACTCAGAAAAGATTTTGCCAGAAATCAGTTAAGAGGTTGAATCAGTGACTGGTGGCCAGGGAGTGAGTGCCATGAATAACAGAAGCCATTTTCATCTCTTCAAAAGCTTCAGCCCTGGAGAAGAGCTTGAGTGAAGACAAAGCAGAAGGGGGTTGGAGAAAGCTCACATTAGCGGTGGGAGATGCTACAGCAGGGAAGAGGCAGTTGTCAGGCTCCTGAACTTACAAGCTGTTGCTCCACAGAGTGATTTTGTGAACCAAGAGAAAGCATTGGAAGAAGAAATTTTAGCACTGTTGCCCAGCTTAGGCAGTGGTGCTTGTAACTTGCATCATGCAGATTTTGAAACTGAGAGACTACTCTTATCAATGAGTTACTGTCTAAAGAGATAAAACTCTAAATGAAATTACCTGACATGAGATACAGCTCTTGGGAAATCCAACACTGCTGATAGCACTTAGAATCACATCTAAAGCAGTTTGTAATAGTTTGAGTTTTGAAAAGGAACCTTTGAGAGTTGACTAAATCCTAAGGAAAATGGATAGACTAAAAAGTTGATAGAGCAAAGAAGCATTAAATTATTCAAGAGCTACATCCTACATACTTCCACAGTGCAGTATAATCCTGATTTAGATGTGTTCCCATGAGTTGCCTCTGAATATATTCTGAAGTTTATAAATATGCTATGAAACATGTTATTTTCAAGAATTTAAGAACTAGAAGCTGGCAGCAATTGTGTATCTTAGGTCAACACCTCTTTAGAGATAAACAAGACCCCAGTCTACATTCTCACCCTTCTGGTCCTCCTGGCTCAGTGTTAGTTGGACAAAAAGCCTGCAAAGTGACTCTGTTTTCTAATTAAATCACTCACACTATGCTTTAGTGTAGGAAAATTTACAAGGGCTTAGGCTCCTAGGCTTTGTAGCCTCAAAGTTACCTCCCCGTGACAAGCTTTAGCTAACAGGACAGAGCATTTGGGGCTACGGGTGCAGATACAGTTTTAACAGAGGTTTATCTAATGCCCAGAGCAGTGAGATAACTCATCCATCAGCAGAGCTAAGAGGTGTGGGCAAGAACATATGCTCCATCATCTCAAATAGATGATCAACTCGCTTTTTCATTTCCCACCACGCTACCAGCAGTCATGTTTTCTCAGGCAGAGCGCGGCTCAAAGCTCTCAAGGAAGCAATTTTATCTACTCTTCTCTGAAAGGGCCAGTGCCTTAAAGGCATAATTAAGTCCTAAATACATAATAGTTAGTGACATTTACTGAAGCATGTCATCTCCGGCAAACTGCCATTGTAGGAGAATTAGAAAACAGAAATGCATTTGTATTGTTTTCAGTTGGTTTGTAATTTTTTTTGTAACTGTATTGTCAGCAAATGCAGAAGAAAGTATTAGATGAAATAAGCTGGTTAGCAGACTGAACTAAGTATATTGATGTAGTGAAAAAAACTAATACTTTTTGTAGGAGGCAGTATTTGGTGATGAAAATCATCTCTTTAACGCTACATTTCTACTATCAACACTTGCATAGCTTGCATGCTCGTAAGCACAGAGCTTGACAAATGAAACAATCATTACAAATTCAGAACAACCACTGATGTCCTGCTCAGTTTTGGATAACACAGAACTTCCCTCAGCCCTACCTGGCCTCACACATGCTTCCCCCTCCACAAGCAAACTTTTAAGAATCAATGTTACACTTCTGAAAACAGGAGCAGAAAGGCACTGCCTGGCAAGAATGGTCAAAAGAAATGTGAACACCTTAGCCTGCTGTCTCCTTGCTCCCATGTTTCACCAGAGCAATTTACAAGAATTGTTGGTCCTAATCTCCCACAAGAAAAGGGGAAAACCTAATCTCAGAAAATAGAATACTGAAAGCAGATTGTTTCAGAACTTTTTAATTTAAAAGTCTCAAATTCAAAGCCAGTAAAGGAGAGCAAGAAAACAGTCAAGAAGACACCATACTAACCCAGGAGATTCTATTTAGGTATTTCGTACTAGAGATTTCATGAATAATCAGGTTTCTTCCTTAGTCTCCCACACCATCTCCATTTTAAAATTGAATCTAAGAGACTTCAATGAAATAATTTCCAGCTAAACACCCTAGGTCATACCTAACCCTTTAAAGTCAATCCTTTGACACCCAAGAGCCTGTCCGGTGAAGAGCAGTTATTTGCATGTCCTGCCAACGCAGTTAAAGTCCAGCAACCTACAGTGGTTTCAATATCACTGCCTGAGCCCCAGTCCTGCTCCTCCGCTTTAACTGCTGGGAAACACAGCTTTCTGTTAAGATGTTGAATTTGGTAATGGGTAGGGTCCAGCACGGGCTGTATTACTGTCTGGTAACTTGATACCTTCAGTAAATGTGGGGAGCAACATGAGAAAACTGACAAAGCAAGACTCAGAGCTCCTCTGTTAATGGAAAGTCTTGCACATTTAGTAATGAGAGCATCTTGTTACTAAATGCAAGTATTACCAACTTACAACACTTCTTTGAAGTAACAGAAGAACAGTATTTCAGCTCAGTGACTGCAACATCCAGCCTTGTGGTGCAAGACATCCTCTACAATATCAAGTTTAGATAAGCTGAGTTTATGTGAATACAAGGTTGTGCTTAATTTTAGAACTCAAGGAAATTCACCCATCAAGACAGTCATACCTCTGCCAGAAACTCTGCTTGCCACATCATGCAGGATGAGGACAATCTCTTAGCTCCAGAAGCCAGCCTGGAGAGGCCAAATATTAGCGCCACAACTCTTTGCTGCACAGCTAGTGGATTATGTTCATTCTTTTCCCTTTTAGGATGTGATTACTTAGGGTCTTGAAAATGGCACAAAATGTTTCATCCAAAAGAATCATTCTATTTTCTGTAGCTGATTTTAAAGTCTGAATTTCACTTATTTACCACAGAAAGAAATACAGGCAGTAACTGTTAAACTAAATTCAACTGCCCTAGTCCAGAGAGATGTACTGGATCTTAAGACACTGTCTTTCAGGATTCTGGTTCACCTGTCATGGTCAAATACCGACAGTAGTGTGAGGCTCAATTGTAGTCTGACTTCTCTGCTCCTTTTTTTATTAAACATAAAATCAGCATAATGTTAAAAAAAAAAAAAAGGAACTAAGTTTTTCAACAGTATATGTGCTGGTCTAATCATTGAGATACCCTTTTCACTTAAGAATTAAGACTTAGTAGGCAGCCCCAACATGAAAAATAATAAGCAAACAAGATCCTATAGCACAAGTAGTAATTTTTCACCTGTAACAAGATCATGAATATTTTTCATTGGAGGATTGTTTTGGAATTCCTAATGATTGAAAAATCTCTTTTAAGCAGGCTTTGAGATCCGGTCTAAAAACATATATTTACTCTGCCAAAGTAACAACATTTTTATAGTTGTACCTGCCATTGTTCCCCTCAAACAAGTAACCTGATTGTTTGGCACTGTGAGACACATGTGTCTGAAAGTGACTAAAAAACAGATGGCATTGAGAGAAGTGGTCCAGCTGTTAAAAACCACTTACCATTACTCAACACACCTGCAAGAGAGCTAAAAAAACCCACCAAAATACTTAACACTGCATTTCATGCTGCAGGCAGCAGCTAACTTGTGGTAAAAACAAATTTCAGCACTAACTAAGCAGTTATTGACATTCATGGCATTGGAAAGATTTCTTCTAAGCGGTTAACTACCTACCACAGCTCACACTGCAAATACAGAATATACACAGGCCAGTGCTGCCCATTCCTCTGGAGATAAAAATCAATTAGGAACCACTATGATAAACATAAGGATATATATGTTGCCATATCAAAAAAGGCTACAGTAGCTAAAGTTCAGACTGAGCACTTGGAGGAAGTTTGTTTTAGCTCTACAGGTATTTTATACATCATCCTCAGATTTACACAGGTGAGGGTCCAGCAGCCAATGCTTCCACCCCTGCCAGTGAAAGAGTGGCTGACACTGTACACAGTTGACACCTAATGCTGCAGCCAGCCTCATAGTGTGCCTTTGGATCCAAAGAATCAGCACCTTTGCTGTGGTGAGGGCACTTGGAAGATGCTATCTCAGCTGCAGAAAAGCAGGGAAAGGGAACTGCACATGAAGGAGCACCTGAGTGATGGTAACAAGGTTTGGAGCAATTTTCCAGACTAAGCTGCATAAAGCCACAGCAAAGAAAGAGTAGCCAAATGTTAAAATTTTAGTTCCCCTGAAATTAAAGATTTCTGACAGAACCTTACTGCGATACTGAAAGACAGTTTAATGGTTTGCTGTGTGTTACCAACATTATGCAAACTCTCATTTCAGTGCAGTATTAATGCACCTGTGAGCATCATGAAGGATGGAAATAATTATTTCAGTACTTGGATGCTGTTCACAACAACATTTGGGAGTGCCTCAAGGGCTGTGGACCATAACATGCAAAAAAAAAATAATTTAGAAGTAGAACAAAATGCTATTTAAAAATACCAGTTTAGCAACTGACATCTTAATACCATATAACAGCCTTTTGTAACTCCTAACTAGATATTTTCGAAGTTTACTCTTAGATAAGGATGAAACTACAGCACAAGTACAGAGAGTAAAGACTTACTGAGAGCATGGTTTGTCACTTGTGCAGAAGGAACCGTGTCTTCTATGCCACAAAGTGACAATGCTTTGGACACAACAGGCTACTGGAATTTAAAGCTATTAAGTAACAGGGAAAAAAACAAAAACAAAAAACCAAACAACAACAACAAACACCTTTGTGCCCAAGAAAAACATCTAACTTCTTGTATTAAAGACCAACACAAAGCAGCAAGCATCGTTTTGAAATAAAGCACTTGCGGAGGGCACATGAATGGTAAACAGATGTTGGAAGATGTTTTAAGCAGCAGGTTTGAACCTCCTTTTAAAATGTACTGGATAAAAGTATGTATCTTTTTGCAATTTCAGTGATCAGACATCTAACCTGTTTCAGGTGAAAAGCTCCTGGTGGGTGGCCTTGCAGCCTGCCCTCCAACACGGTATGTGAAAGTGGGAGGAAACTGAACAGAATACCTCGTTTTGTCTGCTGCTGTCAGACATCTGTCCCCTTCTGGCAAGGGATCACACAAAGTTTCAAATTTCATTTATGGTGTTTATCACTTTTCTCCTCTGCTTAGCAATCAGAAGTCACAAGATACATTGTTTTACTATACTCAGAGGAAACACATGAGCCTTTATCCTCTCTGCTCCAGCTGCAAGACAAGCAGAAAACCCACGGAATCCTAATCAGCCCCACCCAACGGTGACATTTTTTTCTAATCCTTCAGTGCTGCATGTAGTGCTCCAAAGCATTGAAGGAATGCTTCTAACTGTGCTAGCTACGGAAAGGGAAGGAACTACTCATAAAGGAAAAGATGAGGAAAACTGGGGCATGAAAGAGTCCTCCTCCAATCATGGGGCCAAAGCCCAGGTAACTCCAGCAACGCTCCTGCACAGCCCTGCTGCTGGCAGCACAGCTCTCCCTTTTTCACCCCAGGTACCTATCACCACAGACACCATGAGACAACGTGGCAGTATTGTGAGAAGCTTCTTGAAGCAAGTGCTTCTTGCAAGGAAATCATCTCTGGCACCCATCTCAGCAAGTGGTACATGCACAACTAAAATTAAATTTACAACTCACTGGATATGCCCCAGAAAACCCAGTGCTTGGCCAAAAAGGCCTCTGGAACCCACATCTGGCATTCTCATTTGGTTTTCCAAATGGCTGTAGGGAGAGAGGGACACAAGCTCAGCTCAGAACTGACCCAAACATGACAATGTTCATTCCCCATTTCTCTGCTGGAGTCTTAACATCAAAAGTTTCTCAGTGAAGCTCTGGAATATTTTGTCATCTCCCTCTCCTTTCTGAGGTTCTGGAGTGTCACAATTCCTCACTATAGAGATATCAGTTAAATGAAATTACTTCAGTGGACCATCCATTTCATACTCTGTTTAGACGGCAAGTTCCCTGGGAACAGCAGCTGCCTCTTATTCCATATTACTGGAGTGCCTCACACTTGCTGGATCATGAGTCATTACTATTTTAACACAGTAGTGAAAATAACATCACTAGGAATTTTGCCACAAACATCAATTAAAAAAAAGAATTAGGATTTTATTCCTCCTGTTCAAAAAGGAAAAAAAAAAAAAGAGGGGGGAAAAAGAAAAAGAGGACTGACAAAAATTTCTGTTTTTCACATGCAACTCACACACCCAGGAGCAATTACTTCATGTATTACCCTTTGTGCTATCCAGGATAGAGGAAATGCTGCTAAATTGCTTATCAGAATTAGTGCATGCCAGTGATTTAGACACAGTGAATGCTGTAGCTGTGTATGATGCCTTTGGCTTTGGATTATACCATTTGGCATTAATTTCTCTCTTTGTTTTATGTATTTTGCCACACTTGGCATTTATGTCTGTGGTACTCAACTTCACAGTTCAAGACAACTGAAAAAGTTACAGTGATGCTCTACATTGCTCTAACATCTTAATGGGTCAGGATATGTATGCATTTTTCTTCCATCTCTGCTCACAGCACTACACAACTACCTCTGCTGTATTTATTGTCTCTAGTGATTCAGAGTGCTGGAATTATTAAACCTTGTTTTAACCTTCTGCTTTTGTACCTCAAAGTACTTTCCTCCTTCCTGATGCAATCCGGAACTCCAAAGGTCAGCTATGCATATAATATTGTAGGGCTTGCGGTATTTCCTTCCTTTTAAGGTGTAGGTTAAAGCAAAACAAAAACCTAAGCCTTGATGACAGTTCAAAAACAGAACTTTTCATTTATTTTCCCTTAGCTCACACGGCTTGCAAGACTGAAAGAAGCACAGTCACCACTATTATAATAAACAGTTCCAAATCTTTCAAAGCAAGAGCTAGGCCAGTTTGCAGGTGTCAAACTAAGGCATTCTGTGGTATTTTGCTAACAGTAATACTTCTTTGTCACATTCACTCTTTGATCTTCACCTAATATCAAGCCACAGTGCAAGCAATAACAGAATTTGTCTGCCATACATTTGGGACTGTACATACTCATGTTACAATATACCAATAACAGTGATTTGTATTTTAGTTATAAAAGAGCAAAAAACCTGTGAGGAACTGAATCTTCAGAAGAGTGAGTGCGTACAGGCACTAAGACATGATAGTCTTTAAACAGTTTGCATCATTTTCCTCCCCTTCCCTCCCCAAATCAATACTTGTTTTCAGATATTGCATAACTAAATCAACAGCTGCTGGCTTGTATAACCCCCTTTTGCATTTTTTTTTTTATATTCCATTGCACCTGCCACTTCTTGAAAGTGATTACTTGATTGTGAAGTAATAGATGCTTATTTAATACTCTAGCTCGGAGGAACAGAGTTACTTGGTCACAGATGACTAAGTACTCTGACTGAGAGTTTGCAATTCAATTCATGTTAAATATGTTTTGTCATATTCTCTAGTAAGGTCCTGAACTGTGGAAGGAAGATAGATTACTCTGAGAATTTGTTAATGCCTCTGGCATATTTTGATTCTTCCCTTGCCCCCCTTCACTGGCCTACTTAAGACTTTCATGTTTTAAACTGTAGCAATTTCTCTTGCATTTGTGTGGATTTTTTTTTTTTCTATTTCCTGAAATACGATTTAATGTCTCAGTGGTAAAATCCTCATATTTACAAGATGGAGACAGAAATGCTTAAGGAAATTAGAAACATCTCCAGCTTGTTCCTGTCATAATCACTAATTTTCTAGTTTCTTCTGTATACCTTTGAATTATCAGAATAAGAACACTGGGAGGGGGTTGCTAGAGGATGAACATTAAAGCTAAATAAGTATTCCCACTGAACAGAGGTGAAAGCAGGAGCATTTGACAGTTTAATGTAATCGTTTCAAAAGTAATGCAACCTCTAGAAGCACCTATTGACATCCAACTTACCTGCAATATTATCCCCAAATATTATCCAAAGGTCTTCACTGAGAAATTAAAGGGTCTTCAAATACCTTACAATCAGCCAGATGATGGCAGACAAAGGACTTAAGCTACCTTCAATGGTTTCTAAGCTGAAGCCAAGGACTTAACTGTCCAGTGCTCTCATCTTCACTAATTACCAGAGACTTAACAGGACATAAAACACCTAGTGCTATAGGCTAACCTAGGAGAAGCAATACCCTTTTGACCTTCTTTAAAACGTGAAATCTGTCATTTGGAAATGCCACTGAAACACTAAGATGCATTGGGATCACTTCTACAAGCCACGACTCCTACAGAGACACAGCTACCAGCAGCACAACCATAGCTATCCTTGCACTTCTGGCCATTGTCTCTCGTTATGCAACGCAGCTGGAAGAAAAACAATTATACTACATATTTTCCTCTTTTGCCTTGTTTAAATACAGTGACGACCAATTCAACAATCCAGTGGCTAACTTTTCATAACACGCATTTGCAGACTGTCAGTCCACACCTGTATTGTGCTTAGCTGCCCCTGGGGGTTTTGTGTGCAGTGAAGTATTTCAATGCTGCTGTTAAATAATATTATTTTCCTCAAAACAATCTAAAGTTTTGATAAGTAGGGTGAAGCCTTTAATGCAAGTGCTTCACTGAGTAAACAAGCTATTACCTTTGGGAAAACAAAACTACAAGACTGACCAGAAATGAAGTTTGTGCTTTGACTTCCACACAGTGCATTGTTTCCTTTACTGGCTCAGGTAAATAGCTACCTGAGGAACTGGTAAACTGCAAAATAACACCTCTGACTTTAGCAGTTTTCACAGATAAACACCCAACTCAACTTTTTCTGAACACAAAATTGTAGGCTGAGGATTTAAAGCCTTACTGTTAGGAAATTTTCCTTATTTGCAGGAAAACTGTTATGGAAATCTTTACACTTAAAACTTGTTTTTTTTTTTTTTTTTTTTTTTAATCACAAGAGCCTTTGTAAGATAAGTAGTTGCCTGGGTTGTTTCAGAGCATGTTGTCCTTTTTATCACCAGATATTCCATTATATCAGTATGACCACCCAAGTACGTGCATACAAGCATGCACAAGGCATGCCATCAGGTCACCACAGGCACACACACCTGGGTCACCTCACCTGTAACTGGCACCATGTAGAGTTCATGTCTGCAGTAAAAATGCTTTTACTCTGTGTTTTCCTTTACTCTTTAAAGGACCTTAACACACATGCAACACCACAGTCTTTCACTCCAGTTGCTTCCTTGAACACATCCTGCTCTCCACTGTCTTCTCATCATTCCCTCTCTATCAGTTCTTGAGATGAAAATCATGGTTCTTCAGACTTATACTAGATGGTATTTCATACCCTGCTGTGAACTGTGTCTAGAGCTTTGGCCATGCCAAACAGATCCATGGCCAAATATCCATTTACTTTTCTAAACAAAAGAAGTCATCCTGGGTGTCTTTCTCCCACACCATCTTAGGAGTCAGGTGGGCTAGATTCCAGTATTCAGTTCTATACCCACGGGAATACTGCAAGGAAAGAAAAAAAATTTCTTCAAGGCCAAGACTTTTCAGTTCAAAAGTCAGTTTTCAGAAGCACTGAAACAGCAGACTGGAAAGAAATCATCTGGTATGTTCAGTCAAACACCAGTTACCAACAAAACAATTACTATTTCTTGGGGGAAAAAGTTATGTATGTTCATAATTGTTCATTCAGGTGACAGATCCTGGTTATCTTTCAAGGTTCCAGACAGTGAAGTTATTTTGAAATTATAAGCCACTGATCATTACTTGATTACCAATTACCATGTAAGTGAATTAGGAAAATAACACTAAACATTTAATAAAGCAAACTAGATTAGCAATTAAAAGCATAATTGGTTCTATTAACTTATTTTCAACAAGCTTTCTCAACACTTTTAAAAAATAAACTTATAACACTGCTGTTTATAATACTCTTTTTACGTTAAAAACAAGAGATGTAATTTCATAATATAGAAAGAACATGAAATTTATAATTACCACTACAAAAGTAACAGTCAAATGGATTAAATGCACAACTTCATGTATTAGAGTGAATATAGCTACCTGATATTGCATTTAATTCTTTCAGATTTGAGCACCTGGTTAATATAACAGGCAATATCTTTCAGGTTTTGAGTGTTCAAATATAGACACAAAGTGCCTTAAAAGTAATACTTTTAATCCTGGTGGGTATTTTTCACACTTATCTGTTCAGTACTTGTAAGTGCCATGTAACTAATTTTTTTTAAAAGGAGGGGGAAATCCTTGTTTTAGCAGCTGTGATTTTCTAAATATTGGTTTACTTCGCTGTTTAATTCTGTTTGTAAACAGAAAATGAAGGCTGACCCTCTTTCTAGCAGTTAGCCAGCACTGCATGCCTGCTGCTCCTACATGTTTCTGTTTCAGACACCTGGGTGGAAAAGGTTTAGCAGAGAGCATATTACACTGTACTTCGGTGTTCCTGAGTCTGTTTAGCTGCCCATGTAATCAGCACATGAAGCACCAGCTTGTACATCAGACATCAGCATATGATCAGAGCCCTTCTAACCTGTTAATACACACTGCCTTCAGCACGCTCATCTCTATGGTGAAAGCACAACCGAAAGGTTTTTCTACCTTTTCATTGTTTGCTGCTTAAAAAAAAAAAAAAAAAACCAACCAGAATCACATGGGGTTCTTCTGCTAAGTTACACACCACGATATTTGAGCCAAAGTGCTATTTCTCTTATTTGTGTCACCCAGGTCTGAGATAACCCTCTTATTTCCACAAAAACATTTACACCTGCCAATGGCAAAGTATGTGCCACTGAGATCACCTCCATCACCTCTGCCTTTCACTTGAGCACAGTAAGAGAGATGAAGTCTTTGGCACTTGTGCCTAAGCTAAATTCAACCACATACACTTGCTCCCTTTTCCTCTAGAAACCACCTCTTATTTTACATCTCAGATCCTTCCTCAGGACACTTCAGCCACTTGAAATGCCTCTCAGCTTCCAGTTAATGCTGTGCAAGTATGAGTGTTTTCTTCAGACTCTCCAAAATCATGGGGTCCTGTGTCCCTTTGCAAGTGCTGGGCAGATAAAAACATTGCTGGAGATGGGGAAACATTGTTCCAGGGTAGAGTATGGTACTTCACTATGGTCACGTAATTTCCCCTCAGCCTACACTTCCCATGCAGCTCAGTGTCACTGAAGAGCCAGTGCCAGAATGCCATCCCCTAGTCTGAGAACACACATAACTATTTGTTAGTAAAGCACCTTGTATTGCAACAAAACAGACAGCTGAGCAATTCCCACTTACAAAGAGCAAGGGGAAAAAAAATAAAACTAAGGTAATAACTGGTCTCATCATTATACACTGTAGTTCGTTATTATTGACAACATATACACACTTGGGACGGAATAGATTATTTAATGAGTAAAACATGAAAAGGTTTATAAGTAAAATACAAAATAAAACCCCTCGTGGTTAGCCTGATGAGTATAACTTCTGTTTAACCAATTAGAAAAATAAAGAAAATTAATTTGAAAATATCAAAGAAAAAGGATGTTTAAAAGGGTAGGAATACATAGAGATCCACACTATTATATATTTCCACTGGACCATTGCCAAAACCCAATTTAGAGTCATCCTGTCCTATAGTGCTCCTGGAAAAACTAGAAAAACAAATTAGAAAGCCTATCTCTATGGAATAAGATGTCCATAATATCCAACTGTTCCATAAATGGGATTATTTATTTATCATTAATTTTGATTGAAATGTGAACGAGAACATTTAACAAGTCTTGCTGGACAAATTCTAATGCCTTTTCAGTACACTGTTAATGTGCCTCACAATGCCTAACAGAAAAATTAATTTCCTTTCAATTTGAAATCATCATGTTATATTTTATAGGAACTGAAAAGAGATGATTGAGACAACAGTAAAAAACCCCTAAGCTTCCTTTCCCCTATGGTACCTTTTTTTTCCCCTTTTCTCCCATGTTATACAAGGGAATAAATACATTTTAAAGAGTAGTTGTTTAAGACTGATCTTTTCTTTTACTGCAGATCACAGCACAAGAGGGTACATTGCTTTTTTCTTTTAGCTGCAAAGGATTTCTTGCTAAAAAGACATGGTCACACCTGTTCCTAGGATGAATTATTAACAAAGAAATACCACTACTATAAAGTGTGGGGCTATCAACATTTGTCCTCACTCAAACTTTTCTTTGTTAATAGTGAATTATCTAAATTGATTCATAATAATGGCAATCTTCCCCACAGCAAAAGACTCAATACAGTTGTTTTCCTTCCTTTTATTCTGCCAGTGTAAAAGAAATTATTTTTTCCACTGGGCTATTTACCAATTATGAACCATTAATCATTAGTCTGAGACTTTATAGTACAGGATTTTAAAATATTATAATTAGGAAAAGCTGAGCATAACACTTAATTGTTTGGATATATTTTCCTGTACTTGCCAATGTCTTCTGTAGTTGCTTGGCTTGGAATTGGCTATTCAAAGAGACAGGAGCAACAGCAATTAATGCCAGGTTCAGGTCAGGTCCAATTTCTTCTTAAAGATGTTGGATAATCATATTTTATTCCAAACCAAAAATATGTTTAAGCTGGAACAGAACCAGAAAGACAGTCTGGGAGAGCTGTTTCACAGTTTAAGAACTCTATTCATCAATTACTGATGAAGCAACACTTGAAAAGGGTTGGGGTTTTATCACCACATGAAGTAATTGGAATGAACATTCATAGAGTAAGTTTATATTATGATGACATTAATCAACATGAGGTATTTAACATGCCCTTAAAAATACAAGGCTCAAGAGCAGCAGCACAGATTCAAGACATGAAATTCAGGAGGTCTGGAAGTTGAGATCAGATAAGCAACCCAGAACGACTGCTTAAGAATAATCAGTCAGACCCAAAACACCTGCATGAGCCAAACCTGTTGCAAGTCATTTAGCAATAGGGATTTTTTTAGAACACAACTGGAGCTGCAGTGGGCTGAACTGAGCACCAAAATCCTACTTGTGAGCATTCCCAGCACTCTGTACTGCACCCATCAAGGATCAGAGAACAAAGCAAGCTAAGTGTGCAGTATTTCAGCAATCATACCACAATCCTTTTCTTGGGGGTTCAGCTCCCTGACCAGAACATGGCATCTTGTCAGACAAGACCACTAAATTATATAAAAGAAAGTACAAATAAGCTATAACGTGGTTTCAGTTCACCAGATGGTGGTATTAAGGTATTGCAAGACGCACTAAAACAGTGTTTGAGCAATGTTTATTGTCTGCCCCAATATGTTTCTTTAGAAGCACTGGATGTAACAGGAATACAAAGTGCTCCATCTCTTGCTCACTTAGTGAAAATAATTTTCCAAAATCTGCTGCACATAACAGGAATCATCAGCTTTTAAAGCAACATGCCATATGGCATTCCCAAATTAGAGGTTAACTGGAACAAAATCCCATGAAGCGCAGGCAGTACTCGCTCTAAGTGAGAGAAGATGCTTCCAGTCATGTTTTCAGAGGCATTTTTTTCTGACCAGATATGGTGGTTCAAGCAGAACTCCTGAGCAGGCCTTTTCATGCTCTATTCAGTCTCCTCATAATCTGCCCTTGGGACACACATGCTTGACTGCACAACACTCTGCAGACAAATATACTCACACATTAACTGTGTTTCTTGTCTTTTCTATTACTTCTCTGCCCAATGTACTCACAGATTCATACATTTTATGAAACACTACCTACCCATGAAATGAAGGGTCTATTTAAAAGTGAAATGACAGAAGCAGCTTCTTTACTTCTCTGTAACAGGGTTTTACTCCCAATAGGATTTATAGATGGAGTTATGTAAGACAGAATGGGACTCGGGTCTATGAAAGTAAATGTTCCTGATATTGAAGAGGAACAAAAAAGACATTTTAGAAGATACTTAGACCTGGGAAGACTTATCTACTTCCAAATTTCCTAAAAAAAATAAGATTATTCTCTCTGCTTACTCATAAACCAAGAACAACCCAGTTGCTTCCCCCTCCAAAAAGAAAAAGCCCAGCAGAAAGCAGACACAACCAATGACTGCATCAGACACTGAGCAAGGAGAGCCACCCAAATACACCAATGAAAGCTTTTTTCAAAAGTAGCAGAAGTCTCAATTACTGTGAGCACAGCACAAAAAGAATAGCATGTATTTCATAGCACAAGTCTCAATGACTTCTGAATCCAATGCACTGCTTAATGATGGTAACCAAATCCCAGGGGAGGGTCCTTTATCTCTCAAGTCTAGGTCTTAATTGCTAAGCCACATGGGACAGCAAGCTTAGCAGCATCAGCACAATGTATCCTTCCAATAAAACACCAGTAAGAGGAGATGCATTTTTATGTGAACCAGGAGGGGGAAAAACAGCAAAAAAAAAAAAAAAAAGACAACCCAAACAACAAAATCCAAATCCATAACAAAACTCAGAAACTGATAACAGGGGAGGGCAATAAAAAAAAAATTATGGCATCATTTCTATTTAATATCACATAAACATGTAACTGTTCAGCAATTACTCAGTGATGGCCAAACAAAAGCAGGCTTTATGTTTTCTTGGAGAAACACAGGGTAATTATGCCAACTTGCCTGAGACAATGCTGTAGTTTGTAATGAGTAGGCTTCTTCATAATGAATCATCACAGAACATAGCACTAATCAGCCAAAATACCAAACTTAAGAGCTATTTTTCATGCAGTCCTCACTTTACTACTGTATCAATAGATTGCCTACATAGTTTCCACACCATCATTAAAAAACTGTGTATATACACATTTATGCACTCAGCCCACCAGATATTCTGACTGGATCTGGTTCACAATTAACTTTTTTAAGCTTACCAGGTCTTCGTCAGCAAAGAATAAAGCCCAAGACTATTAAAAATATGGGTCTTTACCCTTTGAAAGCCCAAGATTTGAAAGAGGCGGGCAGACATGAAGGACAAAGGACTAAGAGCTGGATTAAGCTCTAGTCTAGAAAGTACAAAGGCTGCATGCATTATATAAGAATACTCTCATTGCAGAAGGCACTATAAATCTTGAAGAAGTACAGATAACTACAGAGAATCAAAGGATTGAAGAGGAGGGATTCCTGCTAATGTACTTGTACTCTGAAGAGTAACTTTGTTTAAAGAGCAAAGCCACATTCCATCATCTCAATCTCAACAACAGTCAAAATTGCTCCTGGCAGAGGAAAGCAGTTCTATATACTCTTTCTTTTGCTCTTTGAAACTCCCCAAGAAACTTGAAAATCAAGCTGGTTAGTTCTACTTGGAAAAATCTCCATAAATGTGAACTAAAGGCACCCAAAGTCATACTGCATTTACGCACCTTTTAATTTTGCAGTCTTTGGAGCCACACAAAACATGGAATGGCCAAAGATTTGGTGATACAAAGCAGTTGGCCTCTGTTCAAACCTGATCATTACTTTCACTGTTGATACCTGGGCCACAAGACCCAGCAAATACTTATCCATTCCTGGGTCAGATTCACAGGCTGACAGGTGTATGTAACACCTTATTGTTTAAAATGAAAGCCTGCCAATATCCAGTGATCAGAAACACTGAGAAACATGATGCTCCTTCTAGGTCATCACTTTAAAATACAAACCCCACAGTTCAAGGTTTCCTTTATTGTTTCTTCATCTGAGCTCAACAAATTTTGGCATGGCTGGCCATAAGCACTAATGTTTTCACATCACAGAAAGAGGGTAGATAAGATAAAGCACAAAATGTTGGTTGTCACAGTCTTACATTAACCTCTTGAATGGCACTTAAGCTGGGCATACTGCATAATTCTCTACCTTTGATCTAGACATTACAACTGCTTAAAAAGGAAGGATTCTGTTTTATGTTGTGCAAGGTTGATTATACTCAGCTATGAATTGTTAGGTGTCTGTCCTTAGTTATATGCTCAAATGTTTAAACACGGAGAGATTTTTGAACTCTTCCATAAGTAGTTCACGTTCATAAATCCAGATGAAAGCCTGAGCTTTCTGTATCACATGGTACGATTACACACTGTCTGAGTTTGTATGCACTAATAAGACATGCATTTCTGAAATACTAACCACTATTCCATCATGTTCTGGGATTTTATGGGTATTTCAGTCTCCCCATTCAATTGCATGAGAGCTGATAAAGTCCTTTGCATGTGTTTATCTACTCTTGTGCCTTGCACTAACTGCCAAAGAAAACCTTCAGTTCATAAAGACAATTGCACAGACTTTCCTTACACCATCCAGCTCTAGCTTGTTGTCAGAGCTAAAACAGCCAGTCACAACTTGGACAAGCTGTGTGCCTGCTCACAGTCTAAGCCAGCACTGCCTGGAAATGACAGCAGCACCCACCCAGTTATGGCAGCGTCCCGTGGGATCCTGTCACCTACAGCAAATCACAGGAGAGAGACCTGGCAAGGTTGACCTCACAGAGCTATGTGGTTTTTTTCCCCACATGGAATTAAAGCTGCCCAGAACAGATGAAAAGTTTTTCTCTTGATCTACTGTTACAGTGGCACCACAGTGCTGTATATAACATCACCCTCACGTGTTTTAATCCGACCCACTGCTCTGAACAGTTCTTGTCTATAGGAGTGATGGAGTCTGGAACAGGTATCTTCTCAAGTCACGTGCACATATTTCCATAGCACAGCAACATCCCTGCACTGAACCACATTGTTTAAGGTCCATGAAGATGAATTGGTTTTTCCTCTCAGGGCATTTTGCTTGTCCATTTTAACTCAGGGTTTCTTTCTTTCACATGTAGAATCTATGTAATTCTGTTTCTTGTTCTAGAACTTCTATTATTTAGTTCCCGCTTTCCTTCCACCAAACTTTTTCACTTCAGTTTTTTAAATGTTTTACTCTAAGCAATATGACAGAGCTAGACCTATGCAACAATGACATTAGAAGATGTGTGATGGCTTAATGTACCCCTGTCTGAGTCAGATTGTTTGATAGGCTTACTTTTTAAAGTAAGAAATAGCTTGGATTCAGCCTCAGGTGATAAAAGCACCAGTTGAGGAAATGAACAAATATTAGCTGTCTGAAAAATGAAAGCAATAGTAAAAAAAAATATATAATTTTAAATATTTTAAGGCAGTAAGTGGGAGACAAAAAGCTTTTCTTTTCTTCCCTGGGAAGCATAATTAAGGGTGTATGAGGGAACAAGATACTCAAAAGTAATCATACAACTTTTTTGGAAGACTTTCTAACTGAATGTTTACAATAACTTTCTTAAAGAGGGTAATTAAAGGTTAACCTTGCATTTCCAGTACCTTTTGCACAGCATTTATTCCTATTAAAAACATTCAAGAAAACTGATTGATTTTGTTATAGTGCACATGTACTTATTGACAAATGTTAATGGGTTATGGACAGTAACAGAATTTTTTCTGCAGTCAGACCAGGTTCTTTTGCATATATTATTTCGGTAGGTTTCTTGTACCTCTCACTTCCCCTTGGTAACCTGTACCTTTGGAAAGCCTTTCCAAGGATCTTATGGATGCATTACACCTGCAAGAGTATATCTTATTATTGCAGCCCAGCAACTGTCTTCCAGGTTCTGCTGTGCAGAGATGCCAGGCAGACTCTTCAGCCTGGCACTTCAGCATTCCAGCATAGGCCAATTTCTCTAGCATACAGAGCTAAACCAGAACATTTCTACATCTCTTTCAGGAGAGGAATAACTCCTTCAGTAATCTCATTGAGCAAAGATACCTCAAGTCTCATTCGTGAAATCTTCTTCCCTGCAATGCCTTCAAAATATTGTTGCCTGCTACAGCATCCAATTCAGCTCATAAGGCCACGAAACAATTCCCTAAACTATACAGAACTGCTCTGTACTACTTAGTCAAGTTTTCTTCCTGCTGAACATTGTTGCTTCAAAGAGCAAGAAAAACAACCACTATTAGGAAACCATGCCTTACAGAAGACACACAAAGAGGAACTCAGACCCAAAGCATGAAGGCACAGGGCAAAGACAGACACAGCAAGCCAGTGCAGCCCTCAGACAGCCCTGAAGCTGCTAACAGCCAAA
Organism: Formicarius rufipectus; assembly: GCA_013399695.1. Lineage (NCBI taxonomy): Eukaryota > Metazoa > Chordata > Aves > Passeriformes > Formicariidae > Formicarius > Formicarius rufipectus. The sequence continues at coordinate 666,038 of VXAU01005412.1, forward strand.
AGGCATTATCCACAAACAGGTCAACTGCATTCATTGGGAGGGACGTCAGTGCAGAGCAGCAGGGAGATTACATAAAGAAGCTTTGCAGTGCTGTGAAGAAACATCAGAGAAACAGTGATCTCCTGGGATGAAGACGGGGAAGGAGAAACCCTCTATGCATGATTAAAAGGAAAACTTCATGAAAGTACTTTCAGAGAAATAGAAACAGCTTATTATAGCACTGCGTTATATAGACTGTCACAACTGAGAAAAGTGTTTGGCCAGAGGGACTGTCAGCAGTCAGGTGGCACAGACATGATTTCTAGGATTAATGACAGGTAGTAAAGAACATGAGAAGGATGGAGGTGCTAGGGACAGCAAGAATGGCAGAATTAAAAAGACATAGCTTTCCTTCTTGTCATGGGATAAAAGGCTTGCTGAGAGAAAAAGCTAAGTTCTGTGCAGTAGAGTTCAAAATAAATTGAGGAATCTACATATTGCAGGTGTACTGAGGCAGTGCAAGAGCCCAAATATAAGACTATAAGGGCATGTACTTGAACTTGCTCCTTCTTTTCATATCTGTGCACCTGTAACTTCATCATATATGCCTTATCAAAAAGCAGGAAAGCCAGACTTACAGACCTCAGTTTTGACCTCTTAACTACTTGGTCAAAAAGATGGAAGTAGCACAGGGACCATAGTAGCACAAGAAGGAAGAGCCTCTCTTTGCAGAACCCAACAGGTATCATATAAAAACTTAAAAAAAATCTCTATGACCATTAATTAAACAGGTTTTCACCAGTAATTGATGTTTATGACTTGCCAATACATTCAAAGTGCAGCAGGTGGGATGAGTTAAGGGGAAGCAGGTTTTTCTCTCTTTAACGGGCTTCATACAAGGTCTGCAAATAATACTACTGAAGTGAGAAAAGCATTTTGTTTCTTTCTACATCTCTGGAAACAGCCAGCAAATGGAGAGAGCAGCCAACATTTCAGAAAGCACAAAGACTTCAGGTATGCTCTAGCAAGATTAAATATAATTCTGATATATATTAAGGCGTGCAGATGAGACATACAGAAGACACAACATGGTGCCTCTCTGCAGTGAAGTGGTCCATGTAACTGAGTGGAAGCAAGGGCACATGGAAGCACAGACACAATGCCTTTCAGTGAATAGCAGTTGTGGTAAAACCACCAGAGGCTGAGGAAGAAGCATTCAAATTCAGACTCTGATATCAGCAAAAAATTAACGCCAATGGAAGATGATTAATTGTTCATATCTGCAGATACAAACATTTTTTTCCCCCACCAAACAACAAAAAACTGATCAAGTGAAAACAAGGTGCTGAGACTACTACTCAGAGATGATTTCAAGGACAAGCTGCATCTAGAATACTTACGTACTTGCAGCAAGGGAATAACAACACTACAGACTGCTTTTTTAATATAGCGTATATATACGTATACTAGCTACAGCTGAAGATACACTAAATTTCTAATAATTTGAAATGTGGCATTCAGATGAGGTCCCTCTTCCCACAGCTGATTCACCAGCCCTTAACTAAAGATCCCCTATCCACTATAAGCCTGATTGAGCACTGAAATAAGTCATGGTGCAGCATTTTTGCAGTGCCAGGGTAAGAGGTGTATTCCACGGAGCAGCAGAGAAAGCTGGAAAGGAGCTTCTCTTTCTTCGGAAAGAGAAAGAATAGAACTAAGAAAGAATAGAAGAGGGATGGGGAACTTGCTGGCAAGAGAAATCTGCCAAGGAAATCCCCAGGCATTATGGAAAACCAGTGACATTAATCTGATTCATCTGTTCTTTCCCTTTGTCTCTAGCAATGAAGATCTGGAAACAATAAGCTCACAGCACCTTTGGTATTTGAAGAGTGTAATTTTTCATTCAGCCTTGCTTATATTTTCAACCTAGAAAAGTCTGACAGTATTTCCTTGGGACAGAGGCAAGAATATTCTATACAAAGCTATTTCAGTAAGAATTATGCTGAAAGAATGAAAAAAAAACCAAAAGTAGTTTAGTGAGAAATAGTCAAATTTGGGGTTTTTTTCCTCTAATTTATACCAGAAGTTGCATAGCCCAGAGCAACACGACAAAAGCTAGAAACTGTCATGTGCATAGCACACCCATACTTCTTTTCTGAGTTTGGCATCAGCTCTTGTTTTATTTCTCACCTCAGAGAACACAGGACCTGGCAAGAACCTCCCCAGCATGCTGGTGGCAAGCCAGAACACCCCTGTGTTAGGGGGTGCAGGGGCAGGCTGAGGAGCAGGGAGCCCTGCCTCAGGGACTTGTCCCAACCTCTCCCTGTTTTATCAGGTCCTGCCCATCTGCACTTGCTGGACTTCCTGGGCAGCAGCAAATATTGCATGCTACTCACCAGAACAGCACTATAAGATACCTTTCTTCCAGAAGAGATTTGTTCTGTAAATCAGAAAAATCCAAAGACCTTTTCTCATTGCATGCTTCCTTGAATGCAGGCTGTACATTAAGTTAGAAAACCTATACTACTTAGTGATGCAAAAATTGCCTCATGGACCACAGACGGTCTCACAAACAGCTTTCAAGTGCCACTTATTTAAGTAACATTACTCCCTGGAAAGAAAAATGGTGATCAAGGAGCATAATATACTATTTCTGGCCTGGGGAGGGTGCAGCCTTATTTGGTATATGACAAAATTAGCAAAAGCATTTACCAGGTCTCTATAGCTTCATACATAAAAGTGCAAGATGCAGTTCTCTTTGGAAAAGCAGCACCAGAGAAATGTTATCATTAATTCTATATGGCATCTCCATATTTCTTTTTCTCAGTTTAGAAAAAAAAATATGGAAGTGACTGAGATGTAGATTTTCCAGTCTCCAGACTTGAAAATTACAATAGGATCTTCCTTTCCCACCGTTACAACATGATCAATTCAGAGTGCAGTGTACTAACTCATGTTTTTAAAAACTGATGTCCTTTTTAAGCTTTACATAATGTGCTATAAACAAAATCAAGAACAATTTCTTTTCAAGAAGAGGTTTTTGCTATCACATTTCAGCTACAAGAAATCCTATTAGAACTGCATAAAGGCATAATGTACATGACTGCATTTGAAGCTTTGCCTGTTTGCCAGCCTGTCTCTCCAAGATAGATGGAAGGGCTGTAGAAGCAGAGGAGCCCAGGACAATAACACTGGTGCTCACCAGAACTCACCACTCACACCTAATGAGCTGCTTTCTATGGAACAGGCACAGCAGAACAATAAAACATAGCCTATATTAGGCAGGCCATTTAGGACCTGCAGAAGACAGAAGTCACACATTAAATATCTTTTAACCATCAAGCTACCAGTAAAGCCTGAGGATTGTAGGTACCATCACACTTGCTGAGCAGGTGTTTAAATAAGCTGGGGTTTTTTTGTACTAGCTCCAGTCTGAGCACAACTCAAGTTTACTTTAATGTAGAACACTCCACAGTAGTTCATTCCTCAGGTTTAAAAATAAAGGTATTTAAATGTAAGGACCAAATCTGTGAAGAGAGCACCCCTTTCTGATGATGGGACTTGGCCTCTTCATCAGTAGAAGAGTTTTGGAGCTCCCAAGACTGCAAGAGCCATCAAGCACCAAGGAACTCTGGAAATCTCTAGAGGCAAGAGGCCAGGCCACTAGAGCACTTCTGAATTTTCTCCAGAAAAAAGCTTTTGCTTCTATAAAAATATAGAAACAGTTTTACCAGCAAATTCTTACTAAACAATCCCATCATTCACCTGTCCAGCTACACTTGTGTGAAACAGACTATTGATTGCTCTAGCCAACTGACAGAAAAAACTCCAAGTTGTTCTATGCAAGGCTGAAAACCAGGGATCAAGGAGCATTCTGAGCGTGTAGACTGAGCAGACCAACACTGGTGCCATGTCAGCAACCAAAGACCTCCAGAACTTTTCATTACTACATGAGAATCATCATAGTCCTTTGCCCAGCATTAGCTAACTGCTTTTCACCTATTATTTCACCTGATCCTTTCTAGAAACCTTCTCAGAAAAATGCAAAGATCTGATCAGCATCTGCAAGTTGAAATCACTTCATCCCTGCAAGGGGCTCAAAGAAGAATTAGAGCACAACTCCAGGAAGAAATATCAAGCTCTGTCTACTGAAGAAAGCTGCTTACATCAAAGTCCATCTGCTACTTCCAACAGCACACTACCATCCACTTTCATATCCCAAATCAGCATATTAAAAATCAGTCCCAGTGCACTTAATCTCACTGTCTGGAGAAAGTGAGATGGTCACTATGCCTCAGGGTGACACCTGAGAAAAACCACTGATTTACAGGATTTAAATACAGAAACTGGTTTGGAAAACTGTCCTGGTTTTAGTAGCCAGGATTAGTTTGTCACTGTGTGGGTGTGTATTCTAAAGCCTCTATGCCATTTTTTCCCATGAACTGCTCACAATGGCACATTAGCAGCTATTGTCTAAAGCATACCCCACCCCTCAGGCTACAAGATGGGTGTTCAGGAACTTCTGTGAGATAAGGAAACTCTCCTGCCTCCACACCCACCTGAGGGGTCATGTCTGCTAATGGCCCATCAGGGATGCCAAAAATAGGCCACTGTTTATCTCATAGAGTAAATCACCCGTTGTTTAAGTCTCTGCCCTGGGGGAGGGACTGGGCGGAGCCTAAGTGGATATAAGCAGAGGATTTTTGGGCCTGGGAGCTCTCTTCAGATCCANCTCAGGGGTTTCTTTTTTTCTTTCCTCATTTAGTTCTGGTTGGTTTTGTTTATCTTGAATACATATATATATTATAGCTAGGAACTGTTATCCTTCAATTTATCATATTAAAATTTTTTTTGATATTAAAGGAGATCTGTCTCTCTGTTTTAGTTATAATTTTTTCTAAGTTCTCTAAACTTAGACAAAGCTGATGTTTTCTGTCACGCTATTAACAAGAACTAGATGATGCTTTTCCACTCTTTTTGTGCCCAAATGAAGTTTAGGAAGTTCAGTTACTGAAGTCAACAGAACAAGTGAAAAAGAGACGGTTAGCAGAGACAAATCAAACCAGCTGCAGTTTTGAGCTTCACCTTATATCCTGCACTGATCAGGTAATACTGTTCAATCCACTTACTGAAACCTAGCTGGAATTAACGTGAGGCTGTAAAGCACACTGCTCTATTCATACTAACAGAACACTGGATAAGACTAGACTGATGGCAAAGGTTTCAGCAGGTCAGCTCCAACGAAGCAGTTCAGCCATCACACTCCTTACTTTTGACCTATACGCCCAGCGCATTTTAGAGTATATTACACTCTGGCAAGGCATTTTAATTGAGAAAATTAATCTGTTCGTAGAGCATTAGAAAGGTTGAATGCTTCACAACTGTTTAGTTTGCCCTGCAATAATATTTAATGCATTTTTTTCTTATCACAGTCCTGCATAAGGTCTGTATTCCTAATAGTATATGGTTTACTAACATGTTAGTGGTACTTACTCCCCCTTCTCCCACCAGCCACAGAAAATATCAGTTTCTAAGATGATGCATTGCTTCCTCAGATTTATGTGTTTTCCTTTTGTTTCACTCTCCAAATAGAACTCATTTGCACCTGTAAATAATTGAAGGACCTACAATGTAATTTGATAGATCTAAGAAGCTGATGTTCCTGTTTAAACTTTTTTTTTAAACTGGAAGTAATGCACTGATAATAAAAGAAGTGAGACTTCTGCAAACAGGCTTCTCTAAGACCTAAAAATTTTGAGGGTTAGGGGGTCTGCAAAGTGTAAGTTAGCACACTTCCTTTGATAAGGCTGTGTTAGTTAACAGCCAGGATCCAGTCCCAATTGGATTGTCTCTGAAGTAGATAAAAGTAGTGCTGAACTCTGAGGCACAAGCAAGTACCAGAGAGATTTCAAAGACTAACTGCTTATTTCACCCCAAAGGTAAATTTAGATTGAAGCCACCCACTAGCATAAAAAACCTCCTTTTCTCAAGTATAGTAAGCCCTTGACTAACTTGCTTGAAAAAAATTGTTCACGAAATAGTCCAATGGATATGCTTCTGTATTGCAAAGGTATCAAAGATCAGTAATTATATGCTCTTACTCTGAAACATGCATGATGCAAAAGTGAACACAGCTCTTCACAGTCACTTTAAGACTAAAAAGAACCTGTCAAATTGAGCATCACAATCCTGTGCCATCTTTTAATAAAATGAAATACTACTGGAAACTTACTGAATGTTTTGCTATACTACGACATAAGATCTGAGCAGGTAAAGCTGGTGCAAAAACTCAAGATGATCCTAAGCATGGCCTGGGTCACGTAACAGGTTAAGGCAGTTCCTTACATTGAGGAGACGGGGCCTTTTCCTGTAATTAGCACACTTGATTGTTACATTAGGCTTTGTAGGAAACATTGTTCTGCATTGCAGTATCCTTCAATATCGTCCTGCATCAGAGCTTAGAATAAAGTTTACTTGCTTGTCAATGGTGACTGAGAGCATTTCCTGTGTTGGTGGGAAAAGGTGCAATATGAGTATTTCTCTGCTAGCCGTGCTTCAGCAGTCTCATAACATAACAAGAAACAGAACAAATTTAAAGGCATGAGTGCTACTCATAAGCAGTCTGTTGCAGACAGTCTGTGCACACAGTTCCGTGCACGAACTGACAGTGTGAGAGAAGCCCCCATCTCTCAGCTTCCTCTCTGACTCGGGGTGCAGGCCACGTGTGGCACCGTGTCCAGCAGCACCCTGCTGCCACTCCCTCAGGCAGAAATGCAGCTGCAACACAAACATGGGTGCTTTTAAGCTCAGATGTAACAACAAAAATCCAACCTTAACTCCTACAGGTAGTGTACACAAAAGCAGGAATAGTAATACAGGAAGGTAATCTTAATTTCTTGTGGACAACTGAAATGGGACTCCAGACAGTGAAAGATAGGTCTTCAAATTTGTGAGCAAGTCTAGCTCAATTACTTGCAAATGATCTACAAAGGCTATTGCTGAAGGATTACAGATCAGTTATCAAAGATATCATCTGAATATATACAAAGTTTGTTAGAGCATACCAAGATTTGCCCTTGTGGCAAATCTTTTTGCCAGTGGAAATATTTTAAATCATTATATCATTAAAGCAACCTGCATGGAAGAGTTCAGCACTAATTATTTCATTTAAATTCACACTCTTCATTGCTTTCTAGAGTCTCCTAGATCATCCAAGTACAAGTACATAGCTCAGAAATGGTGCAAGTCACCTTTTTATTAAACTTCAATAGAATACAGCAAATCTTACAGATGCAACATGATACCATCCAGAATTCACACACTCCTAATGACAATTTAGGGATTTTCTCTTGACTTCCGTTTCCTTACTAGTCTTATGCCTTCAGAGACTTTACGCCTTAACTTGGGGGAGAGGGGATGTGCCTGTGTGCTGAAGAATACCATGCAAGTTACATAATTTTGGCCATTGACTTCAATGAGAACGAGGCTCGAACCAATAAGGCATGTTCTCACAAAAGCACTTTGCAAACTCTGACTAGCTCGTTCTCAGCACACTGCTGTGAAGGTGCGATTAGCGATGCCATTATCCTCGCTTTACACTGCGGAAAGAATTGTAACAGAGGCTGAGCGACTGCCAGGGGCCTCGGAGGGAAGCAATGTTTGTACAAGAAAACAGATTCAGAAAGAAGCCTCCGGCTCAAAGGGCAAAAAGCAATTTTCATTACTCTGAAAAGCAAGCTTTAGCTAAGAATACCCTTGTCAGGTATTTGGGTGGAAAAATAAGATAGTACAAAGACGGAATAATAAAGCAATCTCTTTAATCATCTTAGGTGCGTCTAAATTTTAACATACCAAAAAGCATCTGTGCTTATGTAGTTAAAAATGATGTAGTGAGAACAGAAGTGTACACATCCATGTTTAATCTGCTGACAAGATGAAGGAGATGCCTGAACTTTGTGTGTAGGTGTAAGTTCTGAACATTTCTGAAACAGTGTACAGGGGTTATGTTGCCCATTCATATTTAGATACATTCTTGGCTGTGAATCCCCACAGAAAAGATACACGTAGCAGTATCAGTGCCACACAAAACATAAGAAGTCTGCACTATGTTATCTATTCTCATTTCTTTGAGTACATTGTTGAAAAATTTCACTGCTTTAACTATGCTAGTGTTTCTCTCCACTGTTGTCTTTAAGCATCTGAGCAAATCATTCCTCCCATGTGCATTCAGATTTAAACAAGGCTGTATGATTATTCATCGTCATCGACCAAAGATGGCTTACAGCAGCATGGAGGGTTTATGCCAGAACTCCTGCTCCAATGAGTCTAAAATTCATACAGTCCCAGGGCAGACATCCACAGAAATTAACGCTAAGACTCCTTTTATAGCCCTGATACCAAGGCAAGTAAAACCAAAGAATGAAAGTTACAAGTACAGGCCTCAGCATGTAAAACAAAAAAAATGGTTTAAGTGGTTTCAGTGAGCTGCTAAGTTTTGTGATCATTTCTAGGAGGATGCCATAGGTGAAGTCCAAAGGGTTCTGAAATGAAACTAAAAGCCACACTAAAAATTAGCTTTCCTCTTTTTCCACTTCTCGCCAAACACGTTTCTTTTGCCCACTGTTGAATAATGTAACATCCTCTTCCAAAGTATGGCTTCTGCATAGCTAACATAACAGCTCCACTAGCTCAAACAAAGCAGTTGTAACATTCGGAATTTGTGACCTGACCGAGAATTAAAGAATGGTGCCAGATTACAACTGACGGATCAGAGTTACCTACTCCAAACCGATTTAATATCCCCCCTGCAAAGGAGCTGAACTACCACTACATTGTATTCAAACTTAAGGATCCATAAAAACACTAGGAGGGCAGTTATGGGATGGACACTGAAGCCTTCCACAGGAAAGGAGTGGATTTCCCACAGCTTCACCACTGGAAGAAGAGGGGATTCTGCAACAAGTTAGCCATTGACATGTGTATAAACTACATTGCCACTGAACTGCAGGATTTAATGGCCTTTTGAAAAACATTATTATTAACGGCAAATTTGGCATAAAATTAATTTGCCCCCATACAGATCTCTGAAATAGGCCTTGCATATTTAGGGAGACAATGAGCACTTGAAACAAAATTAACCAATGAGGAGTTGACTTGGAGAAGTTTTCATCAGACTTCACTATCCCAGTAGTAGAAAGCATATTCTTGGCTTCACATGCAACACAGCCCCTGTCTTAGCTACAAGGGAAAAAAATCTTGCCTTTTCCTAGGAGTGAACTCAGAAACAGAGGGCAGGGGGGGGAAATTCAGTAATAAATTCAATGGCAGATCAATTAATAGGTAGCAAAGAAAAAGAGTGAAGGGATGTGTAAATGAGCCAGAAATATGAAGTGCCTGAAATTCTAAAAACGATTTCAGAACAGAGCAAGCTGTAAATAAGCTCTCACTCTCCAACTGCACAGTTTAAAGAGAGCTCAAGATAGAAAGCACTGTCAAGCAAGTACATTTTCGTATGATGTAGATCTCTTGCTTATACTACAAAGGAGGCTGGAACACCTAACCTAAAATGGGGGACAAGAAGCAACAGGGTCTTAACTACATGTTCAATTCAAGGTCAATACTACTGGAAATGATTCTTGCTTCTATAATCTAAACCTAAGTTAGCAAACAATTTACACTAAAACAGATTTGCCAATATCTAAGCCTATTGCCTGGCTATGCAGGGCTGGCATTGCAGAGCAACCTAAAGAATAATCTGGTGGTTTACAGGCAGATTTATTTGCTTTTGCAGCTTCAGCCATTGCACTTGTTAAATTTTCAAAAATCAGATTTTAATCAATATAAAAATAACAATCATAAGAAAAAAAAAATCTATCTTAAATTATGACACAAGACCTATAATGCATCATCTAAAGTGAGAATCTTTTCTTTTTATTGCTCAAGCACTAGTTTCCATCTCAGGGGCTGGACTACACAGAGGACTGGTAGTGAAATACAGATTAGCAATGGAAAACACAGCTTTTCATGGGCAAGCTGCCAGGAAACTCCTGTCCCATCAGCAGAGATCCTCCTTGGCCTTTTGCAGCCATCAGGACAGCTGTCCTGCTCCACTTCTTGCATGAAGTGTTTTTGTATCAGAAAAATGGAACACTGCCTGGAATGGAAACTGCCCTGGGCCAGTGGGAGGCACTGCCCTCTCACAGGCTGCTGGCAGGCCTGAAGGCACAGGTGTAACACAGGACAGTGCTGTCACCTTGCTTGCTTATAAAAACTGGCAATCAGCTTCAGCCGCACTGTTGTGTTCCACCTTTTGTTCAGCTACAGAGCACTTCTGGGGAACTTCTGAGAAAACACTGCCTGTCTGAGACATGTTGCTTTGACTTGTTCCTTGCTCTTTTTGGAAATCATATCAATGCTGTCTGGCATTGGATTGCTCTGTCTTGAGCAGACTCTTGTTGAGATTACACTCAACACTGTTTGCTGGGAGGCTGAAGGCTACAACTCCAGAGTGGCTGCATAGACCATCTGCTTGTCAGGAGCAGAAACGCTGGGAATCTAAGCAGGGAATGTAATTAATGATGCCTGTTCCTTTGACCAGAACACTCTGACCCAAGACATGAAGCAGCAATTACTGAAGTGCACTTACAAAACTGTGGAAAGGAACTCCACTGTAATAAAGAGCAACAATATTCTACAAATTGGGTACATGTGATGCATCATTCAACTGATCACTCACCCTGAGCGCAGGCAAACAGAGGTGGAGCTGAAACACACCCAAGGAAACAACGCCAACCTTGCAGGGGAGGAGCGGGGTGGAAATTCCAAGGAGAAAGGAGGTTTTTGTATCTGAAGATGACTGGGCTTCCCAGGAACACTCTGCCTTCACAGAAATAATGACCCTGTCTGCATCTCCATATTTGGGACATGCTAGAGCTAGACAGGTCTTGGCAGGTGCTGCTTCTTTTGTACTTTCATGATACTTTAGAGATTCTTTCCATTATTTATCATATCTGCAAGTATTTCTTGGTGCCTCTGAGGTCATAAAATGCCAACTAACGGAAGTCACACCTAATCTTCACTTTACAGTCAGAGATTCGTTTATCAGACAGCAGCACAGATAACAAGGAAAATTCCCATTCCTCTACAAGTCAGTGGTAAAACTGTCTTTCAAGTACCTCAGGGTCTGGAAGGTAACATACAGCATGAGAAACTCATCAGCAGCTCAGGAACTCCAGAGCTCTAGGCAAGATGTACCACTTATCACTGAAGTCAGGATTAACACGTGATAGACTGAATTACATCATTATTAGAAGAAAAAAAATACTTCCTGGATGACAAATTTCAAACTTGGCACAGACAAAAACATCCTCAGGGTGCTCACCTTGTATACAGTGCTTTTCCAGAACAAAAGCAATTCCACTAGAGATTCTTTGTCTGATGTCAACCAGCAGTAAAGAAACGAGCTGGAAAGGGAGAGGCGTGGTATCTTTGGAAGGTACACCAACTTTCTCCTGCAATTTTAGGTGTCAGGGCAGCTTCCAGATGTTAAAAATAAAAAGAAATTCAGTGGTAGAAGTAATCAAACCTGATTGTTTCTTCACTCAGGACAGCTACTGGCTGTGATGCTTTTCCTGAGCTAAGCTATAGACTACACCAATCTATGAGTTTGAGGTATAGAAAGTTTTTTTAAAAAGTGCACTAAAATTTCAAAACCAGTATGTAAAAGCACCTTCCACACATCAGGAAACAAACCTAGGTTGAGGCTGTGGAATTACTCAAGCCGTGCTTGAGGTGGCTTAGCAAGTTTCTGTGCAGTTGTTAGTTTGAGAAGGGTCCTCACCAGCCCTGGATAGAGCCATGCAGCAGGATGTCTCCATATCTGGCAGCATTTACTTTTGCTCTCTTGCCTCTGGCAGGGAAAGGAAGCAGGAACGGGGACCAGCATGTCGCCAGCATTCTTTAGCTGGCCTGAGGTATAAAGGGAGAATGGCTTTCCATCATCTCAGCTATCAGCTCCAGCTGAGAGCTGCACTGAAACAGCTTTACTTGCTGGCTTATCCCAACCCTGTAATATTGTAGTTTACATTAGAGGTTCATTTAGGCACTTTGTTTTGCTGTCATCGTTATATTGCATCTATAAGCACATCAGTTAAACCACACTAAACCATAATGCTTTTCAAACCCAAAGTTATTCAGAAAGGGAAAAACTCTAAAGAAAAATATCTAAAACCAGAAGAATTTTAATCTGTTAACTGTCTGAAACAAATCCTGAGAAAGGAATGTATAACACTACCATCTCAGAATACAGCTTTTTGGCAACCCTGGATGAAAACAGCTTGATCTTGTCAATTTTCAAATTTATCCAAGTTAAAAAAAAAAAAAAGGGCAAAGGGGTAAGGGTGAATGTGCCCTTGCTTGCTCAAGGTAAAAGGCTCTCTCACTCTAGAGAAATAGTTTTGAGTGCTGCAACATCCTGGAATACTGCAGTAACAGAGAAAGTAATGATTTGTAGTGCTTCAGAAAGAGCAAGAGATGCTGGAAGCCAGAACTAGTTGGTATAGTTTTTCACTTTACCACACCTGGATTAAGGGCTCTCTGAGAAGTGACAAAAATTAAGTTGTTTCTAAACAGCAGTGTTACAGGGTTTTTCCTCAAATCTGCTAACCGATCATAAAGCAGGTCTCAGTGTCCACAGATTCTTTCAGGTTGCACCTGTCAAACACTAAACAACAGTGCCTACAGAAGACCACTAGTTCATTTACTCAGACCCTGCCTATAAAGTGTCAAGTTTGTAAGATTAAATAAAATCCTTTTTTTCAAAAGTAGCATTCATAAACTGAATGTATTTTACAGGTTTTATATCTGATGAGGTCACTTCTTGCTTTCCTCTGCTCCAAAGCACACAGAACTCAGGCCAAATTCTCTCAATTTAAAACCAAACTTGCTGGTTTCAGATGGGGGTATACCCCAAGTCAGAATTGGCTCTACTCTTGTATTTCCTGATTGAAAAAGGCATGATCTCAGCAGGGTATTAAAGAGCCTCTATAGGATGAGTAGTCACATACAGAATGGTCTGCACTTGTCAAACACAAAGCCTACATGAACAAAATCCTATGAGTCCTCATCCCACTTACCATAAAAATGGAAGCAAACCCAAGTGGTACAAATAGCCCATTGCAGTTTCAAGGCAAGTGTCATTTAATAAACTTTGCTGATGTTGAGTAAATTTTGGGGGCCCAAGAAGTTTGGTCAGAAAACAGCTACCACGATGCCAAGTGAGAAGATTCAGCACATACTGGGTTTAATGGATGTGCTTTTCCCATTCAGACCTCAATTTTTCAGTCTTGACAGGACTTCCAATAATCTCTTTAGCATCAGCTTCAGTGTTTCTTAGTAAAGAGATGCCATTAAAATGTAATTAAAACCCCTCAATCTAAAGTTGTGAAAACCAGGAGTGGGAATACATACTCAGAAAACAAAGAAGAAATACTGTGCCCCACTTCAAATTCACACATTAAGCTTCCAGTTAGTAACAATTCAACAACACTAAATACTTCTGCAAGGAAGTCTGTAGATTGCAAGGAAACCTATAAAAGTTATCACAATCATATATTTAATAACTAACTCTACTTGCTCTACTACTTCAAATAGCTCTTGTCCATGCGAAGGGTTTTCCTTGCCTGGGAGATACAAGTAACCTGTAACACTCAGCAAAAATGCATAAGGCAACCTAAGAGATAGAGTTGATCTCAGTCCTGTCACCTGAAACAATAACACAGCTACTTGGTGAAGCTTGTGCAGGGATGAACACAGCCTCAGAGACTAAGAAGCGAGCATGATTTGAAACCAATTAGCATTATGACAGTTTTGGTTAGCATATTGTGCAAACACCTACAAAATTGCACAGTATTGCATTAAACGTGGAGAAGGAAAGAGGAAAATAAAGTTGTCATGTTTTTACATAATCAGTGGGACACAACCCCAGAATCCCAGCAGAAGTAGATGATTAGCAGAAGCTTTCTTATTTTCAAATAATTTCAGGCTGAGCTTTGTGCTAAGGAAGTCCATCGCATGGTTTCCTTTTTGTCTCCAACGCTGCTTAACAACTCTCTATCCAATCTGGAATTGGTCAGTCCTCTCCTGAACATAGTGGTCAAAGAAATGTTTTGGTCTCCAAAAAAACCAAAATCCACATTAATAAATTGAATTGGACAGAAACAATACCCACATACCACAAAACTGAAAGTGACCATGTACTGACTTTTCAAAGTCCAGCTCCAATTTCGTACCTCATTTGGCAAGTAGTTATAAGATGAAGCAGAAGCAAGACCTAGAAGAGTTAACTGAATTAGTAAAGGTACCTTGCTCTGTTAGAAAATTGCTAGATGCTTGTTCTGCCTCATATCCAATGAATAACTTGTCCTGTTCTAGTTACTGTACCAAAACCAGAAGACCGCTAAGAGTGCTATATGATAAACACAGTGGTCATAAATCAGGGTAACATGGACATTTGAATAAGGTAGAAAGGCCTCGAGCCAAGAAGTTTCACAAGCTTGACTAGCTGGGTCATTTAACAAAGAAAGTAGAGAGGTCCCGGTGAGAAAGAGGAGAAAACAACCCCTGAAGAGAGGCTGAAGGCTGGAAAGACCACCTAAAAACTGTGCCAAAAGAAGATCCTGGAAAGCTCCGCCCCAATCTCTGCCCTAACTCCACCTCCTATGAATATGATAATTTGCTATCACAACTTTATGAATATGTATGTTTAAATGATGTAATCCTGAATGTCAACTGGATAAATTGCCACGTTTCTCGTTCAAACTTTGAAGAGAGTTTGTGCAGTGCTAGCTGCCTTGCTTCCCGGTGCTGCAATAAATACCTTTGCTGCTTAAAGATCAAATTGGCTCTAAGCAGTTCATTTATTTCATGCTTTTTGGCATCAAAGACTTGAAAAGCCTTTATGGCCCACAAATAGGACAGTAGTGACCAGCAACTAAACAGTCGTCTGTAAAACCTATAAACAATGTATTGGAGAACTGAATGCAACACACACTGAACAGTACTTTGATTTAAAATAGGTGGGGAACAACGCACACTACAAGTTATGTACAATTCAGTTCTCATATGTATTACAGAGCACTCAAAACCTCCGGCCAGCTACTACAGGGGTCCATCATAAAGCCACACTGAGGATCTGTGGTGCCTCTTTCAGAGCAAGAGCTTTAGTATAACTCCAATCAGAGACAGACTGAACAAGAGAATGTTTTACATGTAACTTGGAATGTGGTATCAATATCTTAGAAAAGTGTACAGGAAGGGGAAATTCTTCAGTGGTTCTTAATTTCTTGAAGCATTATCTGAAGGTATTTTGTAAATATTTTCAGTTTAGTTTTATAAAAAACAAGCCCTCCTAAGTGTGAGTAAGCAAATAGGGCCTTTATTTTCTGTTCCTGCAGCAAATTGCTTTATCTAGTAACATTTCAAAACACTGAGCCTCAGGAAAGTGTAATACTAGATTTTCTAATTTATTTTTTCCTCTGAAGAGTCCAGAGAAGGACCATGAAGGCAAGAGAACTGGAGCATCTCTACCACAGAAATACACTGAGAGAGTTGGGGTTCTGCAGCCTAGAGAAGCAAAGATTCCAGGGAGACCTTAGAACACCTTCCAGTACCTAAAGAGAGTCTACAAGCAAGCTGGAGAGGGACTTTTTACAGAGGCATGGAGTGATAGGACAAGAAGGAATGACTTTAAAGTGAAGGAGGGTAGGTAAGGTTAGATACAAGGAAGAAATTCTCCACTATGAGAGTGGTGAGGTACTGGAACAGTTTACCCAGAGAAGCAATCAATGTCCCGTTCCTAGAAGCATTCTAGGTTAGATGGGATTGAGCAACCCTGTCTAGTAGAAAGTGTCCCTTCCCAATAGGGGGTGGAGATTGAAACTGCATGGTCTTTAAGGTCCCTTTCAGTGCAAATCATTCTATGATGCAAAACTTGAAAGTCAGCTCAATTGCCAAAACTAAAAGCACTTTGTGCATCCATGTCAAAACTTTGCAGTGAGTAGTGGTTTTAAGATCCTATTTCAATATTTTCACAAGGAAGTTTCTCCTGTTCAAAAGGGTCAGATTTAATTCTTCTGTATATAAAGTTAATCATCAAAGGCAAACAAGTATTGTAAAAGAAAACAGTCACGCAGAGCAAGAACACAAAATAAACCCTTCAAGGGAAGGTTTCAAGACTGCAACTGATTAGCCTTTTAAAAAGAAAAATTAGAGAAAAATGTTAAATCCTGTAACAATTGAATCAAACCCAGTATTTAAATTTAAAAGAAATAAGTTTTTGTTTAGCCACACTCCTTCTTAAATGAGATTAAACTCCATAAAAAAGTATGGCTAATTTTTCCTTCAAATAATGCTGAATCAGATTTGTTGTCAACTCTGTCAGCTGAAAGCTAAATTGCATTTATTCCATCTAAATGGAATGTAAGTCTTGACTACATTCCTTTCTGCATATTAAGTGTCATGCACTGTTAGTCTCATAAAACAGACTCCCAAAGCAACACATTTCCCCCCCAAAGAAAGGAGTGTACAAATGGAAGCTGCAGAAAGGATACAGCCTAGAGCCAGGATCAGAGCACACGTGTTTTCATGCAGATGTGAAGGTCTGTACAGCTCTTAGCTCTGTACAGATTTATTCTCACTCAACCAGACTACAGATGTAACTGAATGCTTTTGTTGTTGTATGCATAGGCATCAGTATGGAGGGTCATTATACCTAATTCCATACAGCAGCCAGAGTTTAGCACAGTTATTTGTCAGATATCCTGGGTTAGCACCATTCTATTTATTAAATCTTCCATGCAGTTGACTGGGCATTTATTTTGGATGTACCATTTCTCACAGATCCAAATGAATACGGACTAGGTACCAAAACCACTGAAGGTACACAAATGCTTTGGAGTGTTTCTGTTGTTGCACAAAATTACTTTTGACTGCATTTTTTAAGAAGCAGGGTAGGCGATTTCCTGGTGTATCGATTTTGGGATGGCAGCTCCCTGTGATCACCTTT
Organism: Formicarius rufipectus; assembly: GCA_013399695.1. Lineage (NCBI taxonomy): Eukaryota > Metazoa > Chordata > Aves > Passeriformes > Formicariidae > Formicarius > Formicarius rufipectus. The sequence goes on from VXAU01005412.1 coordinate 683,079, forward strand.
TCACCTGCCACTGGGAAGCTCCTATTTCTTCCCACAAGCATAACATCCAGTGAGACAAACAAGGTGTCTGGGACCTTACATGAAGCCTTGAGGCTAATAGCAGGGGCTTTATTGCCCTTGATGTCATATTTGGTTAGCAAGAACTCCCATAATAATCTTCCCCTGCTTCTTTAATGTGATATCCTACTCAGTGGCATGCAGTTAAACACTATAATATTTCTAGACAGAGATTAGAAGCAGCCTTTCTATTTTTTGGTTTCCTTTCTCAGTTTACATCTTTCCACATCCCACTTTGTTACCATGGCTTTTCCCCCACTTCTTCCAGTAGGTACCTTTGTAAATAAAAGATGCTCAACTGTCCCTCCTACTTCCCTCTGCACGGACCTTTCTGCAGTACTTGTACAGGGCAGCCAGGTTATAGACCTGTCATTCTGCCACACAGCACCAGGAGCCACTGCAGTGACTGAAACCAAAAATCCAACTCAGGTTTAAAGGCATTTACAATAAGGAAGAACCGGCACAGAGCTTTCACTTTTTATTTGGCCTGACTTTTGCACCCCAGATCTCTCAGACAAATTTCAACATCGCTGACCTATGTAAACAGCTACTTTTACCTTGCACTTGACAGTGTCACCTTCACTGTAGGTTCACAAGTTGATCTACAATTCTCTTTTTTCTCCTGATAGTTAGACAGTAGCAGATTGTCTACATATCTCCTCAGTGTGGCAGGAAATTCTATAGTTTGGCATAAAGGCAGGGCTATCCCCACTGAACACCTTCCTATCATACACTTCTTTTATCTCTACAAAGGGTCTGTGTTTTTCCCTACTATTTTACCAGGTCTGACTCATCAAGTTACTCAGAAAGAGGTGCCCTGTTATAGTTTTATCAGTTAAAAGTACATGTGCATTTTATACACAGTAATGCTCATAACTGCACTACCATGGTAAAGTGTTACTCATGCTCCTTTTATTATCAGAAAAAATAACTACTCTAATACAATGCTACCCAAACCAAAGCCTAACAGGACAACATGCTCAGAACATGAGAGCAAGGGTGATAAGCAACCAGATAACATACTAATGAATAACATACCTGTAGCCTATTTAATAGCTAATGAAGGTATCAAAGACACCTGCAGTATTTTATAGAGGAAAATATAAAAAGTTCCAGGTATGGCATTTAAAAAAATACAACAAAATTGTTGCATATTAATTCATCCACCTAGAGTGTAGATAAACAAAGTAGCTAAGAAGTATTCTTGTTATGACAGAAGTCTTCTTTTGTCATATAGAACAACATATATAATGGAAATCAGTCCATATGTAAGTATAAGAGCTGCAACAGGTGAAGACTGCTAAACACTCAGGTGCCATTGCGTACATGAACTATTTGTTCACCAAAAAAGGTTATTATACATGACCTTCATCTGAGCTTCACCTGAGCAAACAAGTAGACCTGCATAGTGGGGAGAGGCTGAACCTTGGGAAAGGTGGTGTGGAAAGACTCTGGAGCAGCAGCTGTGGTCACAGGCAAGCATCTCACAGAACTGTATCTGTAAGTGACACCAGCCCAGCAAATACTTGATACAGTGGAGACAGAGGCCTTGGAAAACAAACCATATCAGCACTACAGCTGTTCTGATTTGTCATCAGGATTGATTTGGACATGAGCATAGTGAAGAAACTAGACCGAAGCTGAAGTGTGTATTTCACACAAAACTAAGGACCATAAATAGCAACTGTAGCACAGATTACATTAGTAATGTTGCCCACCTTAATAAATATCCTAAGGGTTATAAAGTCTGCAGCCATCATAACTGCTAGTTTAAATATTTGTTTCTCTACCTAACAGTGATAATTGTGCTCATTTCTTTCTGCTTGTTAGGCAAACTAGCAGTAAGGGAGGAAAACTCATTCATGACAATCAAACCTTACAAAAGGTCTTGTAATAAATAGCAGCAGTTATGGCCATTAACAAAATAACTCTAAAAGTAGTGATGTTCTCTATCCAGTTTGCTCCCATGAGATGTGTTGAAAAGCATGTCCCAGCAACAGATACAGGACAAGCTGTGGTTTTTCCTAAAACAGGGCAGAGTGGCCAGGAGGCAAAAGCATCACAGGAGGACACAAATAAGCTAGTTTTTCTTGTGTGACATTGGGCATGTCACTTAATTTGTCTGACTCTTTCTCCTGTGCAAAAATGGAGGTAGCTACACAATAAGTCTGTGGAATTCACTAACTCTTGAAGACTATCCAGTACTAGACTGAGCAAGTACATGAGCAAGAAGGCTGGCATGCTAATCTACCTGACACAGAGACTGTTGCAGTAGGACAAGGGGTAATGGTTTTGAACTGTAAAGGGGTAGATTTAGACTAGATGTAGAGAAGAAACTTTTTACAAGGATGATGAGACACTGGAACAGGCTGGCCAGAGAGGTCATAGATGCTCCATCCCTGGAAACATCCAAGGTGACACTGGACAAGGCTCTGAGCAACCTGGTCTAGTTGAAGATGTCTCTGCTGATTGCAAGGGGGTTGGACTAGACGACCTTTAAAAGGTCCTATTCAACAGAAACTATGACCATTTTAGTTGTAATTTCACAACCCTTGGTCTTTTCCCTTCTCTCCCCACTCTGAGATTATAATCTGCTACTGATTAATCACCAGGAAAAGGAAAATCAGTTTAACAGGCAGTAGTTTAAATCTTGAAAGTGCTTAAATAAAGACTTGATAATATTCAAACCCTGAATAGAGTCTAGAATCCCAGTGCTTCGATTTGAACAGGATAATGGAAAGTGAGGCTGCTACATGCAAGCCTTGACATTAGCTTGTCCTGCCTTTCAAAGGTCTGCATTTAGGCCTCAAACACTCAGAAAGATGACATCTCCATTACAAAATATAATTAGTATTGCAGATACAGGCTTACCAAGCTGAAGTTCCTTTGCCTGTCGTGTTACATGCAAAGACTGTTTATTAGGACAACAGCTGCTGCAAGGAGAGAGGGCAGCACAGCAGGGTGTGCTGCTCTGCAGTAAATTCCTCTCTAGCCCTGTAGGCTCCAGGCTCTGCCCATGCCTGCCTGCAGCACAGCACAACCCAAGGTCCCACAGAACCAGGGACTCCTCTCTGCCCTATTCCACAAGGCTCTCGGAGCTACAGTCAAAATCCTGGCCTCACTGAGGCAGGAAGAAATGTGCCAATGATTCCCACAAGGCTAAGTTTTACCCTTTGCTAAGGCTATGAAGCATGAACAGCCTTGACTTATTTCCAACACCACATTGATATTTGCAGGCTGCAGGAACACACACACATTCAGTGCCCTGTGTCATTCAAACTGCATGAACTTGCATTGTTCTTTCAGAACAATTTCCAATGGTGGTTTTATTTCATGTTGAAGAATACTTGAAAACAAAACCTGATTTTACACTTATTATTGATGTTATTTCATGACATAGGTCAATGATAATATTAAATGCAACACATCATTGTACCTAGTCACATTACAAGCTTTATAAACACCATGACTTGTCAGATTAAGGCACACCTGAAATATTATATTTTTAAAAAACTTGAAGGGCAACTGGTGCTCCTTAGTAATCTTGAAACTTCTTACCTTTTTTTATACCAAAATATTTCCTTCCCCCTACCCTCCATAATGAGACACAGCTTGATACTTTGATCTGGAAAATAACAATTTCCAAACCAAAGAGTAGCTGCTTCCAATATTTTCAAGGTTCTAACATTAAATTAAAACAGTGTCTTTCAACTGTAGGGCCTGTCAGGGACTACAATTACTCAGCACCTAACTAGAAATAATGCAAAACCTGTATGCTTTAGCTATATATAAAGCACAGAACATTTTAAAATTCAAGTGCTCTATTAGTCAATTTGAGGTTTTAAGTGCCTTCTACTATACTTAATTTTGAGAAAAAAAAAAATCAGGAAAGTTGCTACAAGTCTCAGGTTTCTATCTGACCCTGTTTTTTCAATACTTTCATGCTTGATTATTATTCAAGAACAAGCTTCTAATATCAGATTCAGATTTTTGCATGACAATGCTGCATCTATTAGTATGAACATCTTACAGAAGGGAGTCAGAGTAGCAGAGCACCAGGCAGACAGCAGGAGCACCTGCTCAGACCACAGCCATGCTCAGGCCACTGAGAAGCTTTCCATGAGCAAAGGAATTTCAAGAGCAATCAAGCAACTTACTTCACCTACATTTTCTCCTGCTGCAGGCTATCATTTCCTTTTCATAACATAGGTCATCAGTCTCAATACCACATGACATTCTGTAACCATTCAGCTCACCATGTGAAATACTGGCATAAAATTTACTCACATTGCTTCCCTGTCACACAGCCTCAACACCTCTGCCCTTTTGTTCCCAGGAACCCAGTTCCCTTGGGAAGGGCACTTTGACAAAACATAGAAGGCTCAGTTCCTTTGCCCAACACAGGCTGTAACTCCCCTTAGGTTTCTTTTGGCTTTCTCCCACAGTACCAAAATTAGGATAAATAATTTCTGACTTGTAAATCTAGCTAACTGAAGCCCTGTACATCCATCTTGAACAACTCAAAGAACACAAGCCTTCTCAGGGCTCCTAAGCAGCCGAACACTCTTTGTGCATAGTGAAGAAATCATTCAGTCTAAACAGCGACAAATCATTATGCTTTTGAGGGTAAAATAACACATACACAGGAAACAACACTGAAGTTGAAGTATATGCATCAGGGAACAGTGTCATCTGGAGTTTCTCTCAATGTTTGGGAAGGCCCAGAAAAAGAAAGATCAAGGCAGAGAAGAGAAGGCTGAGCAGCATGTACAAGAGGAATAAACATCAACATTTAGAGGAGGACTGGGTTCAGCCAAAGTTGAAGCAGAACCAGTCTCTTCCTCCAGGCTCAGAAATACAAGCATTCCCAAGCACAGCACCCACCCATAGACATCAACACCCACATAGAGGAGCTGGGGGCAGGGGGTCACCCTGCAGCTCCCACCACCCAGTCCCAGGGGACAGCAGCCACCCTGCACTCAAATACCTCAATAACCACTCACACAGTGAACTCCACACCACTTAGTCCACAGTAAATCCTCATCAGCATTTACTCTGAGGAATTAAAGGATTACTTCACTAGAACTGCCCAAAATAAATACCCTGAAGACAACTTCTTTAATAGTTTACTAAATGAACAAGCCCAGTTTAGCTGATGCATCCCTAAGAGCTGAACAAGATTAAGCAGTGGCCTCACATTACCCTCTCCCAGTCTCCATCAGACTCACCCCAGCACAGGCATCAGCCTCCTCCTGCACCACATCTCAGGTCCTCAGCCAGACCCTTCACCTGCCTCCCCACTACAGGCAGCACCCAGCCTGTCTCTCCTGCTCTTAAGCACCAAGAGTTCCCTTCTGCTACAGCCAGCATCAGCCCCAAGAGCCAGGCTGCACACACCTCTGTGTATGGGCTGATCCCATAACCCTTTATTAGCTCGCATTTGTAACAGCAGCCAGACAGCCCAAAACCACAGAAGAACTGAAAAGCACTCAAGCAAATAGAGGAAAAAAAATGGGCTCTTGCTGTCCAACTGTTTCTATGAATGAGCCAATTTATGTGGTTGATCTTTCAAAGATAACCCTATTTACGAAATAAATCCCTTGTTCCTCAACTCCAAGACAAATCTATGTGTTGTGCCAACTTGCCAGACTGCTGCATACTCTCACAGTACTTTTAGAGGGTATGTACACAAGCACAGAGAAGATCAAGCAAAGTGATAGCAGCTGCACACTGGCCAACCAGGCAGCACAAGTACATCAGGAGGGAGACAGAGGACACAGAGGCATTGCAAAGCATATGGAAACAGCATAGACTTTGTCTTACTTGTCATCTAACACATGTGGCCTGCACATTCTACCCAGGTTCTGTTGCAGGGAGTAATTTTAAGGCCAGGTCAGCTCAACTTGTCATGGACTTAACTAGTTCTCCTCAATGTCCAGATGGAGATCAGTGACAGGTGGTGGCTCTCAAGGGTCCATATTGAGTACAGTTTAACATCTTCATCAGTGACAGAGAGTGGGTTCAAGTGCACCCTCATCGAGTTTCCGAATGACACCAAGCTGTGTAGTGTGGCTCTTATGCCCAAGGAAAGGGACCTGGACAAATCTGAAAAGTCATTCTGTGTGAACTTCATGAGGTTCGACCAGACCAAGTGCAAAGTCATCTATGGGACATGTGGCAACACCCAGTACCAATACAAGTTGGGCTATGACAGATTTGAGAACAGCCTCATAGAGAAGGGCTTGGGGGTGCTGATGAATGAAAAGCCTGGCACAAACTGGCAATGTGCCCTTACAACCCAAAAAGACAACTGTACCCTGGGCTACACCAAAAGAAGTGTGACCAGCATGTCCAGGGAGGTGAGACCCCAGCTGGAGTATTGCCTTCAGCTCTCAGTAGACCAAATACATGCATCAATTTGAACAGGTCCAGAGGAGGCCACCAAGATGATCAGAGGGCTGGAGCACATCTCCTGTAAGGACATGCTGAGTGGGGGCTATTCAGCCTGGAGAAGAGAAACCTCTGCAGAGACCTCATTGTGACCTTTCAATACCTAAAGGGGGCTTTTAAGAAAGATGAGGACAAGCATTTTAGTAAGCTATGTTGCAATAGGACAACATAAAACTCAACAAGGATAGATTTAGACATTTTTCATGAGAGTTGTGAAATACTATAACAGGTTTTCTAGAGAACTGGTACATCTCCAAACCCTGAAATTATCCAAGGTCAGGCTGGATGGGGTTCCAAGCAGCTTAATGTAGTTGAAAATGTCCCTTCCTCTTCAACAGGGGGTGGACTAGTTGATCTTTAAGGGTTCCATTTCAATACAAACTGTTCTACATCTGCCACCACATTCCAAAGATACTGGCAAGTTTAGGAAACATCATTTTAATCTATACTTCAAGTTCATTTTATTTTTTACATCTTAGACAACACCCTAGGAAGCCTGAACAGGTTCTGAGCATTAATTTGCCTTTAAATCAAGCATGGCTTATGTCCAGGTGCTTCCAGAACATCAACTGAAGGCCCAACCAAGCCAACCTAGACCACAGAACTTCAGCACTGTTTTATTATAGAGATTCAATACTTCATGAATTCCACAGTTTGTGTCACATTCAAGCAACCCCAAAGAGGAGCACAGTGGGGTGACGTTACAAATTTTATTTGAAGAAAGGAGTCTGTAACTACCTATCATTTTGTCATCTGAAATGCACTGGTCCAGAAAGAGAAACCAACACAGCCAGTGGAGATGCCTGAGCTGGGAATTCATGATTAAAATTCAGTTCTGAGTAATTCCCTACCCTTTCAATCAAGATTTTCTCAGTTTCAGGACAATCTTCAGACCAGAACACAGTAACTCAAATGGCCACTCAATACCAGTCAAATGCCATAAAGCATTCCCATATACTTACAGGAGTTAAAGGAGGCAAAAAAAGGAATTTTCTACCCAAGGAGATTTCTGCATGTTAACCACAGAGAGCATCTACTTTACTGCACTCACCTCTCCTACCTACTGCTCTTTCCTGGAAGGCCAGAAGTTTCATGATCATGCTTATTCCAGGCCAGGTGCCATCAGAAGTGGACCAAAAATTAGACATTCAAGCTCAAAATAAGTCTACTTAATTTATCACAAATGGAAACAAAAAATAGGCATGCAAACTTCCCAGTTACTGTAATTCAGCACAGAAAGATTGTGACTTGCTGCTTGAGCTTATGGCAGGAACCAAGGACACATCCAGGCACTCTAGGGATGCCATTTTAGCTCCTTCAGATCAAGCCCTGACTAAGCCCTGTGCCAGCTGTTACTAACTACAACCATCAAACCAGCCACTGCTACATGAACTCTCTCTACCAAAGCCCAATGGTAACACATGAAGCCCAAGCATTCTCTCCCAGTATTAGCAAGGCACATTTGTGGAGCCTTAAAGAAAACACCACAGGAACTCTGTTGAATTTAGTCATACTCCCTCAAACATGCACCTTAATTGTAGTGTCCATTTACACACACAAATATAAAATAATAAAAAAATTTTGGCTAGTCTGCTTCTTTCTACAATCAGAAGCTGGCTTGTGGTAAGGAACTATTAGAATACAGGGTAGTAAAAGCAAAAGACTAACAGCATGACTGCAGGCACTTTTTCTGCACCCACAGTCTTTCTTCGGTATTTGCTTTTGGGTTATTCCTTTGATGTATTTTCCTACCAGGGCAATATATCAGGATATAAATTTAAGAAAAAAAAATACTCCTAATCAGTTGCAACAGCAGGAGGAAACACTGCAACTCCCTTACCAAGCTTCCACACAGACCACATGGAGCAAAAGCTGTGAGAAGCCCATTTCATCTATTTTGTTTGCAATCTTGAAACAAGAGTAGTTCTGGAATCTGCTGCTAACAGCCCAAGCGCACAACCAATTGCGGTCTCCCTTGAGAAGTGTCAGGCAGTAACTACAAAAGTGTTCTGTGGGATCTCAGAGGCTTCAGTAAGGGCTATGCATCAGTATTTTCATCACTTTTCATGAAATGCTTTAAGTGTTAATAATGAAATTGGCCACAGACTATTAAACACTGACTGAAGTGACAGCTCTGCTGTATTATTACTGTGTTTGCATAGTAATCATTCTGCAGGTTAGGTTATTTTAGGATGAGTGGTGTTTAAATTAAATATAGTCCCTTGTGTTCTTGTTTCATTTAAAGTGAACCACGGACTACATGCTTCAACATTGTGCAAAGTCAGTAAGTTTTGCTGAGACTCATTTATGTCTTTTGTTTTTACCTCCCATATTCTTTTTGCCAGGCAAGATGAGGAATTTGAAAGAATCCTGCTGAAATGCTTCACAGGTTTTCATATCACACACCACAGCATGAATGATACTAACTTGGTAAAAACCTGTCATAAATAATTTAAGCCAAATAGCACACACAAACTCTACACACCATCGTGGCTACCAGCACTAAGATGCAAGTACAGAAAACCTGAATGTCCAACTTTTTCCTACAAAAATCAGTAGCGTGTTGAGTCAAAATGCACAAGGACCAAAAAAATCCCACCTCTGCTCCATCCAGATCTTTCTCTAGAAGGACAAATAATAGAGCTACTGTATTTAAGTCAGAACAACTTCAGTCTTTGCTATGCTGTTAACATGGGTGGACACAAGCACGTACCTACTGAAAGGCATTTTTCAGATATGTATTGTCTCCTTCAGACAATTTATATCATTAATGAGATTTAACTAATAGCTTCCCTGGAAAGTGAGTGCCCTGCAGTTGTAATCTACCTATTTCTCAACAGGGATTTATTTGAAGTTGCAGTTTATATTCCACTTTCCCCATTGGGTTGAAAACCCATAGCAAACAGTGGCATTGTATCCATTATTAATACATATTCAAATACATTTTAATAAACACTACATACATATGCATATGAATACATGCTCGGCATCTGGCTTTGAACTGCTCATGGCAAGGTATTTCCCAGAGCATATACCGTTCCTGCTATACCACCAAGTGCTTTTACTGTCAGCTGAGAGACAGTCCAATTTAGGACTATAAAGAGTAGAGACCAGAACTGCAGAGCTGCAAGAAAACAAAGTTAGAAAATAAAGCAGCAAGTTAGATGGAGGTCTGCAGGATGGCCCCTTCCCAAAGGCACTGCCAGAGAACGAGCACAGCCCACAGTGGGTGAGGAGGTCACATTCAGTCACAGGGCTTATTTCAATTTTGACATCAAATAGCTACAACTCAGGCTGGGTTGGATGAGGGAGAAAGAAGCAGCAGGATACTCTAATAATAATTTTTATTACCCTGAGAACTATAACAAAACTAGACCCAACAGAAACACTAAAAAGGATAAAAACCTCTCCCTAACATCTAAAGATATTCCAGCAGTGCAGGGACCAGTGCATTCAACTCAGCAAACTTCAAGCTAGTCAATCCCCAGTACCAGCAATCTTTTAGAAACAGGACAGACCACAGCCAGAAAAGTTTGACTCACACTCTGCTCATATTCATACAGCTATAAGAAATAAAACCAACAATTTTAAACCCAAGCACTTCAACAGACATTTACTTAGGAAAAGCTCTGGTATCTTAATACACTTCTGCCCCTCCTTCCTCTATCAGAGCTACACATTAACCAGAGCCCAGCAGCCTCAGTGACATAAAACCTCAGCAACTTACCTGCCAGTCCTGCAGAAACGGACCTTCACAAAGGTGACAACAATCCAGTGCCCCCTCAACTCTCCTACCACAGCCAAACCCCCAGGCACATGGAAAAGCTCTCTGTGAGCCCACCCCCAACCTGGCAGGCTTGAGCATAGCCCTCATTGCAGACAGCTGGGCAGCAGGGACAACCCAAACAGCTCCAGCTGGGACACAGGGCCCGGACTCACCAAGAGCAGGAACAGAGCCCACACCTGAAGCACTCCAATGTAATGGGGATGTATCTTAAATGCCAGACAGCTGAGAACAAAAGAACTGCAAGTGAATGCAGCTGAACCTGGCAGATCAAAAGCTTGTGTTATGAGTTTTATTGAGGGAATAGTTTCAAAATAGAATCTGATAATTTTTTTTTTCCTTTTATGTCCAACTTTAACGTGTGGGTTTTGATAATAGGACATAGAGGATATTGTCACAGGAACAAACACGGGTCTCTAAAGTAGCTGTGTGGAAGGGGCATGGTGGATGTTTCCTGAAGGACAGAAGGCAATGAGGAAGAGGTAGCCTAGGCAATGCCATATGAGGAACACCAAATGCAATCAGGAAGCTGAGGAGTTTGTGACATTTGAAAACATGCTAAATAATCTATTTCATGAATAAGGTCAGTCCTCCAACTCAATACAATTAGCAGACTTCTATTTACCACCTTTTCTAAACACTGAACCACGGAAAGCTGGTCTTCAGGCAGTTGGAGAAGAATTACATGAAATCATCAAAAGAGCTACCTCATGTTTAGCTGAATTTGTATTTGCAGATAGGCAAGTCTTTGGACATCATCTTCAGAAAAGATTTGTTTTCTGGATGCCTGAAGTAATACCTTAGAAGAATTCTGCAGTTTTGAGCAGACAAACTCATCACTCCTCAAGCTATCCTTCTTTTAGCTGTCATGAGACGGAGGTTCCAAATCCCCAGATAACCGACAATCCTGACACACACCATGTGTTCCTGGGGTTTGCCATGACACAGTCTTGCTGAGCACAGTAGGCCCCTCAGCTGAGTCTTGTTTAACTCAAGCATAGATATTTGCAGGGCCAGGGGCCTAAGCAATAAAGATCTCATGGGATATACTATAATAAAACCAGGAACTAGCAAATTCTTGCTTGAGTAGTATTTATGAAGATTTATTGTGAATATATGTAAACATTAAATAATAAGTGTTGTAAAATATCAGATTGTTACATGCTTTGAGCTGCTCTGTGTGAAAACATTTTACCTAAGATAGCTTTTAAAGTAGTCCATGAATATCCATGCTTTGCCATCTGCTTTGGAATTGAATGATCCCTCGAAAGCAGCACCATAAATACTTTCACAAATGAGTGATCTGTTCACATTATATCCCCTAATGCTATCTTATGGCAGAGAAAACAAATAACTCAGATGTCACATCACTGCACACAGCAACAATGAGGTGCACTCTGACTAGGTTTTAGCACATTACTAAGAACTGCATCACTGGTTGTCTCTGAGGATCTAACCTGGCTTTTTAGAGACATATTTCTTGACAGTCTGTCAAGAAAGGCTGGAGATGAACACTGAAGAAAGAATACCTTTAGCATCTCATTTTTTTCAGACATGATGAATTCTAATCTGGGCTGAGTCTCAAAAAGATTTGAACAAAAGGATGAATAGGAAGTAGCAACAGAGGATTTACAAAGGTGGTTTTATAAAACAAAGTCTTAAGGGGAGAATATGCAAAAGGAAATTTTTATGCATTGATTATAGAATCTGCTAGTCTAGTCAATATTTTACAATATAAGAAATTAATTTTCTATGTTTATTCAATTGTTAGCTATTTCAAAAAGCTCTCATCAGCTTCTTGGGGAACAATGAGAATTGTAGCAGCCAAGCAAATGCACACACAGGGTTCACTGAAGTTCATTGACTGAGGAAAACCATTCCTTGTTGATGTTCACAAAACTCCAGGTCCCTGCTTGATCTTTCTAGCAACACGTTCAGGCTGAAAACAAGGCTTTGCCAGGTTTTTGGCATTTTATTTTCTGTCTGGCATTGAGCAGATCAGTGGATCCAGAGGAGAGAGGTGCTGAGCAGTGTGGGGAGCATATCCACCTTCCTATGCAGCTTCTGCTCTCCAAAGCTTTACTGCCATTTGGGTTTGATGAAATCAGCAGTTTTGCCCTAGAAATGCGCTGGTTTGTATGCCTAAACAGAGGCAAGGAGAGCTTAAAATAGAGCTTGTCTCTGCTGTGGCAAAGTCAGGGAGGTTTTCCAAGGCTCTGTACCAGCCCAGCGCTTTGGTGCTTGCAGAGTCTGTCCAATGCCTGCAGCTCCCTAGTGGGAAGCTCTGTGGAAAACCCTGTTGTTCCTTTTATTTTAAAGTAACCACTGAAGAAAGCCATGGGGTAGATGAATAATGCCAAATGCTAAAGGCAGATGAACAAAACCAGTCTGGTCTATGCTTGACACCGCATCACTTACTGAGTTTTTATTTCAAAAATGAATGAAGCAAACCACTGCTTTATTAGGACTCTTTTGTCAGAAAAAAACTCATAAAGCAGTCAGAGCCACAAGTGGGGAATTATAAGGAAGATAAGTTAAAGTGCCCTTAATGCAGTTTTCCTCATAGATACCATTCTTGTGACAGATGGCCTGGTCTTCCTGCCCTCCTGAAAGGAAAGAAATGGTCCTGCAGGAGGACAACAAACAAAATTTCAAACAGATCTATTGTTTAAGCAGACAGGAGACACACCATACACTCAAGTTGCTAACAGCACTGTCTGACTAACCTTGAAGCCAGTCTTTCATATGAGGATAGACCTTTTCCTCTATGCTGCTTCTGGAGAATATCCTCTAGGGCTAGCAGTGCCTGGCAATTAGTCTGACTTTAACATCACAGCATCCAATATTATATCTAACTTTGCACTTGGGTTAACCAGTAACATCAAGGACATTACCTATGGGCTAACAAAAAGGAAAAGTGAAGCATAGTGGTAGAAATAATACTACACATATGATAGCACTAAGATCTATAGGTTTTAAGAAAATCAAGAATACCAGATGTTACTGTTCTTTCCAGTTGCCATGCAACCACTGCTATGCTGATATGCTTTACCTTCCTAATCTCCTTAACAGCTAACTCTAAAACAAGTACAATTAATTCCCCAATGAACAAGACAGGACACGATCCAGTCCTGTGGTTACAGAAGTACTTTGATTGTTGGTATCTAAACATTAAACAGATACAGGACCAGCACACAGTGTGGCAGAGCTGACGTTTTGTAAGACAAACACAAGTCATTGTTGCAAACTATGAAGTTTCCTGTAACACAGGTTTTTAACAACTCCTAACAGATATTTCTTATGCTGCTTAGGAGACAGTCCTTGCCAATCCTCTGGTGATCTAGGCAGCCTCTTACCCTAGAAACCCAGATAGAAAAGGAGCGTGCTGTGCTGCCGCTGAGCAGCATGTAAAGGCTCTAGGACACATAGAGCCCACTTACACCCTCTGACAATACCTATATGAACCATTATCACATTTTCTTTTAAGAGGAATGTCTCAGGTGATCTCCTTTGCTATGGTTTTTAAACAAACATCTTCTGTACTATGTAAACAACCCATGATTGTTACAGCTATGCTAAATCAGATGACTCCCATTATCAATCAAATGGATGGTGAACAGTGGCTTCTGATAAGTATTTGTATATGTATATTTAGAAAGAGTAATAAACACTCAAAAATCCCTTTGATTCTGAAGTGGTTCTTATTTGCACCAGGCATAGACCCATGATACTAATATTTCTACCTAGCTTCCTGACCAGAGTGCAGAGCTGGTGAACAACCATAGTGATTACTGGAATTAGCACTGAAAATGAAGATATTCCCAGAGTTTCTGATTCAGCATTTAAGATTGTATTATAATGACTACAGATTGTACAAGTGACATGCCAGTTTTGTGGAATGCCTTATTTCACAATATGGAAAAAAAATACATGGAAGGGGAAAAATTCAAGCTCAGGGGGTGGCATGTATTTCCATATAAGCTGTATACGAATAATAATAATGGCATTTAGTATTTCAAAAATTACAGCTTTCTGATATCTTTAAAGGTGTTCTTAAGTGATAAATACTTCAGTTAAGCACATGATATATATGCACTCAAGCATTTAAAAATGTTGAAAATTCTCCATTCATCAGCAGCAGAAAATATTGTATTGGAAAGAGCAGACATATCTGGCTGTGCAATAGGATAGTGTTAAAACCTCTCTTTTTCAGACCTCCTGTGACTTCCCTGTTCCCTCTCTAAACTTCTTACAGGTGGACTGTTATTCCTGCCTTCAGCCCACTTCCAGAAATCACTACATCTATCCAGTGTAATGAAATTTCCCAGGCTGAGCTGTACACTTCAGATAGAGCAACCTTGACAATGCAGTGAAAACCAGGAAACAGCTACATGTGCCAAGGCCTAGTCTTCAGAACAACGTTGGCTAGAGCACCTAAAGCAGACTCATGCCTGGCACTCTGCTTCCAAAGATTTCCTCCAAAGATTTCAGATCCTTGGATACGAAATGTAGCATTATTATAGCCTGCTGTCCTGGTCGAAAAAGAGAAGAGCAGAACTGACTGGTTACTCCCCAAAAATGGCAATAATGGATGGTTAAGTACCCATTCATTTGTCAGTTTGGGGCTTTTAAGATGGAGGCTGGTAGGAAGGAAGTTAGCATAGTCATGGGGTGTTAAAAGGCTTTTGTCTGTCTGACAGGGAGCAGCATCTGATTATGCTGTGTGTAAGTCAAATAGATCTTAGCCTTGGCTTCGTGGAACAAGTTTGTACTTGTCCAACTTACACTTTCATGAGTTTATCAGGTTTTTAGGGTTTGCCAGTCTTTGTGCACTGTTATTTAAAGGTTCAGAGAAAAAAAATCACAAGCTGCTTGCATATATTGTATAGCTGCACTCTCGAGCCAACTCACACTTCAAAGTCAGAAAAGATCATGTTAGGCTTTAACTTGTCACAGCAGCAAGCCCTGGTGCCACGATTTCCCATTTGCTGTTTCTCAGCACATAGAAATGCACAAAAGAATTTCTCAGTGTCATACAAAACTAATATACAAATCAGTTAAGATGAGATTTTAACATTCTGATTATATACTTAGATTATTAATTGCTCGTCCAGCCCTCCTTATATTGTGCTGTCTTTCCTTGTTATTGCAGTGAATGATAAAGAAGAAAGACAGACAAACCTGAATGGTATTGTAGCCAGAGGGGCATTTAAAATATTGGTCTGCACCTGGGAAACAGGTTTAATTACTGGTGCTGTCAAAGTGTTTTAATGTAAGCAGGTTTCCTGATGGATCACATTTCCTTACTGTGAACTATCATCCCTCAAACACAATCCACTTTATAATGGAGCTTAAAACATAGGTATCGTAAATTAGAGCAACAAAACTTTTGTGATTAAAGATGTTTTCTCTGCTTTTAATGCCTCAAATTATAGAAACTATAACAAGCCTTCACATTAAAATTTAAATAGGATTAAGAGTCTAAAACTCTCGGTAAAGTAGGTGTCATAGGCCTGATTCATTCTGAGATGGCATGGAGTACAAACATAGGAGGGAGGCAGCTCCTACTTTTTTGTGCAGTTTGACATTGGTCCAGCTGCTGGTATGTATTAAAAAGGGACTGAGACTGTCCTAACCTGTACCCCAGAGAGAGTCTTTGATGTACTAAGGGAATAATGTGATTGCCTCAGCTATGCTTTCTCTGTCGGATAATGCTGCTCTCTGGAGAAATTCCTAAAAGGCACTGCAGAGCTGGAAAACCTGCTCCCTGCCTGTGCTCACTGCTCTGTTCCTCAGGGGTACCTCGGGTCCCTTAAAATAAGCAATATGTCTCCTCTATATCTATTCCAAAAGAGGATTAACCATAAAAATACCTGCACAAGAACTGAGATGATTCTGATTACTCTGTTGTATTTGATTTATGTAAGCATCTTATCCTTTTCATGGTACTCCTGGTAATAACTGCTGAGAGCAGGTTTCATATTAAGCAGTGTTTGTCAGAAGCAGATTTAAAATATCTAATTAAAACATTTGCTTGTACAACATATTTATATTCTGCTCATCCATTCAAGATATAGAAACATGGATCTTATTTGACCAGGCATCATTAGGTAAGAGAACTCAGCCTTCAGATGTGCATATTAACATAGAATTTAAACAAAAACAATTTTAAAAAGAAGTAAAATAAATGAAATTGTTTCACGTAGGTGGTACATGAAAGAAGAACCTCAATTCATCTCATAAATTATTCATGGTGAATTATTCACTTGACTCATATAGAGATAAAGAAGGTGCTTTTTTACACTATGAAATCTACTCAGACTTAAACCCTGTATTAATATGAAGTAATGCATGACTACAGTGGGAGATGTACTTTTAAGTCATTTTTGTGAAATCTGAGTTTGACTTAAGACACTTAATAAATATGCACTCTGTTCCTTGATACTAGTAGTCACATGGCAAGTGTGCAAGTGAAATGCAGAATTCAAGAAAAACTAAATGTCACACAACTTTGTAGATAAAAGTTCTCTCAGTCTTCTGGGGGATGAGGCAAACAAGAAAAATCCAAAACCCTCTGAGGGCTTTCCTCAAGCTTTCTGATTTGTGTTGTGGGGCCACAGCCTTCTTTGTGTATACCACAGAAGACTTTACAAACTGTTTGCATTTTTTTTTAATACTTAGTAGTTCAGACTCGTAAGATCCTTTTACTAAATTGCAGAAAGTCAAACCCCTGATCCTTCCATCTTTTAATCACGTTAACAAAGGTATTATGAACATTCCCACGGATTTATTGCCAGATTTATAGTTCAGGTGAGTGAAAATACAAAAATACCTGCATATTAGCAGCCTTAGAAACACAGGGTGGAAACTTCTAGTTAATCAAGGCCAGTCTTCCAACACTAAAACTCTACTGTCAATAAATGTCCTACAAATTTCCATACATTTCTGTATTCAAAACAGTCCTTTTATTAGTAGAAATATCTTCTAGATTTTCACTAATATGAGAATTAGGAACATCTTCCCTTAATTTCTCTTCTGTATTCATTCATGTTTGTACCATTTTGTCCTGCTTAAGAATGTTAAGATCATGACCAAACTTGAAGATGCTCCAAGTTTTTTATTACCTCTCTTCCTTATCTGAGATCCAATATAACACATTTCACACTTGACTAAACACCACTGTATCACATGAAAACCTCTCTTCAGTACCTAACATCCTTTGCTGATCAAATATAACAGTGCTAAACGAGAGAAACTGAAGGATTCGGCAGATCCAGAAACCCATTCACGCGTAACAGCATGGACTGGAAAGCTGTAATAACAGCATGTTACCTCCCTACTACACACACTAATGAGTTTCCATGGTGATCTCATATTTCAGGGCAAATACTAAATCTAGGCAAACTGGATAGCTGGGGAAGATGTCTAGATGGTGGGATGGGATGGGACATTACAACCTTTCTCTGGCGATGACAGCGCTAAACACTTTCAGCTTCACAAGATCATTGTTGTATTTTGTCTTTCCCAGCAAGCTTCTGGTCCACCAACTCAGCAGTCGGGAACCAATGCCACACTTCACTTTCCCTCTGTCCAGTGAATATGGATGTTGATGTAATATTGCTGGGCATGTTCGGGCTCCACTTGAACCAGCTTACTAGAACACCAACAGTTAGCCATGGCAGCTAACAACAGGTTACACCACACCATGAACACTATTACCTGTCGTGTGCCATCAGACTTCTGTGCTAGCAGAGTCCACATTTCCTCTGGAAATAGAAGCTAAAATCCAGTATTTTATGAACGAAGGGGAAAAGAAAAGAAAGTGCAGTTTGTCATTTAAAATCAAAGCTGTATGTGCCATTAACTAAAAAAAACGGGGGTTGAGATGCCAGAGTTGTCTACAATCACTCAATGATGTTCAAATTCATGGTTTTTTTTTCTGTGTATTTATTAAGATAGCTGGTTTATTTGTTTTAATCTTTTCTGTTGCTCCTATTAACTGAGGGGACTAAGGCTAGTATCATTCCAATAGTAAGATTGCCACTAAGATTGATAAATTGGTATAAAAGAAACCAGGTACACAAAGTTGTGCCCAGAATCCCTCAGTGGGATGGCAGATATTTCATTCAGTTCCTTGGATTTTATTTGCTGATTTAGAGTGATACACATTTTGTTCTGAAGATATCTTTTTACTTCAACTTATTAATAATTGCAAGATCTAAAACTATCTTTTGTATAATTCATTAATATTAATAAGTTTGAATTTCATTCAGAGAATTTAGAGTGCTGGTTATTTTCAAGGAAATAGTATAAATCAGTAAGATAATAATCATTAAGTTGTAATGTTACTGCATAAATTTATTACATGATCCAATACTAGTAGAGACATAGCTAAAAATCAAACTCACCAAGGAGTTTTTATTTTCAGCCCTAACCAGATGAACTCCTGTCTTCAAACAATATTTTTGCTTAAAATTATGCTTTTGGATACAGACATGGCAATTAGCAGTTTTAATTATAATGCAGAGCCTTAACATAATTTATCTCACCTCAGTTTTTGCTCTCTGTCAAGAAATCCCTCTCTTTCTCCCTTTCAGATATATTTCTATGAATTCCTATGAACTGCAAGCACAAAATCTTCTGCGCTTTACTTTTACCTTTAAACTTTTAATCTCCAGTATTAAAAGTACTTGCAAAGGATTTTTCCTGTAATAGGCACATATTAGAGACAAGCCTAGGCTGCAAAGTTTGCATCTGTACCTTCATCTTCTTTATGGATATTAGGCAAACAATTTGTGTGATTCTTTTTTTTCTTTTTAAAACCTTAACGCCAAGCAAGAAGACAATTTGAACCACTTTTTTTGTGGTTCTTGTTTGTTTGGTTGTTTGTTTTTCTAGGGAGAGATTATTGAAAGTTTCCCCTCGGGAAGATCCAGAATGCAGCTATGAGATCCATAGGTGACCATCTCCTAATCCAAACAGGACAAAACAGAGAGCAGGAAGCTCTGTGCCTCTGCTTTTTCCCTGCAGCTAAGCAGCCACTCACTTCTAAAAGTAATCAAAAAGGATTTGGACATTTCTAACAGACAGACACAGAGCTGTCATCACAAAATTAAAACATGGAAAATAAATGTAGAACAATCTGCGAAAGTCTAGCCTTGAAAAATCAGCTTTTATCCTTCAGTTAATTAATTCTGGAGAAAATTTTTGATCAAATCTCATTTTTAACCTTGCTGTCAAATGGTGAATTGGCCTGTTTTTCTCAAGTGGGTGTTGGCTGATAGCAATGGCTTATCTTGTCTCATATATCTTCAAAGAGTTCTATTTTTCAAAATAAAACTTACTTGGGAAAGGACAAGGTCTTTTGAAATTACTGTACAATGCATAAATTTAAGTTTACTTGTAAGATTTTTCAAGATGTGTTTGCCCTATCACGCGCCTCTCATGAAAGGTTTTTTTGATTTATCACTGAAGCAACCATTTGAATGTCCTTTTCACAAATATAAAAAACTAACCACTTTTCCTAGAACAAATTCTTCCAAGAATACCAAGCAAAATCATTCTTTTCATGTTCTTAACCCAAAATCTCTATTTTAGGGAGGGAGGGTGGTGGGGAGAAATCTGGTTAGGAAGCACTTATTACTGAAAAGAAAGAGAATTACTTTTGCTACTGTGAGAGAGAGGGGATACTTATGCCTGGAAAACAGCTATTGCAACTACTTGCTAAAATGCTTCAGAATTACACAGCAGTGCTGAACATTGCTGAGGTGTTTCTGTGCCAGACATCAGTCTGGACTCAGAGCCGTTCACATGCTGGTCCCTGCCATTACTGCAACACCTCAATGCCTTGAAGTGACTCACTGGTGCAAACTCCTCTGCCTTTGACTGCTCAAAAATAGGAACTTAGAGTACCACATACAAATTCCAGAATAGATATTTTTATACTTTAACTTGAAGAAGATTTCGTATATTTTTAGTGAGTGTTGAATATGACCCTTTCTGTGGTCCTTGCTTTCAAACAGCAGAATGGTTAAAACAACACTACAAAACCCAGGAATCCATCCCCATCATATTTTTTGCATTACTACTACCCACCTACTCTTCCACTTAAGCTTAGAAAGTTGATTACAGAATAAATGTAATTTTTAAAATGTCATAAGTTCTATTCTAATAAAAGATTAAAACTTTTGTTGTTGTGAATATAATACAGCATCTAAAGGGATATTTCACTGACTGATGGAAATCCATTATCTGTAAGGTGTGCAGCAGAAATTTCATATTTGTGCCCGTGATAGCATTAAGGGCCTGAGAAAAACCTATTCAATTCAGTGACCTATTATGCATGATATTTGATTAGATGCAGCCAATGCTTTTTTATTTAGATAAAACTCAGCTTTAAACATTTTAAAAATGTCTTTATCCTTTTAGGGAAAATACAAAAGATGTATCGTAGCACAGTTTTTTATCATCCTAAAATGATATAGTGTGAATCATTCAAGATCCATCGCAATAAAGAAAGAAACAAACAAACATCTGTCCACCATATATCAAGGGAATCAGTGCTTAAAAATTAGAATTCTGAAATAATGGAACAAAAAGTACTTTAACTCCTGAAATGGAAGCATTAAGGCCCGCAGTTTGGACACACAGCAGCACCTGGAGGTGCAGAAAGGCACCTTGTGGAATTTCCGAAGTCCCCATACTTGCTTTCCACTTGCTTTTCTGTCAATATGAATGTCATACTGGACAGAGCCATCTGTCTGCACTTTCAGGTTTTGGTCCCCCTTTGTTCCTTTGTTTCTGACATAATACACCTGCACAGAAACATCTCATAGAGAAAACAGGGCAGTTTCTCGCACCCTCTTACACAAGCCCATTTTGTTGGGTCCATGGTCTGCTCTGGATGTGAGCAGTTCAGCCTGGGCTGCTCTGAAGGAGTTGAGGGCCAGCCCTGCAGGGCACTCTAAGTTTTGCAGCCTTGTTTGCTCAGTGGTGTACATCTGCAATCTGTCCTCTGACAGAGCAACTCTGTGGGTTTTGTTGACTTTGACTACAGGGTAAAAAATCCCAAACAGAGGTGGTCTTGGCTGCAGTCGTATTGGGAGGAGCCAGTTCTTCCTCTACTCTCTCCTGTTGAGGCTGGCAACGTGTGCCTTAGGCAGGTACTGTCGCTGTGCAAGGGGCATGGGCTCAGCAGCAGTCATTAAGCAGAATCCAGAATACAATTTTGTTGGCAATGTGCTGTATTGAATATGGATGAAATGCAATGTCATCAATGAAGTTACCCTCACTACTGACTTCTCTCAGTTGCATAAGACCATTTACAATTAAAAGCTATTTCTTCATCTGTCTCTGGGGGCCAGAGTTACGGAGGCCTACTAAAATCAAACTGGAATTATGTCTAAAATTTTTTCACAATCAGGTTGTTACTGCCTCCAGTGCTTACAATAAATCTACTTTTACTTTTAGTGCTTTATTACAGTATATAACAATAAGGTAAGATTTGCACCACTCCACTTAGACTTTCAGCTTTTAAGGCACCGTATTCAAACCACACAATTCATAGATATGTTTCTCAGTGGGTGGGAGTGTACTCAAGGAGAGATTAATAGGAGAAGAAAGAAAAACAGGTTGCAAACGGATTTAAGGGAAAAGAATCCCAGCAGGGATACAGAACCATAGAAACTCCCTTAAAATTTCCTTTTTAAATGTTAATAATGGATATTAAGTACAGAAGTGCTCTAAGGGAACAAGGCAGATGCAAGTATTAAGAACAAAGTAATAGCTAACTTTTAGGTTTTGGATTAACATGTTCTATGATTTGAGAAAGTTCATGAAAGCCCATCAACTCCAGTCTCTATCCTTTCCCTTTTTCAGGTTCACATACCAAAAGACAGTTTAAATCTCAGGCCAAGAGGCTTAATTATTGGCTTTTACAGAATTTTACTGCTTTTCTGTCACCAGGGCTACAGTTATGAGTATTGCTTCTAGTGGTAAAGAAAGCATTTGCTTAGTGCTTTGAAGTATTTAGGCAGACAATGAAGACAATTAAACCAAAAATAAACATTAGTTTATCCCAGGGAATTTAGCAGAAAAATCTAACATAGTTCAAGGGTAACATTTCATAAACATACTATCTAATATTTGGTGGATATGACAGAACAATGGACTGATAAAGGAGAAAGTCAGAAATGACCACTATAAGGTATTGTTGTTCAGTCAAAAAGCAATTTCTGATTGGAACATAGGCAGTACTGGAATAGAATTACTTTTTATTTTTCCAAAGAGAAGGAAAAAAAGTAAGTTCAGGCAAGAAAACTGCAAAATTAATTGTCGTTAATGATGGTATTTAGTGCTTTTTGTAACTAAATTTCAAAGCACTGTATCAAGAGAAGTTCATCACTATCATTTTCATTTTATAGACCTGGAAATTGAGATACATGATCAGAGCATGTAGATTACAAAAAAATATGTATCCAAGAAATTGCCAACACTGAAGAACAGATTGTGGAACCAGCAGGCAAATGGATATAAAGAAGAGAGAGTGCACATATAAGCCATACTCAGCAGCCCACATGGTTGCAATTCGTCTATTATCCTTCATGCATATAATGATACCTCTTAGAGCAAAAAGTTAGCCATACAAATCTTTATCTGTTTCTTATTGCATGTAATTCTTTTCCTTTATTTGCTAAAACAGATTTAAATTACTACTGCATTGTCAGATTATGTTTCTCTGGCCTATTTTATCAAATGCATTGGCTAAATCTGTGTCAGGCAACAATTTTGCCTGGTTGGATTTAATGTAACTGTGAGGCATAGGGGCCATTTCACCAGTGCATCCATAAGTATGTAACACCATTTAAAATTCCCAAATAGCTGTCAAATGCACAAAAGATATATTTTCAGTTCAGCAAACTTGCTATCATCGCTTCTGCTTTTTGTTTATTATGCAAACCCAACGGCATTCAGTATTTTTGTACAGTTGATAATTGCTAATTATGGAAGGGAAAGTTATCTGATTGTCAACCATGGAATCAAATGAATTGAAAATATTCCATCAAGCATTTAACGAAAGTGTAGGAAAAAGACAGACTAAAAATAACAATGAACATGTTCTTTGTGTTGAAAGATCTTTGGCAGAAGTAAATCACACAAAATTCAGACCCTTATTGCTTAATCATCTCACATTTCATTAGCCACAGCTGCCAATTGTCTTGTGCAATGTGAATTGCTTTTCATAAAAGAAAAAAATTTTAAAAAAAATTCATAGGCTGGAAATCAGTTTCAGTAAGATGCAGTGTTGGAATGCAAATATTCATTTCTGAATTAATTCATGACAGACAGCTTGGCCAACCTGAGCTAATCACCCCCCTGGGGTCCTCTAATCCTCTAAAGCTGATTATCTCATGATTGTCACACCCACTGGGAGTTCCCTTTGTCATTAGCAAATTCAAACTGTAGTTTAAAAAAAAACAAACACAACAACTTATTTTGATGCTAAGGTTGGGTAGTGAATAGCAGCTCTAGCTCTAATCCTCTGGCTGGCTGACAGGAGGAAAGGTACTCCGGCATGTCTCATTGCTCCCTCAGAATTATTAGGATTAAGAAAGAACCAACAGGTTCTTTCTATCAAGTCAGGTGGTAAGATCATACTGATATGACATATTTGTTCTTCCAAACTTAAAGTAGATACCAGTAATAAATACATGCACTTCTCTCTCTCTTTTTTCCTATTATTTACAGTGTCTGTTTTGATAGCAAATTAGCATCAAGACATGAAGAAATTTGTACAACAAAAATCGCAAATATGTTGTACAACAGGTTTCATGATGTCCTCTACAAAATCTGTCTTCTACCAAGACTGTTCAAGATGCAAGTGAAACAAACTAATTCTCTGGATGCATGTGAAACAACAGGAAGCAAACAGGTGAGGTCTGTCTCCAGCAGGTACTTCTTCACGCTATTTGCTAGATTACATCAACAGAGAACTAAAGTCAAAGTTTAAAGCCCACTGCTGGGGCTATTACACGTGAAAGCTCTGCAAAACAGTTTCCACATTCAGCCACATTGTGCAGCAATTCTCCATGTGAGATAATTTTAGTTGTGTTCTGTGAAGCTTGTGTTGTACAAACAGTCTAAAATTTGAATCTGTGTCAAGCTGGAAGAATGTGCAGGAAAGCTTGCACCGAGGGTATGATTTCAATTATTCATCACAGTTGTCCAATTTGCATTGTTTTTCCCCCTGCATTTCCAAGCTGCTGGAATTTGCTTGATACATTAACTGTCTATCCACTGTATTTAAGTGTAGCATAATGCCTTTCCACTTCCTAATCCAAACACTACTTGTCTCTCATCTGAATTGTTTATACTTCTCATAATGACTCTGTATTTGTGGGATTTTCTTCTGTCTGTTTATTTCAAATTAAAAAAAAAAACAGTAATTGCAGGTGGGCAGATGTGTGCCTGCACTTGCAGGTATGGGATGTGCTAGAATGAAAGGACTATAACTTTTGCAGCTAGTATATGACAATACTGCTGGTACTTGTTTGAAGCTCTTATAAATACCAGTATGACGTAGTCTGATGTAACTTATTTTGAATCCATCAGTACGTTTAAGGTTTCACTCAGTTGTAGTGTGTCCAATCTATATTGCAATATGCAGCTAGTTTTGCTCAGTGTAATTCATACTGATCTCCTGAAGTTTGCATTTTGGGATTTAACACTTCCGAAATCTTCTAAGGTACAATAAAGTGTATATTTTGTGAAAATGCAACATGGTGTGGAATGGGCATAACAAGGCTCATGATGTTCCAGCAAGGGCGAGATCTGCTGTAAAAGTTTAATGATGTGTGCTTTGCAATTAATTTTGCATGCAACATGAAACTTAGGCTACTTAATTTGTGTTCTGTCTTGAAAGAGCTGAGAAGCTTTTATAAGGCAAGTTAAAATCTATTCCACCTCACATCTTGGAAAGCAGTTCTCTGTCTACTGTGAAGTTGGTACATCACAATGCACGCTGCTATTCATGTGAACATTTGTACTTCCCTCGAGTGAGCTGTAGGGACTGTATTAAATGCTCCAAATGATATATGCAGGCTGAAAAATCCAATCCACACAATGAAAAATTTGCACTGAGTGAAGGCACCACTTATCTCTCCCACAAGATACTCACAACATGTGCATTCTACAACATTTTCATTGTAATCAGGAGATCAGATTTTACCAAAGCAAAGAACGGTAGCACTGTAGCAAAACAAGTGTTCAGGACACAGACACACAAGGCACACACAGACAAAAGATCTTGAAGATACTACAGAATTCACCAGAACTCTGCCTACAATGGTAGCAAGATTGTTTCCACAAATCTTCATATAATTCTTTGTGGAATCCCATATGGAAATGTTGTTTCACATAAAATATTTTAGGCACATTTCTGTGATAAGCTTTAAATGGGCTTGGCAATCATAATGAGACTTTTATAAATTTATAATCTGGAAATTTTTACTATTATAATTTCAAACCCAGTGCTGCCAATCCTCACAAGTTTTAATATACATGCTATTTTCATGCAGTCCCAGCTCCTTATTGCAAACATAGATGAAATACTTTAAAATTTATTTTAAATAAATTACTCACCAATACAAAAAAATTATCTTTTTAAGTAGTTTTACAGTGACAGAAAAGCTCCTACACTGGAAGTGACAGAGAAATACGAAATACTAAAATCATTGAGTTAAAAGGCACAGATCTCAAGCAAGTTATCTGTCTATTCAAAACAATAATTTTCAGGGGCTGCTTTTCCTGTGGAATTAATAAATAAGCTAAAAAACTTGAACAAAAAAAATCTAAATTTCTAGGATCATATAAGAAACTGGTATCAGAGTATATGAATAATCAGAATTGAAAATACTGTACATGTTTCCTTATGTAGTAGTTTGTTGGTTTTATTTTTTAAAAGTTACACATCTGAAGCAAACTATTTTTAATTGTATCTGTTACTACACCGTGAAATTCCCATGGTCAACGAGGACATCTAAATTAGTGCCATATGACAGCAAAAATAATTGAGCTGTAAGAACTGGATTTACAACTGTATTGGTGAACCCAAGTCTTCCTTCGTACTTTTCCAGTGATTTAATTCTTCAGCTTTTATTGTAAAAGTAGTTATTTTTCTGACTGCTTCAGAATCTAAATATTGATCTATATAATGATCTGTCTTGATCATTAAATCCTGTAAATCCCTTGGGAACTTTTCAAAATGTTCTGATGCAAGTCTATTCTACAGCAGAGTGTGTGGAATGTGTGTGCGCATGCACACATGCTTGTGTGTGAATGTATCTTCCTCAATCTGTCATCAACAAAATGAACTGTTTGTCTTTTGAAGTATCACTGAGCTTTTTACAATGTAACTATAGAGTAGAACAGAGAAAAGGTGTTTTAAAAAACCTCACTTCCTTTGAAAGCTATGTATAAACCAATAATTTAGCATGGAGGGAAGAAAGTATTTTGATAGCTAGGACAGGTTTGGGCAAAACATTGTTTTTTCACATATCTTTTGGGAAAACTTTGCTCAGCATCACTGCGGCACTCAGTGTCACCTGTTTTGTATCCAAGAAAACTGATCTGAAACATCTCTAACAGTTCATGTGTGAACATAAAGAGATGGATATGATGTTCAGCCGTGACATGTTGCATTTCCTCACAACATGTCAAAACTGTAGCAGACTGCATGAGTCAAACGGAAATCAGGTGGTAAAAACATCTTTTAAACCTGTGAATGCACTAGTTGTATTTACTTATATTTGTTGTAGTAAAACAGAGGCCTTGCCAAAAATCAGGCTCACTCTGTGTAAGAAACACATTTTCTTGACATGAAAGGAGAGGGAGAGCTTGATGGCTTATATTGCATATTCTATAGACAGTAACGTGGACCCTATTGGCTTCTATAATATTTTGAAAATGCATTCACAATAATATTCTATTTCCATGCTAGTAATGTCAGTGGGAGTCCTGGTAGTATGTTATTTAGGCACACTGAGAAAATAATAGGATTTACAATAGCTGGCAATTTGTTTTCTACTGCCACAATGTCTGCTGTTGTTACAGTCTTTGTAGCTGTTAGAAATTTCTTTTTGGCTATTCTGTTCATCTTTTCCACAGAAACATTTCTTCAGTGTGAATCACTTCTGTATGAATTGGAGTAGTTTTGCTGCCATAAGTTTTCATTCCTAGGACTAATACAATTAGTGCAAATGTTTTTCCAGAAATAGTCATTCACATTCTTAATGTTTACTAGTTCTGACTGTGGGTCTGATGGATGGTCTTACCAGCAGTGCTAGCATACTATTTCAGAAGGCAGAGAATATTGCCAAATACTGGTAGAATGCTTATTGATAGTCTTTTCTTCTTAATCACTTTCAATTATTGGAGGGAGCTTAGCCTCCAGGTCTTCCTTTACCCATTGCCAGACCATTTTGGGAAGGGAGCGGGGGGAGAAGGGGGTGGGGTATTTTTCATATGTGATAAAATAAGAAGGGAGGGGAAGGAATAAATAGTATTTGTCACATCTTAAATAGAGAACAGTAGTCCTAAACTTCTTTTTGAAAGTCCAGTCCAATCCCATAGCAAATTGAATGTTGCTCTGGTCACCTACTACAAAAGGATAAAAGTAGTTAACTTTTTAATTGCTAACCACTTTTTTCAGGTTAATCAGTCAGACCTGTCTTCTTACATAAATGCCCAACAGAACTCAATGTAACGCTTGGACCCAGAGACCTAGCTAGTCTCAAACTCAGACCTATCTAACTCCACCTACTGACCAAAAGGTGCTTACAGCCAGTGCCTGACTCCTTAAGGTGCATTTCATTCTGTGGCCTCATCACCTGACTCAGTAGCTGGTTTTTTGAGATGGAGAAGGATGAGTCCAGAAGACCCCAAAAAACTAAGTGTAAGGCAAGATTTAGGGCAAGTCTAGTTAGACAAAGTATAGGAGGCTCATAACTGAGCTAGCACCATGGGATACAGCACTTGGTCCCAAGGCTGGGGTCCAGACAGTGGTTTCAATGGCCCGATCTCAGAGGTACCCTCTGTGGACTATGGGTAGTGTGTTTAAATATTCTGTCTTTCTACACTCGAGAAAATAGAGATATATTTAGTAAAAGATTATTATTATAGGTTAATTTACTCTATTTTTCCTGTCAAATTACCCATTAATGTAGGTGGAAAGAAATACTTTACAGATGTATAATCAAGCCCATAAAGGAACTAGAGCTTCAATTGGAGCCTCCAACAATTAATGTATTAAATTATCCTGATTTATCATCAGCTGATTATATCAAGCACTCTTCTAGAATTTGCGAAAGTAGTAATAAATTAAATGATAAATGACTATTGATTATTTTTAACTTATTATCGTCTAGGTTTTGATATGAATATTGCGAATGGATGCTCAGACAATAAACAAGCACTGGTTTCAAACAGATACTTAACATCTGCATAATAGTGTATCAGGGTTGTGTTTTCTCTGTGCTCCATTTCTAGATACTAATGCATTATGGCTATTCTTTTTAGGATATATGTATGCATCTGCGCATAACAGCAAGTTCCCTTGAGGTGCAGAAAGACAGCTCACTAAATTGTTTTCATTCTTCTGTTAAGGATGTTCAGTGGAAGGTACAGAAGAGGACAAGAAGTACATACAGTTTTTCACATCTCATTGCCACACCACGCCCCTTTTAAGAACCAGACCCTATGGAGCCATTGCCAGAAAAAAATCCTTTCATTTTTAATATAATTAATTTTTAAACTGAAATTTGTTTAAAGGGATCCTTTCTCACTTTAGTGTCCCTACTTTTTGCCTTCTGGTGCCCACAGAACAAGTAAGCGTAAGAAGTATCAAGTATGTTCTTTCCCTTGGGTGAGATGTACTTGCTTCAAAGGCCATGTAGTTTCTAGGTTTGCCTGTTTCATTTTAAAAAAAAATTACCCACGTGGAATAAACATATTGTTCAATCAGCATACATTTAAACAGAGTATATACATGGATATATATACACCACAAAACAATTGCAAGAGTTGTGTTTAAAGATCCAGAAGTCAGAAAATGTCATTGCTAGCACTTTTTGTAAAGTATGATAACAAAATTTCTGAAAATGCTACTATTGGCACACAAATCATGGTGGTAACATTATCCTACACAGAGAAATACCATTCTAATCAGAAATTTTCTAGATGTCAAGTTCTTTTGTTTCAAAAGCATTTTATTTATCTAGAGAAAACTGCTATCAACAGGAGGTTTAATGCAGAAAATTACTAGGAGAGATAATAGCTTCTATGGCACTTAAATAGTAATATTCATATTACTACAGTATTTCTAATAAATATGTAATTTCTTATTAATTTTGGCATAATAAATGCAGTCATTTTACAGCACATAAGGGTGCCTTATTGGTCATTACAAAATTCCATTTCCTTCCAGATAGCTCCTTGCAGTTTTTCTCCCAATTACAGGAATACCCTTGAATGCATTTTTAGAGAGTCACAGGTCAAACTGCCTAAAAAACCAGCTGCAGACTAGCTGAAAACTGACTTCTGAAAATAGCCAGCTACTTGATTCAGTTTTCCTTAGCAAATATGACCTGGAAATGCAATCACAAATTAAGGTCTTACAGGTTGGTGGAAAAACATCTTTGCATCCTACTTGTCCCAGGCTGTCCACATAATGAGCTTTTAACAGGGAGGGAGAAGGAGATGCAGAAAATCACCCTCCCT
This sequence comes from Formicarius rufipectus, assembly GCA_013399695.1. Classification (NCBI taxonomy): domain Eukaryota; kingdom Metazoa; phylum Chordata; class Aves; order Passeriformes; family Formicariidae; genus Formicarius; species Formicarius rufipectus. Next base: position 713,143 of record VXAU01005412.1, read on the forward strand.
TGAGAGAGGCCCTTGTGTGAGTCCAGGTGGCTACGTGGCATTAGAACACTTTGGCATTGCGGTGGAAAGTAACTGCAGTAGTGACAACAACAGCAAACAGATACAGAGCACTCCCACACAGGCTTCACACTATTCCCCTGTCCTTGGCACAGTCCAAGCACACAGTTTTGACTGTGTTAGGTCCCTGCATATAATCAGCTGGAGGACAAAGATGCATGATGATTCACAATGAAAATGTAGAGGATTCTGAAATAACACTGAATGAATCCATTACATTAAAGGACAGGAATTAGATATAAGTGAAGTACAGGTAGGATGCAGATGGATAGAATAGTCATCCAGTTAAAATGGGAACAGTTTCTGAAGGTTGAGCTCTAAACTAAAATCCATTTTGCTGTCATTACAGGAAGCTATAAAGTTAAACCTAGCAAGCAGGCTAAGCAACATCAACTGAAACTTGATTTCATGTATATCAGGTCAAATGACAAATTGCAAATAAGATTTACTGTAGGTTTAGTGTGCAGGAATCATTTGTGAACATATTTTTTGTATTTTTAGGCATACACCAAATTTCTTCTACATAAGCATGCCACAGTCTTCTGCATCGTTTTGCAATTCACTAATATTGACTTTTCATATCATGTCATTGAACATTCAACTCATGGGCCAAAATTCATATTCTTAAAGGATGACATAGAATGTCCAAGCAAAATAAAGTAACAAAGAAAAATACACTTGTGATCTGGATGTCCAGTTAATACTTGCATCTTTTGAAATGTTAGTAAATATTCAGAAACTGCATACATGAAGACTAGACAAAAGAGTGGAAGTAAATATACTATAATGTTCATTGCTTAAGTCAAGGATGAGTTTTAAGCTATAATCCTAAAAATTTCTCAGAAAAAAATCATGTAGAAATATTAAAAGCTCCCAAAAGCAAGGAAAAAAATAGTACTGAATATAATGAGTAGTCTTTGGATTTAAAAAAAGCCCTGAAATATTACTTAATTCCATGGAGAAAGCGGCATAATAAAAAAGCTTCATGAAAAAAATGAAAATACAAAAGGCAGCAGAATACAACTGAAAAACTTGCGGAACTTAAGAGAAAATTAACTTCACTGCAAGCTAAAATAATTTAGACCCCATGGACTAAATTATGTATTTCATGTAAATGAAGATACAACCAGCATCTTGTATGAAAAAGGACAGACTATGAAACTGCAGAAATTGGAGAAAGAGGTTGCAGAAAAACAATTGATCCAAGATCTAAGAAAGCATAAATACAATTCCCTGCGAAAGAAACTACCTGAACCAGAATCTACTAATAATACAGGAATGTTTAATTTGTAGGAGGTTTTTTAGGCAAATCTTCTTTAGATTTAGATTTAGATTAGTGTCAAAAATCACCAGAAATCCTTCATCACAAAGATACATCACCTTAATGTTCTTAATCATCAATCAACCTTAACCACCACTTACAACGATTATTTTGAATTTTAACTTAAAAGCCATGAAAATTAAAACAATCCTTCTACATACCAGCACTGCTTTTTTTGTAATGTGTAATCACCACCTTCAGAAACCATGTGAAAATGTTCTGGCCAGAAGGGGAGGAAATAAAACTAAATGACAATTTGTTAAAAAAAGGCTTGAGAAAAGTAGCAGAGTGATTCTACTATAAAATTAAAAATATGGCAATGTTCAAGAAGTCTAATGAGTCAGGACATTTCTGAAAAGGTGTGCTATTCTACAGAAGAGATTTAAATGTCTTCTGGGTAATGTGCAAAATCTTGTGAGACAAAATTAAAGACATTTATCTTATTCAGTGCTTATTAACTTTCAAAATAATAGACTCAATGATTCTATCATCAACACTATAATCAGATGTCCTGTTTTCAGTACAGAAAGAGAAAAAATTATTTCCCTTTTGGGGTACTGGGGAATTTGGGTAAATTAGTGAGTCATGGCATAACTGTTCTTTGTCATTTTTTCCTACTTTTTCTTGTTTGCTTTACTGTCTTACAGGTGAAACGTTGAGTATGAAACAGTGGAAGCAATAAAAATCTTGAAAAAGTAGCCTGGCTCACAAAATACTATATTCTAATGCCCACATCAATAAAAATCAAGATTGCAATAGTTCCTATGAATAAAAGTCTTATAGATGATGGAGCTAACTCTTCCTAAGGGCCCAGGATAAACTCTTTTCTGGTCACAGTGACCTTATTTCCTTTCTGAATGACATAACCTCAAAGCAATGGTAGGCAATCAAAAGGATTTTGTGAAGAGCATGAAAAATGTATTAACTTCTCATGCAGTGTGACATCTTACCTGTTGTTATTCATTATTATATTCAGTAACAGGAATAGGAAATGCTACAGTTACACACCCCACCCCCACAACACCCAAAGTTAGTGGAATACTGTTGTGTTTGATGGTTTGGTTCAATTCAGCTCCAGGGGGTTACAGAGGCACTAGCACAGTCGGGATAGGAACCAACAGAAGGAAAAAGAGCACACAGCATTGAAGATCATTTTGCAGCTGACATTCTAACAGGGGGAAGAAATAGCCAGGCATCATTTAAAGCAAGACAAGCAACTGTTTAAGAAACTCTGCACAGAAGAGGTGCTGGGTATGTACATGTAGTTGGTGCATGTAAATAGAACCAGGGTTTTCTGTTAACTACAAAACTTAGATAATAATTTGGCTTAGATAAAGTTAAACAGATAAAATCAGCATGCACTGTCCTGGCTTAAAGCAAACCAAAACAAAGGGGCTAACGTCTTCAGATTCTTTAGTTTGTTACCAGTACCAACAATAAAAAAATATTGCACAAATTTGCACAGATTTTTGTAAGGTATATTTAGGAAGCTTGCTATTAATAAGACACTATTATAACATTGTTATAGCAACCCAAGAGTTATGGTTGAAAAGACATTTTCTAAGCCTTTCTACACAGGTGCTTCTAACTTTTAAAGCTTTTGGAAATGCTTTAAAATGCTCACTGGTTTAGCTAAATATTTCAAGTCTGTTGTTAATAGCAAACACTTTAGAAAAGGTTTTTGGAGGCAAATGCCATGCTTGATGAATCTGTGTATACAAATATTACACATTGCATTAAGAGGTATGTTCAGAAGATGAGGCAGTATTCAATGAAAAGGAAATGAAAGGCAAAAGCCATGATGAGTAAGGCTATAAGTTTATACAAAAAAATAAGCCAGTAAATTAAAATACGTGATATCTTCAACATCTGTAATGCTGTCGTGAGCTGAGACATTAACATACTAAGCAGTGCACCATTAAATTACTAAAGTAAGCAGCATACACAGCAATACAAAACACTGTGTAAGCACAAGTCAAGGTTATTTTGGGAAACAATTTCTTCACTTGTATGTACAAACCCTTATGCTAACATAGGATCCAATTTACTTTGGTAGAAATGAAGCAGAGATGAGAAGAAAGCCCAGAAGTCCGTCGTTGGGAAGTTCACCCTTCAACAGGTTGTTTCCACTCAAAAATGACAAGTTTCCGCTTACAGACGTATATGCAGGGCCAATGAATCAGCTCTGTGGTATTTCCTGCCTACCCGGTGAAGCAGATCTACTTTGTCTGCCAGCCATTCAGGACCTAGACTGCTCTTGGAGGAAGCCAAACCTGTGTGGACACTTCCTCTATTCCTCCATGAAAGGACTCATGGGCAAGGTGAAGCACTCTAGGAAGCCCATTATTTTTCTTTACTGTATGTGTTTCCCAGAGACTGTGGAACAAAGTGGACATTCTCATCACGATATGCTTTCATTTCTGGTTAAAAGAGAAAAATCAAATTTTCTCATAGAAGTCAAATGGTTTAATTTTTTTCAGGTTTTTTTTGAGCCAATACTGAAACATGCTGTTCTGATCACAAGGAGACAATCATGACTGGAATGATAGGAATGTATTTCCCTACTCCAGAACAGGAGCAAGCTATTTCTGATATATATTTTTCTCTAGCACCTTCTCAGACATCCTCCATGATTCTACAATCTCAAAAGACCTGCCTTATTGTTGCACCACACTTAGGAAGGTGTGGTAATCTTAAGTCTAGGAAGTTTTTCCTGATGTCAAACATAAATCTCTCTTCCTGCAATTATGCTGAACGTATCTCTTGAAGATAAAGTATCATGTTCAGCAGGAGACGATGTGTGAATGATGATGTGGTGACCTGTGAAGCTGCATCATCTCTCCTCAGTGTGCTATTCTTACAGGACAGGTAGGTTATATTTTCACCAGAGATCATTTAGTTGAAAAGAAACATTCACCTGGGGGCAATAATCCAGATTTTAATTAAGTCTAACTTGTTACTATTAATTTTTTTTCAGTTTTACACAGGATACAATACACAATATTGTATGCAGTACAATACAAATATAAAATCTCATGTAGTTCTTTTTCATGAAATGTCTTCTGTTTGCTTATAATATAAATCATATCTCGAAGGAAAAATTGCAAGTTTTATTTGTGCTTTATTCCATATGTGCTGAACAGCGTACTGAAATAGTCCATTATAAGTAGGAGATACATACTAATAGACAATGAAGACCAGAATGTTTTCAAATGTCTGAAAAATGTACATGGCATAAGTTACTGGATTCCTGTAGAATACACCTAGAAAAGACACTGCTTTCATAGCACTTGTTGACAGAAAATGATGATTTCATATTTTAGGTAAGTTAATTTTACATTTCCTAAGGTTAAGGTTTTCTAACCACAGCTGTTTCTGGCATAATCAAAGAAATACATATGAAAATGACACCAACTGGTATGTTTCTTACTGCTAAGTGAGTTGTTTATCAAAACATTTGACCTTTTTATTTCAAGAAGAGATGACCACATTTAATTGGTTAAATGCTTTTTGTACAGCTTGTTCTCGCTATATTTTATACTTCTTGATATTGATTTAACACTGCAAACAATGGATAAGAAACGTAGAGTAGAATATGTAGGCCAGCACTGCTCATCTGTGGATCAGAAAATATTTCAAACTTAGGGGGCAGAAGGGGGCTCAAACTGAAGTAAGCTTTTACATCAGAAATGGTGAGTTCAGTTGGCACATCAGCCCTCAAAGAAAGAGTAACACTGGTTTGGCTGGGATAGACAGGATGTGATCAAAGACATCAGTGGATGATGGATGTAAAATGCAGTGATCACAACTGCATTTTTAATGATGGTACTGAAGTTGCTGTTGCTGAAGGTCTAAATTCCGTCATTGTCTCAGCAAAGGAATGATAACAGCATGCAGCACTGTGAAAGAGTTAGGAAAAATAAAGAAGTCAGTACATCCCAGAATCAGAGCTACATTTCTGCATTGAGACAGTTTGGTGATTTAGTGACACCAAAGGCTGACAAAACAGGGGAGACAACTGTGACACACACCAGTGCAGAGAACACCTTGGCAGTACAACAGCTCCTGGCAGGGAATGCCTATCCAGATCTAGACCTGCTGCAGTGTAACTGCAACTCTGTGGAAATCAAACAATTAAGCTGTGTAAATTGTGTCTGAATTAAATCTTTCAGGTTTTATACCAGTTTCATATGAGCCTCCTCATTTTTTTTTTCTATGTTACCAATATTTGGTCTAAGTGCAAGCAACAGCATTGGAAAGACGACAGCTGCTTTAGGATTCTCAACAGTCCTTCTGTGTTGCTTGTGGAGGTGCTGAATTCATAGAATCATAGAATGGTTTGGGTTGGAAGGGACCTTAAGGATCATCTAGTTCCAACTCACCTTGGCAGGGTCCACAAGACCAGGTTGCTCAGAGTCCCATCCAATCTGACCTTGGACACTTCCAGTAATGGAGTATCCACAGCTTCTCTGAGCAACCTGTTCCAGTGCCTCACCACTCTCACAGTGAAAAATTTCTTCCTTACATCTTATCTAAATGTATCCTTTCAATTTGTAGCCATGATGCCTTCTCGTGTCCCTCCACGGCCTTGTAAAAAGTCCCTCTCCAGCGTTTTGGTAGGGCTCTTAGGTGTTGGAATGTGATCCAAGGTTTCCCTGGAGCCTTCTCTTCTCCAGGCTGAAAAACTCCAACTCTCTTAGCTTGTCTTTATAGGTGAGGTGATCCAGCCCTCAGATCATCAGCAGGTGACTGTATCATCATTACTTTTGTTTCCTGGCTAAAATGAAAAGTCCTAGAGATTCAGTTCTATCTACAGTCTACCAGGAGCTGCATAAAACAGCAATATGCTGTGGGTAAATTTTCCACATGGATCACTTCACACAGCCCCTTACATAGAAAAGGAATCCTCAAAGGAAAAACAAACTAATGACTAAAGATGTGGGCTGAAAAGCAGGCAGGTTTGTAAAAACAAACTGGTTATATTTTAAAATATTTATATGAACCACTTAGTCAACACTGACTGAGAATACACTGTTTTTCCCCTCTCAGGATCGTCAGGCCTTTTTCCCTGCAAACCTGCCCATGAAATTCTATGATGTTCAAGTTTTTTTAAAAGTCAGAGAATAGTTAGCAATTACATTTGATAACTAGTCACTTATTGTGAAGAAGGTTATATAGAAATATGTTTGCTGTCAGAAGTGTTAATTTATCACTTATATGACACCTAGGGAACACAAGTATGCTGAAGCACAGAAACAATGCACTGGAGTTAAAACATTTTTGTTTCTTCTTTTTCTTCACACCTTCAATGAAGATATATCATGTTGCTACTGAAAACCCATTCATATTCAGAACCAGGTCGTATCTGAAACATGTGTAACATATTCTAGGTGAGGAAAAACATAATACGTAAATAAGAAAAGTAATTTATTTACCAAATCCTTGCAGCTATAACTTAACCCGGTGCAAAATGTTAACTAAATAAGAATTGTGACATTCCACACAGGTGTAAATGAATAATTATACCCAGGACAGAGTGTACAGCAGACTGCACAGGATGCAGAGAATGTTCCCATTTTTACTCAGATTACTTTTTAACTGTCATTAAATCCACTTAAGTACAATTTCCTTTTTTTTTTTTTTTGTATCCTTGCTTTTGGTTGTGCCTCTGTATGTATGTGTTAAAGTATCTCATGTGTACTCACTACTCCTATATATATCAGAGAAAACAGGGTGAGTGGCACAAGTGCATTGAGAGTCCTCCAGGAATAATTGTGAAAAATTATCTTTACAAAAAAAACAGATTTATTTTTAACGTGTTTTCTGGGGTTGTCCAGGTATGTATTCCTAGCCATCAGTGATTCCCTGTCATTTTCGTAGGACCTGGGTTCACTCACTGCAAGATGAGTACATTCTACTGTAGACCACAGTCATTTCTCTTCATTATACACCACACCGTACAACAGCCACTTTACTGTAATTCATGTCTTTTCAAATGATTTAGGTAGTTTCTGTTTTGATTTCAACTGGGATATTACTTATCTCTGCTCATTATTTCTTACAACATGTTTCACATTTTTAAGTTCTATATTCCTAAGAAATGCCTGTATTAAGAATTTCATAGTACCAAGTTAAGACTGAAATATTCCAAGCATGTGTTAAGGAATCTTCAACTTAATATTGTCAAAAGGCAGTGCAACTGAAAGCATGTGTTTTCTTTAATCTTCCTAAAACATATGCAACTTGTAGAAATGTTTAAAAACTATGGGAACCATTTTTCTAACTATAACAATTGCTTGCTATTCCAATACAATGTACTGGTCAAAAAAACCAGAGATGATCCCTTATCCCAAATATTTATGATCTAAAAAATACAACAGATTAAGAAATAAGCATGAGAAAGTAGTAGTTCTGTGAATATCAGAGTCCATGAAGTCTTCTTTCTATTGGAGCTGTGCATTATGACTGACTGGCTTTGTTACTCAATAATATTAACGATATACTGTGAGCTCTCTTGTTACTGGACATCAGAGAATACACAGGGGAGAAAAATAATTCCAAGGGTGCACCTGTGGGAAAACCTAAAATCAGAGTTTGCATCTGGAGAGTTCACAGAGGAGATAAACCCAGACTAACAATATAATCTCTAATACTGTAATAACCAATACAATGAGCATCCCACAATCCTGAGATTTTCTACTGTCTAGTAAAAATGAACTCAAACTGCCTTCTTTCTTTTCAGATGAATACTAAATTAATTCCTTTACTTCTGTGTGGCCATCTTCTTTTATAAAACTTAAAGGCACTTTAAATCCCTCTTACTCCTCTTTCAAGTTTTGCCAAAGGCTTAAAATGCATTTATACAGTATAATCACAGATATTTTGTTTCCTCTGGAAACCAGGCCTAAACCTGGATGAAGGAAGTGCTAACAAGGAGCAGTTGGTTTATTATGGTAAGAGGTGACATGGCTAGACAAGGAGGCATTCAAATGGGAAGAGCAGATCTGGAATGCAAGGTGAAGTGAGGCAGTGAGCTGGGAGACCAACCTGCAAGTGAGAACCTAATGGGATGAAAGCAGACAAATGCGGAGAAAGAAATATGAGAAAAAATCAGAAAAGACAAAGAGAAATAAATAGAGAAGAAGAGGAGAATGGATGAGAACATGGAGATTAAAAACTGGCTTTTTCGGGAGTAAAGATTGACACTACTTAACAAGTAGTCCCTCTGAGGATATCGTCTCAAATTATTTGCAAGAACAAATTTATGCAAATTATGCAAGGCAAAAGAGGAGGGTATCTCAGAGGAGATGTTATCCACTCAGCCCTTCCACTTCTCTGAGGAAAGAGCATCTGCTCAGTGCTTCCAAGGCAAGGAAGTGAAAGCTAGCTTTATGTAACAGCTGCAGATATAGACTGCCAGGAAGTCAAAGTCGTGCATTGTTCCTTCAAGAGTCTGAAAATTCACAGCTCCTGTGATCCACTGGAAACTTGTTGGGGGCTATAACAAACAGTTTGAAGAAACCTCCTCTGGAGAATGTCAACTGTGGGAGCACAGAGGAGTGATGCAAGCAATGGAATCTACAAAAGGAAAAAAATCCATATATTTCAGGTGACATAAGAGATGGAAGTGATCAGAGGCTCTGGATGTCATTGATATTCTTCAATATGGAGCAGAGAGGGGGAAAAAAAAAAGTTGCATACTGCAATTGCAAGAATGAGAAGCTGTTCAGCACAGATATTTGAAAGATGTTGGAAAATAAACTTCAACAAAAGAAGGCTCATGCTCCAGGATTGCCTTGGGAAAGAGGTCATGGTGAGAGAAGTTATGGAGCTCCGTGACAGCTAATAATCAGTGAATGTATGCAGCCACTGACACTACAACTGGTTTAGAAACATTACAAAAATGGGAATAATTGTAAATATTATAATTAACTTGATCTGAGGAGGAAAACATCTTTGGTTTTATTTAGTAATTTATTGTGAGTTTAAAGTTAATTTTAAACATAAAAATGCAACTGAATGATTTTAATCCTTTCTTGATGCTGGCCAGATCAAGGCCAGATCATCTCATCAGTTCTTGTACTCCCCTTGCTGTTAGGAGTGTTGCGGTGGGTAGTGCTGAACATGACGTAAAAGGCAATCCCCTCCATAACTGCCCATGCCCATTACCACATCAGTGGTGTAAATCACATCCTGCAGAATTGTGGGAAGGCAAACATCAAGAGAGGAGTACAAGAGCTAAAGTTCTGTTTGCATCACCCACCACTACAGAGATATCTCTCCATTTCTATATTGCATCTTTTCCAGAAGACATGCCATAGTTTGACCTTTTCTATCACAGCAACTGCTGAACAGTCCTTTCAGTGGCAAGAAAAGTACATGGTATGGAGAGAAGAGGCAAGGTTGGCATCTTACTTTCAGCTCTTGTAAAGGCATTAAATCTTTCCCTCAAAAGAAAATGTCAATTTTATTTCCAGAGAACAGTCTCACAAGGAGCCCAAAAGTCTGTGAGGCTTGACTGTGTTTGATGGAAATGGGGATGAAGGGACAAGAACCACAGCAGCCAGGAGTGTGCATTAGCAGTGCTCCTCTACCTTAAAATCAGATGTGTTTCACAACAACCCCTCCTTCTTCTAATTTTTGAAGCTGATTATTTTCCAAGAAACTCTGAACTGACAGTATCTGTTTTTAAAATTAATTTGGTTAGAATATATAGAGATGGAAAAGATAGCCCAGAAGACACAGGTTATTCTGTATTTCCAATTGGTGGTCTCAATAAGCTTTAACAATACACAATGATTAAAGTTTCCAAGGACCCTGAAATGTAAATAGGAACAATACTCATTTTAGAGATGAAGGAACTCAGAGACAGAAAGGTTCTGTGACTGCTGGGGTCAGAGTGTAGCAATGCTAGCTATCTTGCCTGTCAATCTCTGCTGCCCTTTCCCAGAGTGTATGATCTTCTCTCACAAATTAATAACCAATATTACAACAGGCCACAAGTCTAAATTCACTCTTTCCTTTCCTCAGACAGGGTTTCTCTAACTTATTTCCTCTTCTCACTCTCCATTCTGACCTTTTCTGCTTTCCTCTTCATTGATGCCTTAAGCTGTGTACATTGTGGGGATAGCAGGACTAAAATAACATTATATTTTACCCTGAAGACTGTGAATAGTGTGATGATTCTTATCAGTTTCAGCAAGGGGTTCAAAAGTCTTCTATGTTTTCTACCATTATGAGACTTAGCCATGAGATTAGGAGAAACACTGTTCATAATGTAAAGTAGATGGCAGGAGAGAACATTGCCTGAAAATAAGCTGGTTTAGATAGTGATCAGAAAACAAAGCTTTTAAATTGTATAATGATATTCTGAAACTGACCCAAATTCTGTGGAGGGCCATCCTACAGAGCGAAGCAAACCTTGTAGATTCCAAGCAGCAGGATAACTATTAGTGAACATCTACACCTGAAGACAGTAGAAATCTCCCCTTTCTTGGCAGCAAAAGGCTATTTATTTGTTATTTCTAAGTTCTGCTGCATGTGGAAAGCAGTCTAACTTGAGCATGGTTCTGAACAAAATACAAGTTTGATCCTGACAATCTCACAGTTCCTTTGCCAGGTACTGAAGCATCCTGAAGCAAAGGTGGACAGGCATCACCCCAAATCACAGGTAGGCATACTGTACATTTCTAGGGAGTGTCTTTCCCAGAAACCCGTCAACTTCTTTGAAAGACATTAAGTCTTGTGACAGATGCATGATTACAGTCCACCAAAGAAGGTTGACCTATTCTGTAAATATGCTCGCGTGTCCTTGCAGTACAGTCCTGTATTTGTAACTGAGTTTGTGATGAGACCAACAAGGTGGCCAAAGTGGTTCTCTGAATGACAATCATGTGACTGACTGGACAGATAACTTGGGAATGTCTGAGTACAGTCTGCATGAATACCAAAGTGACTTAGGAAATGAGCTTTGCCAGCATGTAAAACCTGCAAGCACCAGTTTTGGGAACCCTTTCTTGTGGTGAGATCTGAGCTTGAAGGTAGATATATTTAAATTACACTACTTCCATTTTAGCCCCTCCAGTTGAACAGTACAGCTCACCTTGACTCCTTGCTGTTTTGAACAGCCCAGTGTGCTGACTGGCACAATCTGATCTGGTTTTGTTAATGAAGGGGACAGTGGAGCTGTAGATCAGCTCTGACGTGAAAGCTCAAGAGTTCTGTGTCTTGCACTCAGCAGTCTGAGTTTTCTGTTAATAAAATACAAACCAAACAGACATATTAATTCACCTATGGAGCTCCGTTCGGTTTTTTCCTTAATGTGTAGCAAAGGACAATGGTAATGGAGATCTAGACATCTGAACCCTGGGGGGTGGTCAATTGGTGCTTTCTCCCACTCGTTTCTCTCTCTCTCTTTTTTTTTTTTTTTTTACAGGAGGCAGAACCACAGATTAGACCTGAACCTCAGCACAAAAACTCTTCCTGTTCTGCTGGACATTACTTGTATGAACTGTGCCTTTTTGATAGTTCAGAATGACCCCACCAATAGCATAGTAACTTCTAAGACATGATGTAAAGAAAAGAATTTGATTCACACTTTTAAAACTTTTTCCACATACATGTCTAAAATAAATTTCTGAATGCAAAGACTGACTTGACTGCTTCTTTGGTACAAGATACTAATGAAAAACAATGTATAATTAAAAAGAGTTTTGTTTGCTCCAAGATTTCACAAATTTTGAGTCACCATCCATGTCACCAAAGTTTAATAGCTATTAATATGATAAAATGAATCTTAATGTCATTGTAGTTCTTCCCTGAAAGAGGTATCAAACAAGTGTTTTAGACAGAGTTATATTAGCACCACACTACTTCAATGTGAAATTTGAGAAAGATAACTAAACAGAAAAATATCTATTGTTTTCTGGAGACTTAAAATGCACATTGCAAAATGTCCATTATTAAATGGATATGGTGATAATTCTGATCAACAGAACTACTTGGTTCTACATCTTGTTTATCTTCGATCTGATGCTGAGACAGTAAAGTACCACACCAATACATCAGGTATCTATACTGGATATTAGGAGCTATCATATATAAAACATTGATGGAAGTTAGTAGGTTTTTTTTTCAAAACAACTAGGCCATCTGTTAATATGCTGACATTTAAGCATTTAACTTTAAATACCTGTGTCCCCGTTCAATACTAAATTAGATGAATTTGATTCCATTGACCAAGACGCTCCCTATCTTAAAATTTCCACTAGTAGGATTAATACAGTCTACTAGCAAGAACATTACTATTTAAAATCATGATCAGCCTGACAGCAAAGGCCAGAAGTTCATTCTCACACATAGCTGAAAAAGGGACAAAAATAAGCAGACCTCAGGAATAATGATCTCCATTTAGCTAATTAATTAAAACAACGTAAGGTAACTTAGGAATAAGAATACCCCTGAGAGATTTTTTTTTCATGGCTTTCAAGATCATGGATACAGTACAAAGTAAAGTCATCTTTTGATGTTAGATGAGTGGAAGCAGCTTCACTGGCATATTTTTTCTGCTGTTTTGAAGTTAGCACCATGTTCTTATTTATTCTGTCCTAGTAGAGTCTCCTGTATTTTTACTTAACAAAAAAATACTCTTAAAACAATAGTATATTAATATTCATATTAAATATTACTGAGAATACAGTAAAATGGTAGTAAATGATAACAGTTAGAAATTCAAGCATGAATAGGCAATACTGTAGTTAGTCTGATCCAAGCAGAGCTGGCCCAAATTAAGCTTGCATTTCCTAGACTTTCTTACCAGTGTTGCACAGAACACAGGAGCACCATTTCAGCTCAACTCTGGTTGGAAATATCAACTTAAGTTTTAACTGACATTTTCATTGTGCTAATTATACTTCAAACTTCCACCTCAAGCTCCTGCCCCACTGTGCCATCCTCATGAATAGCATATTCAGTGATATACAAGTGCAGTCATACAACCCTCCTACCTGAAGAGATGGAGGAGGTTAATTTACATATTTATCCAACACTGTAAGTGGAAGCACACACTGCAGTGCCACACTGCATTGTCAAAGAGGGCTCCAGTAGCAGCTGGGATTACTGCACGGGAAAACACACAATGTTCCGCCTGTTGACACACACGTGCATAAAGGTAGAGAAGTGACCTAATGGGGTTTTAAGACAAAACAAATTTGAGAAATAACTTCATTTGGCAGTGCAGCTGTGCTCTGCAGGGGCACGAAGAACATCCTTGATCTCTCATTCTCTGCTGGGAGCACAGTAGAGACAACACACATGGCTGGCCAGGAAGGACACTCATCCATCAGCTGCTCCCCTGCAAGCCTAGAAGTAATTAGGGACTCCAGAGAGGGGCTGGTTCAGTTCTCACTCATAAAGAGGATACTGCTCCAAAGTGTAAAATGGAAATTCTCATTATAAAAAGAAACAAAAGCTGAAAGAAGAGTTTGTCGTTGAAACCATGGGACAATATTAAAGTCAGACTGGTCTCACAGCTGCTAATCATAACTTCTTTCCTGGGCAAAGATTTCTGGCTGGTGATACTATAAGAGGTACTTGAAGATAGTCACATCTTGACATCACACAGATGGGGTAATAAAAATGACTGTAACACTGAAAGCAGCTCATTTCTAAGTCTGCAACACTTCACCACTCAAAATACTTCAGAGAAACATTTCAACAAGCTGAATGATGAACAGAAACACTCTGCCTGCCCTCAGGAGCCAATCCTTTCTTGCCCTTGAGTTTTACCAGTGTATCTCCAGGGCCTAACTTTCCATCTCAGGTGGCTTCAGCAGCAATTATTTAAGACACCACCATCCAGGCTCTCTGCTTGGATGTAACTGCTCCAGCACAGGAGGTAACAGATCAAACAGGTGGAAGGTCTTCAGTTAGGGCTGTCTTCCCATCCCAGCCCTCACGATCACGGTGGGCAGAGATCCATTCCTGACATGCATTTGCTCCTGCTGCAGCTGCTAAGGGAACAACTCCCACTGACCAGGACACAAAAGAGACTGCTAGGATTTGCAACACCTACTCATACTGCCATAACTGCCCACCACACTCAGGAGTCCGGGCTGTGGAAGATCAGCCCTGCCCAGTTATTTGCAGGGGTGATTTATCATGATAGGGCCCTGATTTTGTCTTTCCTGTCCCTTAGTTAGGGCTCCTGAAACAGGAACGGAGTGGATAAATGCAGACAATAATGTTCCCAGTCCAAAGGCAAGATGCCACAAAACTACTCCACAGGAGTCTTGGGTAATCCTGGTCTTCACAGCTAAAAAAGGTATTGCTTCTTTATTGTAGAACAGACATCAGCCAAGCTGGCCTTTTATCCTGTGCAGACATGGTAATGGGAAACGTGTATGGGCCTTTCCCTATAATTAGGGTGCATTCAGAAGTGTCACTGGCTTTCTAGGCAGGCAAATGTAAAGCACCTTGACTCACCACTAAAAGGTGTGACTGCTCTCAGGGAATTTGTAAGACTTTTTTTTAATGCTGATCAGTTCCTTCTTCTTCCCTGGGATGTCAGAATTTGAAGAGCCTGATGGGGACTGAAGTGTCAAACTGCTGATAAGCCAGATAAAGCTATTTGTGCCAATTGTCACCAGCCCTAAAGGCGATGAAGGAAATTCACCCACCTAAGGCCAGGGAAATAAATAGGTTAGGCAGTGTGAAGCAGTAAGGAGCTGTCCAGGATCGTTTTTCTTAATAACACATTCAGGATGGGCCGATTTAGTAATGTAAATTTTAATTATTACTTTAAAAAAAAAAAATCCATCAGTTTATGAATAACACTTGCCTCATGTGTATGTTTCTTTCTGACCTCAATTCAGTCAGGTGAGTTTGACTCTATGTTGCCTTCCTTCAGTTGCTTGAAAGAGGATATTTGCTCTGTTAGTACCAGCCTATTAACTTTCTGCTTTCACTGAAACTTTGGTCTTTTGGAGCCAAAGTATTTATGGAGCCAAAGGTTTCCAATCTAAGAAGTCTGTTGATAGCACTAAGACATATGCTTGTGTATATACTTATAGATAATTCAATCAGAGATAGTTTAGGGGTGGAATATCTCTGTTTGTAACAGGGAAATGAGAGCTTTACTAAGCCTTCATCATTATTCTCTACAAGAGCTTTCATAGCAGATTAACACACACACCAAGAATGACAACGTTATTTTTCTACATCACATGTGAGAAAAGGGGCAAATGCAATACTGGAAGTTTTCTAAAAATGCTGGTCTGCCAGGGTTGTATCTGTAGAGCCAAATTCTCCCCAACTTATGATTTACACACTGTACTGCTGCATATATACCACAAAATAATTTTATGGAATTTATGAAGTTCCTTATAGACCTATTGTTCTCACACTTTGGTAGAGGTAAAAGTCTGCCAGTATTTACATTTTAGTCTACTATAATCAAACATCCACAATACTGTATTAAAAATTAAATGTGTTAAAGCAAGCTGAAACTACCCATATCAATACATCAAGGATAATTCTTCAACTGAAATTTCAAAGGAAAAAATTCTCCTTGTAACATTGCTTGCAGGTGAAATAATGGTTATTTATTGAGGGAACTATCCTTATGAAATATAAATTACTATTGTCCAGTAGACAGACCAATGCCACCTGAATTTTCTCTATTTAATTTTTCTTATTTTTCCTACGGCTTTCCAAATAAAATGAAAATTATAGAGGTTAAAAGCTCATGAATACAAGCTGCCTTCAACAAAAAATAAAGTATGGATTTTTTTAAAGCACTGATGCTCATTTGACATGCACAGACACTTGATTTATATGAGTGACTACAGGAACCCCAAAGGAGCCACTATGTTTCGTGTTTTATTTTGTTTGGGTTTTTTTTCATCAATAATCCATATACAAGGGAAGAATTCACACAATAGAAAACAAGAACTCTATGGGAACACTGAAATACA
Organism: Formicarius rufipectus; assembly: GCA_013399695.1. Lineage (NCBI taxonomy): Eukaryota > Metazoa > Chordata > Aves > Passeriformes > Formicariidae > Formicarius > Formicarius rufipectus. The sequence continues at coordinate 729,493 of VXAU01005412.1, forward strand.
AACATTAGACACATGACTTTGTGCTTCAAAAACATACTTTTACCTGTTACTAAGTGCTTAATGCTAATCTGCCCATTAAAAACCAGCACCCAACTGACCATTTGGTCTTTTAGTGTGTAAAATACACTTGTCAAATACAATGTATACCAAACAGTAGGACTTACTGTCTACTTCATAGGATTATGATAAAGATTAATTCATGTCTGTAGTGGTTTAGTGTCCACTAAGTATTTTTCTATGGATTTCAATACAGCAGTTATTCAAAATTATAAAGAACCCTGGCTTAACGGCTAATTCCAGTCTTAAAAAACAGTGGGTAAAATTCTCCTTCTGGCTTTATTCAAGCACATAAAGATTCAGAGAAACTAAAGATATCCTGAAAACTCCTCAAAGCATCCCAAATTCTAGGCATCATGACAGGCTGCATTAGAGCAGTCTCAGGACTATTGCTGAGTTACAGCAGCCTCCAAAAAGTAATTCTTCAAACAAGAACTGAAGCACAGCAGTGTTCTGGCTCTTGCCTTCAGCCCCCTCCCCAACCTTCCTCCTAGCTATTCCCATGCCAGGATTTCTAAGATGGCAACACAAACCCAACAGATGGCCACAACACCAGCTGACAAAGGAACTGGGAGGTGGTTTCCTAATGGTTGGTTCCTGTCCACTGCCACATTGACTTTATTCCTCAGTTTGAGGACAATAAGCTCATCTCCGCTGTTCCTGTAAATTCTTGAGGACACAAATAAATTGAAACATAGTAGGGACATTGTTCTTCAGGGGCTTATTTTTCCTTCATAAATTCAAATGAATCCACTGCCTCATAATGTAAGAATAATCCCATTTATGGTGATGATTTTAAGTTTAAGGCATGACAGGATGAGCTGAAGCTACTGACCCTATAGCAGGCTTCCTGTACTCGCTTCTGTAAGTCACTACATCTATTCCTGTCCCAAGATTTTTGCCTAATCTACTTTCTTAGCACTTTCTTAAAATTGTTACTTATCTTGGCAAAAGACATGCTGGATATTTGTACAACATCTGCCTTACAAGAAGCACTAGTTGCTACCAGGACTTGCTACTATGACACACTAATTACTATTAAAAACACAATCTAAATTTTACCCCACCTACTTAAAAAAAACAAAACCAAACACATTAATTTCCTGGTTCTGCAGCCTGTACCTGTCTATCTGTGGTGCTGCAGTAGGACTCTGACACATAACCTGGAATGGGAACATACATAGAACAGAGATACATTGCAAAGTGAAGATGTCTTTACTGTCAGGAAACAATGATTTTGTGATGAAGTATACAATTTAAACATGGAGAAAAATTTTCAGTCAAGCTGCTCTTAATCATGAAAAACGTATGCTGGCCTTATTTTACCATCTGTACACCCTTAAAATGGTTGGGGCAAGAAGATATAGCAATGACTTTTCCATCCCTCATTGTTTTCTTTTGAGAAGCAGAAAATGCCTTTCACCCTAGTTCTGGTCCCAGGCATTATGTTGTTTGCTCCCATTTAACAACTTCTTGTCAGGTGGAGGAGACAGAACTATGAATGCCTAAACCTAGACAAATATTTTCAGATGTCTGTGCAGCCCAAAGCAGCTGTTAAACCTCTGTGTGCTACCAGAAACTTCATACCTGTGCTCTGACAGAACAGGGGTGGAGAAAGACTCAAAAAGACATTGAGGTTCTAAAAAAAAAAAAAAAA